>RJVU01062584.1:6982240-6992308 GCA_003731715.1 Anabarilius grahami | reverse complement strand
TTTGCAGATAATCACGTGAGGCTTACTAAATACAGCTGAAAGTCTCTGTAAAGTAAAGTAAAAAATTTCAACTTCTGTTTAGTTGCACCATTTCAGCACTGATTCATTAAATTTCTGACACTGCTACTATATATATTGAACTCATATTTTGGTTATAAAACAGTCTTAACCTCTGTAAAGGGCCGCATGTCTTTATTTATTTTTTGCATCTCCAGCTGCATTTGAAACAAAAGAGAAAATATAAGAAATGCATCTCCTTGTCACAATATGCAATTGTGTTCTATTGCAATTCCAGCTAAAGCAGAAATTTTAAAAGCTTGTAAAACCAGAACGTTAAAAAGACAGTATAGTATCAGGGACAAGACTGAAAAACCAACAGATCATAACAAAAGAGTGCATTTTAATCAGGCACATTAACATTCAAATAGTTAAGAACAGTTAAAATGTTTTTGCATAAAGAAGATTTTTTTTTCCTTTTTTTTAAATTTTATTTTGCTTTTCTATAGATCAGTTATTTGCAGTTTCTCCCCAAAATGTATCATTGAAGTGTCATATAAATTGCAAAATAACCAATCTCAATTGCTTGCACTGTGTCACTGAACATACAAGCATTATGAAGCACATACTGAGGAAAATTGCGATTGAATGCACAGGTCTTTTTATTTTCAAATTGTATTGATTACTGAAAGTCTAAGTGTATCATTCAGCAAACCATGATTATTCATTGCAAGACCAACTGCATTCAGTAGTCAGTAAGTTTAGTTGCCCATTCATTTAGCCAGTCTTTGTATCTGTATTTGTGGAATATTCAACAATACCATTGCGTTGTAAATATCCACCATGAAGAAATGTCCATTTGTTCATGTGAGACTCAACCCTCCACAGGACAAAGGCTGAGAGTGTCTCCATTTCTGACCACTCCATTGGCCCTGTTTCGAGCTTTATCGGCTCTCCCGTAGTTGAAAATGTTGTCCTGCTCACTGTCCAGCTCTGACTCTGACATCATCAGACTCGAGTTGTGCTCTGTGCTCCTGTGTTTAATATCTAAAGATGACAAACACAGAAAAGTGAATGCAGTAACTACAATTACAAACCTAATGGTCTTCCTCTAAAACAATGCTGCAAACCACTTAAAAATACAAGCCTTCAATGAGTGTCTTCAATCATCCCTGTAAAAAATATTGCAGCATAAAATAATTTAATCGAGAAATCAGGTCTGAAACTTACTATACTTTGGCTGAAGTTCCATCCTCTCCTGCTCATCCATGTTGTCCAGTATTGTGTACTTGGTTTTCTTTCTCACTTTGGTGCGTCTCCCTCTAAAACAGGTCAAAACAAACACACAATTATAGATACTCGTACCACAAGAACACAAAATGATGTTGTTTCTCATGAAACAAAAAATGGCCACAAAATATAATGAAAGTGAAGGAGTACAAAAATATAAAAGCAGTCCATACAGAGCAACCTGTGCACTATATTTAAAATCATCTGAAGACAATAACTTTGACAAAATTTCAGTTTAAAAGTGGCCACTTTTATGATGCTTTTTTGTTGTTCCTGAAGTTTAAAAGGTTGATATTCACTGTTCTTGCATGGAAAAGCAGCAATTTATAGGCTACATAATTCAAAAGATCTCCTTTTGTGTTCCACAAAAGAAGTTATATGGGTTTGGAATGACATGAGGATGAATAAACAATGACAAATTATATATTTTTTGTCTGAACTATCCCTTTAATACTGGACTGTACTAACAGGAAAATATGACATAACTAATGCCACACATTTCAATAGGCCATTTGTTTACATGCAGTAATAGAATCTTTATCACCTTTTACAGCAGCAGACGCAAATCCAGCTGACTGACAAGAAGAAAATGATTGTCACAAAACAAGAGATTGTGACATACAATACGCTCCAGTCTGCAGGGAAGAGACAGAAGATCAGCCCTCGGTCTTTCCACTGCTGTCAATCATTCTAGTTTTTTCATGACAACCCATCAGAAATATCCCTAAATAATTTAGCACAGCAGAAAGAATCAATGAAGGTGTGGTCAGATTAGCGACATTTTGTGGGAATAAAAGGTCCATTGTCAATAGTATAACACTGCATGAAGCATCGCTCACACAAAAGTCACTTTCTAACCAGCTTTCTGATGTCAATTTGAGGGCCCAACTCAAACCCAATGCAAAATCTACATCAGGAAACTCCTGTTTGCACAGATTCCTATTGAAATAAATTGATTTTGAATGCAAAATGTTGAACTTGCTTCTATCTTATTTAAAATGTCTCATTTGCATATTTGCCTTACATTTATGCATTTGGCAGATGCTTACATTGCATTATCCTATACATTTGTATCCGAGTATGTGCAATCCCTGGGATCGAACCCATGACCTTGGCATTGCTAGTGCCATGCTCTAACCACTGAGCTACAGGAAAGAATACAAAAGTCACACTAACCGCAATTGCTCTCGCCATCTTCAAGGAAGCGGCGAATGGGGTTCTCCATCCAAAGAGGGTCACAGGAACAGCTCTTTGTAATGGGGTCACACTGACCACGTCCAGAACACAGCAGCAAACACACTGAAGTATTCACCACCAAGGTAAAATCAGAAAGACTGCATTAATTTATTATATAAATTACTGTTACCATTTGTTGTTAAACAGTCTAAGGGAACTTAAATGGAAAAATTTCTTTAAAGAAAACAAATCAAGTCACTCACTAACAGTGTCCACTCTTAAGACCTTAAAGAGCAAGAAGTCGGTTTTCTCTCGCAACAGCTGGTTTCTCAGCAGACGAGCGAGTTTTGGGCCTGGGATTGTACCATCAGGACCCTGCACTGAGAACCTAAATACTGTGCTAAACATAAGAAACACATTTAGGCTTTAACTAAACTAGGGTTAGTCTTTAGTTATTATAATTTTGCTTCATTTAAGAACACAAGTCAAAATGGAGTTCTCATTGGTTTGGTTAGTTTGGTTAATGTGTGTGTTGTACCTGATGTCTGACTGGCCGTGCAGGTCCTTCAGTGCAATGTCTGAGTCCAGAACATGTAGTAGGGCGGCCAGCTGTCTCACTACTGTGTCCTTCTGCTGCTGGCTGACCTGAGCCACGCCCACCTGCAGCTCAAGCTCCACCTCCTCTCGCTCACGTGGATCTGCACACAAATATCAATGGCATCAAACAAGCAATGTGTAAATTAGCAGAATGTACTATTTTATTTACCTTAATTGTTTACATGAAGGTAGAAATGTTCTGATAAGATGCTGTTCATGCACTGCCATTCAGAAGTTTGGTGTCAGTAGATTTGTAAAGTTAATTTTTTTGAAAGAAATTAATTCTTTTATTAAGCAAGAATGCATTAAATTGATCAAAAGTCACAAAGGCATTTACAATGTTACGAAATATGCTGTTCTCACTACAGAGTCATGGGTGGAGCGTAAAGTCTGGATGTAATTTGGGTGTAATGGGTGGAGCTAAAAGGTCCAACCACACCCTAACCCTACCCATAACTCTATTCCTCCACCCATTAGATCCACAGAGGTGGAGCTGGATGTCATTTGGCTCTGCAGTGGAAAAAGTATCATGTTTCTACAAAAATATTAGGCAGAACAACTATTTTCAACATTGATAAATCTTTTTTGAGCACCATATCAGCTTATTAAAATTATTTTCATATTATAATTATTTTAACTTGTAAAATACTGCTGAATATCACTGTTTTTACTGTGTTTTTAATCAAATAAATGCAAATGAAGCTTCTTTTTTGAAAATGATTAAAAAAACGTATTGGCCTCAAGTGTATTCTCAGCAGAGATGACGTGATGCATTATAAATGATGCATTTTAAATATCTAGCAACTGTTTCCTACTATAAATAAGTAATATCTTACCAGGCCGTACTTCCACAGTGGCCGTAGCCATGCTCGAGCGGCCCTGGGCATCAGTGATCCGGAGTTGGAATAGGTACGTTCCTTCTACCAGATTGGTGAGGTAAAGGAAGGCCTCGTGATCTGAGCCATATAAAACATCCTACTCTCAAAACATGTGAAAACAAGAGAGAGAGAGAGATCATCAGATAAAACACTGAGCCACAGCAAATGGTGTACAAATAACTCACTCACCCCGGCTGCAGGACTCTGTTCATCTCGGACCCAAAGAAAGGACACGTTTGCTGTTCCGCTGTTGGACGCCGAGCCCCTGAGCACCAGAGAGTTGTTGGGCAGAGTGAGTGTGTGACTGCCGCTGGCATGAGCGACCAGTGGAAGGCTTTTGGCTGTGAATTTAACAACGCACAGAATTGCTGGAAATGTCCTAGAATGTTTTTTGTCAGAATATCTATTGTTTTGTCATTTAAGGTCAGACAACCTTCTTTTTGTGAAATATTTAGCTTGAAAAATGTTCTTGTGATATCTTTCTTTAACCCTCTGGTGCTCTTCTTTCAAATTTTCTGAAAATATTTACCTTTTATTTTCTTTTTATAGAATTTTTTACTTCATTGGAATGGTACAAAACTTGGTAAAGGTTTTGGCACTTGCTGTGTGAACACACACACAAAAAAAATCATGGACATGATTTGAAAAGGTTAAATGGACCTGAAATAATATTCACACGTACTGTTTGCAATCAATAATGACTGCATTGGAAATTAATGGGAAACTAATTTCATCTAGTGGAAACTTTTGGTACTGCACCCAAACAAAATCTTACTGAAAGCTAATTTTTTGCGATATCAACCTCAAATTTGTAACAAAACTTGTTTAGATTCATGGCTTTGATTTTCTAGCAGTTTTTGAGTAAAACGGAAAATATATATGTCATAACATATATTTTTTGGGAAAAAATATATGTCATAAAAATTGAAAAAAGTATTTTTCATAACAATAAAAGTAAAATTCTATAGCTTTTTTTAAAAAAAGTTTTAAGTTCACTTTTTAAAACTTTTTTCACTTCAGCAATAATCTGCCAAGTGTCATCCTTAAAAAGAGACCAAACTTAAGTCTGTGCTCCAAAACATTAAAGATTTATGACGGTTTAAGTTGGAAATTTCATTTTCAGGTCTATGCTCAAAAAGTGAATAAATTGAATATAGTTTATGTACCATAAAATCCCCTAAAAATACAAACTATTAAAAAATATTATTGCACTAATATATAGTACCATATATATCATTGAAAGAATAATAAAAAGAAAATCTTAAATTTTTGACCACTAGCAGAGGGTTAAAATAAATGCCAATTGGTTTTCTATTTTCTGTAATGCAAAGACATTTTAAATGTCAGTGTTTAAATTACAGAAATAAATATTATGTGTTACTTACATTTATACATGTACATGATTCTGCTTACCTTCTTTAATAGTGACAGTAAGGACTGCGCTGTCTGTTTCTCCCTGCTGATCTGTCACAGTCAGTTTGAACTTGTAATTCCCAGATCTCAGGCCAGTTGCTATGGCAACCGCTTTATTGGCATCTTTTATCTTCAAGCCTGGAGGGCCACTTCACCGTTACATAGGAGAGTGGTGATGGCACATCAATACACTTTTCACCAAAATCCTTCACTATTCATGCAACACTAAGGGTGATTGAAAATGTAGAAATGTCTTTTGAAATGTCTTTTGAAATATGAGACAGGTCTGGATGAAGGAAGATATTCTTAAAGACAACATGCCACATTTGTCCAGTTATTTATGGAGTTGGGATGTCTGGCTTATTTTCATGTTTTTACTGTAATTTTGATTAAATAAATGCAGCCTTGGTGCACATAAGAGCCCAAACCTTTGAACACTACATAAGTAGGTATAGGTAAAAAAAATTTGTATAAAATATAATATACAATGATGTATGATATCATTTAAATTAAATCAAAAACAAATTCAGTCCATAAACCAGTTCATTGTAAAGAGCCAACATTAAAGAATGATATTGGTACCTGATCATGTCCCACTGGTAGCTGCTGATGGCCTGATCATCAGTGCTGCCGCTGCCATTCAATGTGATGCTGTTGACTGGGAGGAAGAGTTGCCTTTCTGGCCCTGTTATAGCGACTGGTGCTTTGTTTGCTACCACATAACAAAATTTAAATTATAGAGAATGCATAGTTTTTCTTTATACACACTGATTGGTGTAGTGGGTTTTTTTTTACCAGGGAGCACAGTGACTGAGATGGTGTCTGAATCCTGTTGACCTCTGGAGTCAGTGACTGTCAGCTGAAATGTGTACCGACCCTCCTGGAGATCAGAGAGCTGCAGGAAAGGTGATCTCACATCCTGAAAAAACATAGCATATGCAAACATCAACTGCTCCACATTTATGTCTACTGAAACAAAAATAATTTTACTTAAAGGGATAGTTCACCCAAAAATTTTAATTCTGTCATTATTTATTTACCCTCATGTCGTTCCAAACCCGTAAGACTTTTGTTCATCTTGGGAACACAAATGAAGATCTTTTTTATGAAATCTGAGCGCTTTCGGTCCTTCCATTGAAAAGCTATGCAACTGACACTTCAAAAAGTTCATAAAAAGATCGTAAAACTAATCCATATGAATTTAATGGTTTAGTCCAAATTTTCTGAAGAGACATGATCGCTTCATACGATAAACAGATTGAATTTATGCTTTTATTCACATCAACTCACACATCAGTTGTGGTAAACAGAAGGTCAAGCATGTTTGCTTGATGTGTGAGAACCATTGAGGTTCATTATTGTGTGTTACACAGTACTTTTGATCTTCCGCAAGAGGTTTGTTCTTGTGCGTCATGCAGGTACGGTTGAGCTTCTGTTTATGTTCACTGATCAATATTTATATGTAAATAAAAGTCTAAATTTAACCTGTTCATCATATAAAGCGATCAAGTCTCTTCAGAACATTTGGACTAAACCAGTTTTACAATCTCTTTATGAACTTTTTAAAGCGTCAAAGTGGTAGTCACGTAGCTGTCTATAGAGGGGCAGAAAGCTCTCAGATTTCATCAAAAATACCTTCATTTGTGTTCCAAAGATGAACGAAAGTCTTGCGGGTTAAGACATTAATGACAGAATTTTAACTTTGGGCGAACTATCCCTTTAATAAACATCTGGAACCGGCAAACATATGCCTGTAAGACATAAATAAGATCTGTGCTGATTGTTTCTCAAAGGTAGCAGAGATTTACGCTTTTATTTTCCTGATTCTCATATTTTCAGAAGAGACTGTATGTATCATGTTATCAATTATAAAATTAATCACTGAATCATATAAAATGAACAATTTAATGATTCATATCCAGTATTTCATCTGGACATAATATAGTTAACATTAAGTTTTACAGCTCTTTACTCCCACAGCAATTGTCTCATTTATTTCTGTTCTCTAATCTTTTATTTCTTCTTAGGAATTTTACAATAAACATCTGAGACATTACTGACAAGCTCCAGTAAGTGTTTTTCACTTTAGAGCAACACATTTTTCCACTGGGTAAAATAAAGATCTAATTACCTGCATAATGACCTTTTGGGTCAGGCTGCTGGGATGGAGAGTCCAGAAGTAGCTGGTAATGGCGTGGTCATCAGTGCTGTGGTTACCCAACAAGGTGAGGTGGTTGAGAGGCAGGGTGATGACCTGGTCACTGCCTGCTCTGGCCCGAGGAGGGTCATCTTTTGGGCTGCTGACCCTTACAGTGGCAGTGCTGGAGTCAGTCAGTCCATCAGAATCAGACACTGTCAGCCTAATGTAGGCCAAGCAAAATCAGGTCAGGATCAAGTTAATGAGGTCAAGCCCACCAAAGATTTCAACAGCAAATTGTAGAAGATTAAAAATGAAAATTATACAATAGGCCTGTTGTTACAGTTCAAACTTAGCTAGGTCCTTACTTGAAGGTATATTCTCCTGGTGAAAGATTCTGTAGCTGCAGTACAGGCGTGTCAATAGGACCCTCAGGTTTCCAAAAAGGGCCGTCCACCTTCTCCCACAGGTAACTGACTACTCCAACATCATCCACACTCTCTGGGAAGCATCAGGACGCACATTTGGTTAAAAACTCATGACCTAAATGATCTAAAGAAAAAAAACTGAGAGAAATGGACAAAACAAGCTACATACGACTGCCATTAATGATGAAGATGGAACCTTCTTGAAGAAGCACATCTTGGCTCTTGGGCAGAGTGATGGCTTTAGGAGGCTTATTTACATTCACTGCTGCAGAATGAAAAGTAAGCCTGTTCATATATACGAGGCACGTGCACATACTGTATGCTTGGCAAATAATATCAAATTATGATCTAAAGAGGGTGAAGTTATACCAGGGTGTACTGTAAAGTTCACAGAACTTTCTCCATATGCTTGTTGTGCTTTCACTCTTACTCTGACAGCATAGACACCAATGGGAAGCTGGATTAAAAGAAAACAAAGATGTATTTAGAAAAAGAACATTGTCTAATCTTCTAAATGATCACTTGGCAGTCATACTGAAAGTGGCCAGGAGCTGAGTCTCACTTCTGAAATTTTGACAGACTTGTTGTGCCGGCCCTCCATCACTCCGTGGTGTCCATCAGACGACGTTACCAAAGTCCACTCATATGTGTAAGGAGCCTCTGAGGAAAAAGGTACTGTTAACATTATATTAAATGCTTAAAGGGTTAGTTCACCCAAAAAGGAAAATGTAATTTATTATGTAATTTATTACTCTCGTGTCGTTCCACATCCGTAAGACCTTCAAAACAAAATAACGACTTTATTCAACAATATCTAGTGATGGGCGATCTCAAAACACTGCTTCATGAAGCTTTATGAATCTTTTGTTTTGAATCAGTGGTTCGGAGTGTGAAAGTCACGTGATTTCAGTAAACGAGGCTTTGTTACGTCATAAGTGTTTCGAAATGTCAATAGTTCACGTAACTTTGGCAGTTTGAACCACTGATTTGAAACAAAAGATTTGTGAAGCTTCATGAAGCAGTGTTTTGAGATCGCCCATCACTAGTTATTGTTGAATAAAGTCGTTATTCTGTTTTTTTGGCACACAAAAAGCATTCTCGTCACTTCATAACATTAAGGTAGAACCACTGTAGTCACATGAACTGTTTTAAATACGTCTTTAGTAGCTTTCTGGGCAATGTAAGTGTTAATTGTCTTGCTGGCAATGCAGGACTCACTGAGCCATCGGATTTTATGAAAAATAACTTAATTTGTGTTCCGAAGATGAACGAAGGTCTTACGGGTGTGGAACGACACAAGGGTGAGTAATTGATGACAGAATTTTCATTTTTGGGTGAACTAACCCTTTAATTACGATTCAGGAAAGCACATAATTCAGAATGCAGAAGGCCAACCTGCAGTGTCTTCTGGATTAACAGTAGCAGTTAGTTCAACTGTATTTTGAGCCAGCGTTGCTTCCACAGGTCCTTCAATGGACACAGAAAGGGCTCTTACTGAACAAAGAGAGTGTGTGAAAAAAGAAAGTCAATCTAAGTAATAATAATAGTGATGCTTGCTTGAATAAGCACCACCAATAAATGTAAATAATGCAGTTAAACATCTGTAGCACCTTGTTCTTCTGAGATCATCTGCGATGTGGCTTCAGTGCTGAGTGGAGTAGTGAAGAAACTACTGACAGCGCTGAACCTCGAGGGCTTTGTGCTGATGTCTTGCAGGACATTAGGTGAAGGAGTTGCAGACGAAATGTTGTGTGGGTCTTCTTCAACCTTTAATGATAGAAGTAACATTGTGTTACATAACTGTTGTCACCCATGTCGACCAAAGTTTGTGGACTAGTAAAGGACACCAGAACAAGGCAATAAAAAGTGAATGACATGACTCTAACAGGATAATGATGAAGTGTTATTTACAAATTTCACAAGATGTCACACAGCAGATGAGACATGAAAGACTGATTAAGCACTTGGCCAGAGTGAGAGTACATTGGAGACACCATGTTTCCCAATGACGCCAAAACATTAAAATAGAATCATGACATTTCAAGTCATGATAATGAATTGGCAACCATCTATAAGAAAAAAGCCAGTTCCTTTCATTTCTAATTGCCATGCCAACAGCCTTGTCAATAAATAAATATATATTAATATGAAA
>RJVU01062584.1:6937772-6982213 GCA_003731715.1 Anabarilius grahami | reverse complement strand
AAATGTATGTAAATTTAAATTAAATTCATTTGTAATTATATTTTACAATTTAAATTTTAAAATATATATATATTGAAAATACTGTAAAAACAGTAATATTTTGAAACATTATTACAATTTAAAATCACTTTTTTCTATTTGAATATATTTTAAAATGTAATCCATCATTACTTCAGTTTTCAGCATCGCATGATCCTTCAGAAATTATAATATGCTGTTTTGGTGCTCAAGAAATATTTATATGTATTATTAATAATATATTATTATTACTGTTACTAATATTATTATATAAAAATACATTATTATTAATGTTGAAAACAGTTGTCTGATCAATATTTTTGTGGAAAGTGATACTTTTTTTTCTCAGGATTCTTTGATGAATAAAAAATTCAAAGGAACAGCATTTATTTTAGAACTCTTTTGTAACAATATAAGTCGGTACTGTCACTTTTGATATATATAAAAGATTCTGATATTTATATTCTGATATAAAAGTATTAACTTCTAAAAACAAATCTGACCCAAAATTACTGACCCCAAACTATTGAACAGAAGTGTATATAATATTTATTTACCTGTCTGTTTTTAATGTCTTTAGTGTGTCTGGAAATAATATGCATGAATCTGTAACCAACACTCACCATCATGTTAAGTGCAGTGGTTGGGGGCGTAAGATCGGATTCTGTTTCAACAAGAGATGATTTGCTTTCATTTCCCATTTCTGGGAAGTTTCTTGGGGTAAAGGAGCTACTTTCAGGAGAACCCTGCACTGTCATCAGTCTTTCGCCAACTCTCTCTGTTTCTGATTGGTTGAATTCTTCTTTTCCTTGAACAAGTGGCCAAGCATGTAGCCCAGGGCTTTCTTCTTGTTCTACAGCTGCACCATCCCTGTCTTCAGCTCTTTTGTCTTCCAAACTTCGAAAACTCTCGGGATACTCAGCATCAGTGCTGTCCAAATCTCGAATGCCTTCAAACAAGGCAAGGTCCTTCATGGGGTCCTCAGAGCCCCTGTGCCTGGGCAGAGGCTGCCAGTGGTTTGGGAAGGACTCTCCTCGGACCAGGGATTGCAGAACCAGTGTCTTCGGGGGCCCACGTTGCAAAAAGGCCAAGAGAGATTCAGTACCAGGTCTTTGCTTCGGCTGGCAGTTCTCTTTTCGCTGACAACTGAGCACATAGCAGCGGCGCTCAAAAAACCAGGCCAGGTCACAGCCCGGGAGATCACAGCAGGCCCCCGCACACTGGGCCAGAGACGACACATCCGGAACCCGTAAAATACTGCTGCTCCTCAGCTCCGGAGACACCACACTCTCCGAGTAGGTTGCGGCCTGCCAACACTGTCCCGATACTGCATCAACAACAAATGCATGATGAAATAAATGCTAGGGTTTGTCATTTTTGATTCAGTATTTTTTTTAAAAAAACATTACAAAACCAAGCCCCTACAGACCATCTCAGAAGAATCAGAAAAGAACAAGAAAATAGTTAAAATACAAGTTTATGAAAAAATTATGCGCATTTATCACCTAGTTATTCTCTCAGTGTCTTTCATGTTCTAAAATGATATTTAAATGGCAGCTTGCTAAATTAATTTTTAAGTCCTCTAAATAATCAACATGATCAAAACTTCGCTGAAAAACCTGTTGTACACAATCTACTACAAGTTTTCTTCCCTCTGATTGATAATTCATACTTTTTCAGCAGGTAAAAGGCCTAAGAAAGTAAAATTCTAGAAAAGCACGTGTGGCACGTGTCTTTTTGCTGTGAAATCTCTTATAATTTTTGAAAGTAAATGTGAGAATAACTTTCATATTTTTAGTAATTTCAAGATGGACATATACTGGACTGAAGCAAATAAGATTTACTTGATTATCCATATATATATATTGTCACAGTCTGTTTAGTTTCAGTTTCAGTTTATGGACTTTCTGTTTGCATTCATTGATCACATGTTCTGTTTCCCGCCTTCATCATTAGTTAATCGGTATCACCTGTGTCTCATTAATCATCCTTGTTATGTTTGCTATTTAGTTTCCCCCTGTTCACTCAGTCTTTGTCCGTTCACCGTTATAGCAAGTTGTGTTGTTTCTCTGTGCCTGTTAACCTGTGGATTACGTTATTAAACTAGTATTTGGATTTATACTCCTCGTCTGTGCTCCTTCCTGCAGCCAGCCGTAACATATATATATATATTATGATTGTCCTCTAGTGTGAGCTCCATAGTCTTACTCCTGATGTATCAAATATGATACAAAAAAATAAAACACACATACAAACTTTATATATAAAAATTTTACAAATTTTTTAATTACAAATGTCAGCATACTTAACAACTAGCCACTTTGTGTTTTTTATATATATACTATTTATACATTTCAATTATATTCCAGAATGGCAGTAGGGACTTGTCTTGGAGGTGATGCATGTAATGCAGAAATATATACTTGCCTTTGATACAGAAGAGCAACACAAGTGAGAGAACTGGTGAGATGTTCATGATGCCACTGCTGCCTTTTCACAGCAATGGATTTTGACCGTCATTACCTCTTCAAACTTTCTATAAGGTTAAAGACAGAGGAGACAACACAGGCTAGGCTATCACAAACAGACAGATCAAAAATAACATTACAGCAGCAGCATTAATCAATTCATAGTAATTTAAAGCAATTTAAGTAATTAAAGCATTTGTTGCATAGCCTTTTTTATTTGACTTCCATCCCTCACAGCAACCGGCCCTGAGGGCTTAGATGCCTCTGGAGAAATGTCATGTGATACTAAAAAACATTAGATATTATCTGCAATTTTATAGCCTATTGTTTACCACAATTAGCACTATTTGTTACATAAAACAAGCAAATCATTAAAAACAATGGGGCTAAATAGAAAGTCAACAGCAAAAATGTGCGCAGCTATTGTGAGTTGTATCTGTACCCGTGGGATGTGACGCTCTTATTCAAGCATCTGTTTCCATGACATCGAGAATCAGCTTCCGTATTGCTGCTCCACAGCGAACCTGCGCTGGATAGGATACTGAAGTAATGCTGGGATGAAGAGCTGGTATTGCGGCAGTGATGTTTTGATGAAGGTCTGATATTGCTAGAGAGATGTTGAGGTGTATGTCTGCGGGTCCGGGAGGGAGTGTCAGCAGAGAAGACAAGAGACGAGCAGGGCGGAGGGAGACACGTGACGTGATCTCTGATGTTGCAGAAACACACATATCACATCCCAGATTTGGTATTAACTGCGTCTTGAGGCTTTTTAGATTTTTTATTATTTTTTTTTTACACCATTATATTATTTAAATATTATTATTTTTAAATACGTTATCGTATTAGCATTATTATTTGTATTAATATTATGTCGACCACACCCCAAAATATGTGATCATAAAAACAACATTATTTTATTATTTAGGTTATTATATTAGCTTTATTAATTTTACTATTAATATTACGTCGACTACACTCCAAAACCTGGTCAGAGAAACAACAACAACAGAGAGCTCAAGAATTTAGCAGCTGGCCAACTCGTCTCATAACGCTTCCCTGCGTTTTTAATTCAGTGTAGGCATACATATTTTATTGTCATTGTTTAACTATTTATTTATACCATAAAGTACGAGAAAAACCTTCTGAGATTTGAATATGTTGCTATTCCCGCGCAGTATTTCATAGACCAACCTCACTCTGAACTGTGGGAAATCGAAACTTACTGCTGCTACCTTCTGGAATGGCAAGAGAGTGATGATTTACTCGAGACTTGGGAGACAAGTACAGTTGTCTGTAAGTATTAAATATGTTTTATGCTATCTTATAATTTAACTTTATGTCTCGCAGCTGTACGTAAAAAAAAAAAACTCTTAACGCTTTCTATATTTATCCTCTTTACGAAATTGTTTGACAGTTCCGTGTTTATTAAATGTATGCTAGTTCGCCAAAGGTAAATTTAATATAAGTTATGTAACGTTAAAGGAGTAAAAGCACGGACACATGGCAGTTCAATTGTAGATATAAACGATAGCCTACAAAATTATAATATCACATACCCAGTGATAGCTTACCTATATAGGTCTAACCTGTTGCCTAATTTTCATATTGTTGGCATTTTGGACATAATGCATGTTATGACTAATGAGCTAACTATGCTTTTCATAAGCATAGGCTGAATAAACTTGTTCATGTCAGGTTTCATTTGACAGCATAATCACTGTCAATACCAAACCCTTGAACAGAAATTGAATCTGAAAGCTCCAAGAAGTGAACACAAACCTATCTTCACTATTAAAATGGATGAACCACCTTGTTCACCAGGGTAAGTACATTATTTAGTATTATCAAGAAGCATTAAAAGCATTTTTTATTTTCTGTAGTTAATCAATGTCAGTTTTACTGTATAGAAAACTGTTTGTTTTGGTTAGACTGTTTAATTTTTAGTTATATTATCTAATTAAAAAATGTCAAGCTGCTTTAGTCTTGATAGATAATATGCTGCTGTTTTACTGAATATATGAGCTGCCACACTGTTGACATACTGTATTTTATTCTGATATAGTCACACCTGCTCAGTAGAGCCCCATGTGGGCTGTAATGACACTGCTCCATGTTTTGTGGACAACAAAGTTGAGGGGAAAACTAGGAAGAAGAATAAAAAGCATAAAAAGAGACAGAGTGCTGCATGCCAAATGAAAGCAGGTGGTGAGTGTACTCGGGTCACTGTTGAAGAGCTGTCACCACCCTCACAACACCTGCCTGAGCGCCTCGAAAAAAGGTCTGCAGGATCAAAGCAAGAAAATAATAATCACAAAACAAGAAATCAATCTATTTCACCTGTAACTTCTCCTGCAAGCTCCTCTTTTTGTACTTTCATATTTGGGGCATCAGAAGAGCAGTGTGTCACTGACTAATATTCTTTTTTATGGCCTGCAAAAAATTACGCATATCTAAATGGGTCATAAGTTCATGATTTTTGTTAACAAATCACTATTGATAAATGAAAACTCTGAACTAGTGTTTAAATGTTCATTGACAATCATAATGTCACGATCACCGTCTGTTCCTGTCATGTTCCTGTCACTTCCCGGACTACATTCCCCATAATCCTCTCTGCCATTCACCTGCACTCACTCCACCAATCACCACACCCAGCTGCCACGCATTACCTGGACTATAAAAGACTCACACACACACCACCTCACTGTGAAGTCTTGTTTTCCCTGTGATGCAATTCTGAGCGATTATACCCTGTCTGATTGTCTGTCACTGTACCTTTTGTCTTTCGTTTATGATCCTGTGCCGCCTGTCCTGACATTTGCTTTGTATACTGTTCTGTGATTGATATCTGCCAGCCCTGACCCTCTGCTTGTTCCTGACTACGATTCTGCCTGTCCCTTGCTGTACCTGTCTGCTCCCGTTTTGACCCCGCCTGTATGACTACGCTCACCTTTAATAAAAGCTTGCAAATGGATCTCAGCCTATGTCCAGCTTCGTTACACATAAACTGCTGGTTGATTACCTTATGAACAATCATATACCTATAGGGGAGACCAGAGCTAATTGTCACACTTTTCACTCCAGTGATTCAGTGAATATTTCTATATAAATCACATCCCTTACATCTTGGCTACAAAAAAGCCACCTCAAAAAAATTCCACCATTATTACACAGGAAAAAATATAGTTCATTTTAACATACACTGAAAGTTTGACAACAAAACACAATGGAACCTGCCATTAAACAGCCTATTATTGGATTAAGTAGACCATTACATTGAATAACATTAAAAACACATATCACAACTCTATCCTGACTTTTATGAAAAATATTCCTTGTCCTGCAGTCTTTCAATCTTCATTATGTTGCTTGAATGCACAGCATATACAAAATTACTGCTAAAGAAAACACATTTGTGTAATTGGAATTTAGACTTTTGACTAGACCTTGACTTAGACTTGACACCAGTCTCCTCTATATGCAAATGTTAATAACTAATGTAAATAATAACTATCAAAACTACAGTTTTCTTCCCTTATTTTTCCACTAGAGGGAGCTAAAAGGACAGCTTATGATTCTTATGCTGTGACTGAGAACAACCACAAAAATATCAAAGCGGAATTTATTAATTTATTTTATTTATTTTAATTCGTAATATTCTGGGTTTGGAGTAAGTAATGTTACATAGCTGAAAGTCTGGACTAAATCTTTTGGATTATTTACCGTACAGTCTCTTTCCTAAGCTAAACAGAACTGAAATGTGCCAGTACAGTTAGAAACAAATTTAGAGAGGTGGCAGGCTGACAACAAGAATAATTTTTTGTCATTGGCATGGTGTCAGGAATTGGATTAGCAAAGAGGCATTTACCAGGACAGTCCTCATCATGGCCAGCTGGATTTAGGAATTTACTGTATTTAGAATGTGCCACGAATCTTACACTGCTTCTGTTTTCTTTCTTTATTTTGTACCCATCATGTTTGTCTTAAACCCTCATTCTCATTATCTAGAGAGTCTAAGAGAAATTCTGCCAGCATTACCTCTCACATAATTGAACACTTACATCAGTAAACAGAACTTTGTCCGAATTTCATGCTAAAGGCAAAAACCTTGAAAAAATCTGTCCTTTAAAATGTATGACAATATCATTAATCAAATGTTTAATGCGGTAAATGGATCAATGTTCTGTCATGCTTATCTATTTCCTTCATTTATAATACATTGCAGAATAAGATTAATTAATTGCCATATCATCTCCATATAAAGTATTTAATCACATGTTGAATGTTGAAGTATTCTATCAGCATTATTTAATAAAGACCACCGTGAAGGTTGTGAAAGATCATTAGCTCCCACTGTTATAGGAAACCCTTAGTCATTTTACTACAACGAACTAAAAATAAACTCACATTAATCCTTTTGGAATATTTTATGCTGTTTTTAAATTGGGTCAAACCAAGAGTCTGTTTGAATATAGTTTGTGTGGAGCTACATGAAAATCACAAATTTTCATAAAATATTATCTGAACATAGTCAAGATTCCCTCAGAATAGCTCTTATATATCACTATATTGTACAAGTTTGGTCATGATTATCACCAGGCAGATCAAATACAACATCTGTGGTGTACTGATGTGCCTAGTGATGGCTGTAGAGTTATCAAATAGTTACTGGCAATAACACTTTAGAGTTTTGAGTATCTAGAATCAGAGCCGTCTTGGTTTCTTTTATAGTGTTTTCCCCTTTTTGTCACTTTTTTCCACTTCTTGCTACCTTCTGCATAACTTATCCTCCACTTTTCTCTTGCAGAGTCTAAACATCATGTTGTGCTGAGTTCATTTAAATAAAGCAGTTTTCAGCAGTTTTTTCCCAGTTCAATGACACATCAGCAGGGGTCATAGCAAATAATAGTGAGCCTGACATCAATGGACATATCAGCATACATTTATTTTAAAACACTTGCAGTGACAGTGAATATATTAAAAATATTTTTTAAAGAGGTCACAGTTTGGGAAGTGTCATTATTGCAAAACACAGTATGTAACCAGAGAACATTAAGAGGAGACATAGTGTGCCAATTTTTACCTTAAAGGGACAATTTAAAAATAAAATTCCGTCAACAACACATTGTGTTGTTCCAAAACTGTTTGGCTTTCTTAAATTATTTTTATAGAAAAAATAAAGAATAATATTTTTGAGAATTCTCAAATTCAAATTCTCAAATTTTCTCTCTCATGAGGGTGACTAAAGGATATAATTTTTTATTTTCATAGTATTTTCAGTTTTTGGTGAAGATATTTGTACTTGACTTAACACTTAAGCTGGAGTAACTTAGCCTAAAATCATAATATCATAATTTGTTTGAATAAAACCAATTAAATGTTACAACATGAACACCATATTTTAGGTTACAAAGCATTTCAGTGTGATTTTAGTGACTTCAAAACCAGATAACGTGACAGATTTGCATTGATCTTATTTTATGGGCAACAGTTGAAAGAAACCCATATCAGAGTGACATATTACTTAAAACTCTTGCTCATGTTTGACTGCACCAATAACAGGGAAAAAGCACCAACAACTCCATTAAGCAAGTGAAATAGATGCGGTTTTATTTGTTTCTTTGTTGTTAGTGTGAAATCAAAATTCCAGGACTTTAATAGCACAGCTTATTTCAAGCCAAATGCCCCTTATGAATCCATTGTTTTCAATGCTCCTGAGGTGACAGCTATAACCTTGTCATTCATATAGTTTTAGAAATTAAATAGCATTAGAAGTGATTTGAGTGTCTACCATTAGCAGATGCGCTTATGCATTTAGGGGTCCTTGATTATGATTTCACTTTTTTAACTTTAGTAAGAGTGTAATGTTGCTGTTTGAGCATAAACAACATCTGCAAAGTTATGCAAAGGGAGATATTTTCTTTTACAGAAATCGCTTTTTAAGGACTACAACAAATGGCTGGTAGGGACTACAACAAGCTTCTTCCCGGGCTGGTAACATCACAACCCCCAAAATTTACATAAACATTCCACCGGGAACACGCAACAAAGGGGGTAAAGTGATGTTGGGATTGATTTAGAAAAGAGGAAGAGTTGACTGCTTGGATTTGCACAAAAGATTAACATGACGGCACATGCTAGTTGATGAGTTGAATCAACTCCACAGCAACTACATACATTTATCCACTAACTGTTCAGAAACGTCCAGTTTCATTCTATAAGTTGTAACTTCTTCTTAAGTCTCTCCATCAGCGTTCGACTCTGGTTTGAACAATGCAAGGCTGAACACTGTCACTGTTACATCATTTTGGCTGCGTGAGATTGTCCAGCTTTGTTGTTGTTGAGCAACCGAAATGCGAGCTGTTAAATCTCTGAGAGGGGGCCGGGGGGAGCAGCTGCTCATTTGCATTTAAAGGGAAACACACAAAAACTGAGTGTTTTTGCTCACACCCAAATAGGGGCAAATTTGTCAAGCTACAGTGGGTACGGAAAGTATTCAGACCCCCTTAAATTTTTCACTCTTTGTTATATTGCAGCCATTTGCTAAAATCATTTAAGTTCATTTTTTTTTCCTCATTAATGTACACACAGCACCCCATATTTAATCATTAAATGTAAAACGTTTGGGACGACCAGAACCCTTCCTAGAACTGGCCGTCCGGCCAAACTGAGCTATCGGGGGAGAAGAGCCTTGCTGAGAGAGGTAAAGATCTGTTCTATTATGAGATTTTAAATGATGATCGATTTTTTATTTATTTATAATATTTCAACGACGGTCGGTTTTGTTTCTATGCAAAATTATGGTGATGGTTAATTATGATCCTTTGCTAGATCTCAATGACAGTCAGTTTTGTTCCTTTTGAGATCTCAATGGTTGACGGATTTGCTTTGAGATTTCAGTGATGGTTGGTTCTGTTCCGCTTTTAGATTTCAATGACGTCGGTTTTGTTCCTTTACGAAATTTCAATAATGGTCGATTTTGTTCGGTTACGAGATTTCATTGATGGTCAGTTTTGTTCACTTATGAGAGTTCAATGACGGTCAGGTTTGTTTCATTCAATGATGGTCGGTTTTGTTCGGTTACGAGATTTTATTGATGGTCAGTTTTGTTCAGCTATGAAAGTTCAATGACGGTCAGTTTTATTACTTGAAGACATCTCATTGATGGTAATTTTTGTTACTTTTGAGATCTCAATGGTTGATAGATTTCAATGACATCGGTTTCGTTCCTTTACGAGATTTCAATGACGGTCCATTTGAGATCTCGGAGATGGTTGCTTTTTTTCTGTTACGAAATTTCACAAACTGTTTGGTTTCTTTTGTTCAATGATGGTCGGTTTATTACGTCAAGAGATCTCAGTGATGGTAAGTTTTGTTCCTTGTGACATCTCAGTGGTTGACGAATTTGCTTTGAGATTTCAATGATGGTTGGTTCTGTTCTGCTTATATATTTCAATGACGTAAGTTTTGCTCCTTTACGAGATCTCGGAGATGGTTGCTTTTTTCTGTTATGAGATTTCAAAGACTTTAGGTTTGTTTTGTTCAATGATGGTCGATTTATTACGTCAAGAGATCTCAGTGATGGTAAGTTTTGTTCCTTGTGACATCTCAGTGGTTGACGAATTTGCTTTGAGATTTCAATGATGGTTGGTTCTGTTCCGCTTATATATTTCAATGACGTTGGTTTTGTTCCTTTACGAAATTTCAATGATGGTCGGTTTTGTTCGGTTACGAGATTTCATTTATGGTCAGTTTTGTTCAGTTATGAGAATTCAATGATGGTCGGTTTTATTATTTCATGACATTTCAATGATGGTAAGTTTTGTTACTTTTGAGATCTCAATGGTTGATGGATTTAAATGATGTCGGTTTTGTTCCTTTACAAGATCTCGGAGATGGTTGTTTTTTCCTGTTATAAGATTTCAAAGACTAATAGGATTGAAAAATGATCGTCGGTTTATTACTTCAAGAGATCTCAGTGATGGTAAGTTTTGTTCCTTTTGAGATCTCAATGGTTGACGGATTTGCTTTGAGATTTCAATTATGGTTGGTTCTTTTCCGCTTTTAGATTTCAATGATGTTCGGTTTTGTTTGGTTACGAGATTTCATTGATGGTCAGTTTTGTTCAGCTACGAGAGTTCAATGACGGTCGGTTTTATTACTTCAAGACATCTTGATGGCAAATTTTGTTACTTTTGAGATCTCAATGGTTGACAGATTTCAATGACGTTGGTTTTGTTCCTTTATGAGACTTCAATGACGGTCGATTTTCCATTACGAGATCTCGGCGATGGTTGCTTTTTTCTGTTACAAATTTTCAAAGACTGTTCGGTTTGTTTCGTTCAGTGATGGTCGGTTTTATTACTTCATGACATTTCAATGATGGTAAGTTTTGTTACTTTTGAGATCTCAGTGGTTGATGGATTTCAATGACGTCAGTTTTGTTCCTTTATGAGATCTTGGAGATGGTTGCTTTTTTCTGTGAAGAGATTTCAAAGACTGTTAGGTTTGTTTCATTCAATGATGGTCAGTTTTATAACTACAAGACATGTCAATGATGGTAAGTTTTGTTACTTTTGAGATCTCAATGACGTCAGTTTTGTTCCTTTACGAGATTTCAATGAAGGTAGGTTTAAGATCTCAGTGATTGTTTGTTTTTTTCTTTTACAAGATTTTATTGATAATCAGTTTTGTTCAGTTACGGGAGTTCAAGGATGGTCGGTTTTATTATTTCATGACATTTCAATGATGGTAAGTTTTGTTACTTTTGAGATCTCAATGGTTGATGGATTTGCATTGAGATTTCCATGATGGTTGGCTCTTTTCCGATTTAGATTTCAATGACGTTGGTTTTGTTCCTTTTTCAAATATTTATTTATGATGGTCGGTTTTCTTCGGTTTCGAGATTTCATTGATGGTCAAATTTGTTCAGCTATGAGAGTTCAATGACGGTCGGTTTTATTACTTCAAGACATCTCAATGATGGTAAGTTTTGTTACTTTTGAGATCTCAGTGGTTGATGGATTTCAATGACGTCAGTTTTGTTCCTTTATGAGATTTCAGTGACAGTCGGTTTGAGATCTTGGAAATGGTTGCTTTTTTCTGTTATGATATTTCAAAGACTGTTAGGTTTGTTTCATTCAATGATGGTCAGTTTATTACGTCAAGACATCTCAATGATGGTAAGTTTTGTTCCTTTTGAGATCTCAATGGTTGACGGATTTGCATTGAGATTTCCATGATGGTTGGTTCTTTTCCGATTTAGATTTCAATGACGTTGGTTTTGTTCCTTTTTCAAAATTTCAATGATGGTCGGTTTTCTTCGGTTTTGAGATTTCATTGATGGTCAAATTTGTTCAGCTATGAGAGTTCAATGACGGTCGGTTTTATTACTTCAAGCCATCTCAATGATGGTAAGTTTTGTTACTTTTGAGATCTCAGTGGTTGATGGATTTCAATGACGTCAGTTTTGTTCNGTTGCACTGCGTTATTGAAAAAGGCTTCAGTAACGGGGAAAAAGGGAGACTTTTCCCCATACGCAGTACTCGTTCCGTATCTCAGGGAACCGAGGTTACGTCAGTAACCGAGTACGTTTGTTTCATTCAATGATGGTAAGTTTTGTTACTTTTGAGATCTCAATGACGTCAGTTTTGTTCCTTTACGAGATTTCAATGAAGGTAGGTTTGAGATCTCAGTGATGGTTGCTTTTTTCTTTTAAGAGATTTTATTGATGATCAGTTTTCCATTATGAAATCTCGCAATGGTTGCTTTTTTCTGTTATGAGATTTCAAAGCCTGTTAGGTTTGTTTCATAAATGATGGTCGGTTTATTATGTGAAGAGATCTCAGTGATGGTAAGTTTTGTTCCTTTTGAGATCTCAATGGTTGACGGATTTGCTTTGAGATTTCAATGATGGTTGGTTCTGTTCCGATTTAGATTTCAATGACGTTGGTTTTGTTCCTTTTTCAAAATTTCAATGATGGTCGGTTTTCTTCGGTTTTGAGATTTCATTGATGGTCAAATTTGTTCAGCTATGAGAGTTCAATGACGGTCGGTTTTATTACTTCGAGACATCTCAATGATGGTAAGTTTTGTTACTTTTGAGATCTCAGTGGTTGATGGATTTCAATGACGTCAGTTTTGTTCCTTTATGAGATTTCAATGACGGTCGGTTTGAGATCTTGGAGATGGTTGCTTTTTTCTGTTACGAGATTTCAAAGATTGTTAGGTTTGTTTCATTCAATGATGGTAAGTTTTGTTACTTTTGAGATTTCAATGATGGTTGGTTTTCGGTTAGGAGATTTCATTTGATGATCAGTTTTGTTCAGTTACGGGAGTTCAATGATGGTCGGTTTTATTACTTCAAGACATCTCAGTGATGGTTAGTTTTGTTACTTTTGAGATTTCAATGGTTGACGGTTTTGTTTTGAGATCTCAATGATGGTCGGTTTGGTTCCTTAACGAGATCTCAGAGATGGTTGCTTTTTTCTGTTATGATATTTCAAAGACTGTTAGGTTTGTTTCGTTCAATAATGGTCAGTTTATTTCATCAAGACATCTCAATGATGGTAAGTTTTGTTCCTTTTGAGATCTCAATGGTTGACGGATTTGCATTGAGATTTCCATGATGGTTGGTTCTGTTCAGCTTTTAGATTTCAATGACGTCGGTTTCGTTCCTTTACAAGATTTCAATGATGGTCGGTTTTGTTCGATTACGAGATTTCATTGATGGTCATGTTTGTTCAGCTACGAGAGTTCAATGACGGTCGAAATTTTTTCTTTCAACGATGGTCGGTTTTATTACTTCAAGACATCTCAATGATGGCAAGCTTTGTTGCTTTTGAGATCTCAATGATGTCGGTTTTGTACCTTTATGAGATTTCAATGAGGATTGGTTTGAGATCTCTGAGATGGTTGCTTTTTTCTTTTTCGAGATTTCAATGAGTGTTTGGTTGGTTTCGTTCAATGATGGTCAGTTTATTTCTTCAAGACATCTCAACGAGGGTAAAGTTTGTTACTTTTGAGATTTCAATGATGTCAGTTTTGTTCCTTTACGAGATTTCAATGAAGGTCTTGGAGATGGTTGCTTTTTTCTTTTACGAGATTTCAAAGACTGTTAGGTTTGTTTCGTTCAATGATGGTCAGTTTATTACGTCAAGACATCTCAATGATGGTAAGTTTTGTTCCTTTTGAGATCTCAGTGGTTGACGGATTTGCATTGAGATTTCAATGATGGTTGGTTCTTTTCCGATTTAGATTTCAATGACGTTGGTTTTGTTCCTTTTTCAAAATTTCAATGATGGTCGGTTTTCTTTGTTTACGAGATTTCATTGATGGTCAAATTTGTTAAGCTACGAGAGTTCAATGATGCTCGGTTTATGACATCAAGAGATCTCAGTGATGGTAAGTTTTTGTTCCTTTTGTGATCTCAATGGTTGACGGATTTGCTTTGAGATTTCAGCGATGGTTGGTTCTGTTCCGCTTTTAGATTTCAATGACGGTCGGTTTTGTTCCTTTACAAGATTTCAATGACGGTCGGTTTTCCATTACGAGATCTCGGCGATAGTTGCTTTTTTCTGTTACGAAATTTTAAAGACTGTTAGGTTTGTTTCGTTCAATGATGGTCGGTTTTATTACTTCAAACGATTTCAATGATGGTAAGTTTTGCTCCTTTTGAGATCTCAATGGCTGATGGATTTCAGTGACGTCGGTTTTGTTCCTTTACAAGATTTCAATGACGGTCAAGTTTGTTTCGTTCAGTGATGGTCTGTTTTATGACTTCAAGACATCTCAGTGATGGTTTTGGTACTTTTGAGATCTCAATGGTTGATGGTTTTGTTTTGAGATTTCAATGATGATTGGTTCTTTTTTGCTTTTAGATTTCAATGATGTCCGTTTTGTTCGGTTACGAGATTTCATTGATGGTCAGATTTATTCAGTTACGAGAGTTCAATGACGGTCGGTTTGATTATTTCAAAGCATCTCAATGATGCCAAGTTTTGTTACTTTTCAGATCTAAATGGTTGACGGATTTCAATGATGTCGGTTTTGTTCTTTTACGAGATTTCAATGACGGTCGGTTTGAGATCTCGGAGATGGTTGCTTTTTTCTTTTAAGAGATTTCAAAGACTGTTAGGTTTGTTTTGTTCAATGATGGTCGGTTTATTACGTCAAGAGATATCAGTGATGGTAAGTTTTGTTCCTTTTGAGATCTCAACGGATGACGGATTTGCTTTGAGATTTCACTGATGCTTGGTTCTGTTCAGCTTTTAGATTTCAATGACGTCAGTTTTGTTCCTGTAAGAGATTTCCATGTTGTTCGGTTTTGTTCGGTTACAAGCTTTTATTGACAATCGGTTTGAGACCTCGGAGATATCAGTGATGGTAAGTTTTGTTACTTTTGAGATCTCAATGGTTGCAATTTTGTTTTGAGATTTCAACGATGGTTGGTTTTGTTCAGCTTTTAGATTTCAATGACGTCAGTTTTGTTCCATTACGAGATTTCAATGATGGTCGGTTTTGTTCGGTTACAAGATTTCATTGATGATCAGTTTTGTTCAGTTACGGGAGTTCAATGATGGTCGGTTTTATTACTTCAAGACATCTCAATGATGGTAAGTTTTGTTCGTTTACAAGATTTCAATGACGGTTGGTATGAGATCTCGGAGATGGTTGCTTTTTTCTGTTACAAGATTTCAAAGACTGTTAGGTTTGTTTCATTCAATGATGGTCAGTTTATTAGCGTCAAGAGATCTCATTGATGGTAAGTTTTTTTCTTTTTGAGATCTCAATGGCTGACAGCTTTGCTTTGAGATTTCAATGATGGTTGGTTCTGTTCAGCTTTTAGATTTCAATGACGTCGGTTTTGTTCCTGTATGAGATTTCAATGATGGTCGGTTTTCCATTACGAGATCTCTGCAATGATTGCTTTTTTCTGTTACGAGATTTCAAAGACTGTTCGGTTTGTTTCGTTCAATGATGGTCGGTTTATTACGTCAAGAGATCTCAGTGATGGCAAGTTTTGTTCCTTTTGAGATCTCAATGATTGATGGATTTGCTTTGAGATTTCAACAATGGTTGGTTCTGTTCAGCTTTTAGATTTCAATGATGTCGGTTTTGTTCGGTTACGAGATTTCGGTGATGGTCGGTTTTGTTCAGTTACGAGAGTTCAATGACGGTCGGTTTTATTACTTCAGGACATCTCGATGGTAAGTTTTGTTACTTTTGAGATCTCAACGGTTGACAGATTTCAATGACGTCGGTTTTGTTCCTTTACGAGATTTCAATGACGGTCGGTTTGATATCTCGGAGATGGTTGCTTTTTTCTGTTACAAAATTTTAAAGACTGTTCGGTTTGTTTCGTTCAATGATGGTCGGTTTTATTACTTCAAGAGATCTCAGTGATGGTAAGTTTTGTTCCTTTAGAGATCTCAATAGCTGATGGATTTGCTGTAAGATTTCAATGACTGTTGGTTCTGTTCCGCTTTTAGATTTCAATGACGTCGGTTTTGTTCGGTTACAAGATTTCAATGATGGTCAGTTTTGTTTCGTTACAAGATTTAAATGACAGCAGGTTTTGCTGGGTATGAGATTTCAACGATAGTCAGTTGTGTTCCTTTTTGACAGGGGTGGGGAATGTTGATCCTGGAGGGCCATTGTCTTGCAGAGTTTAGCTCCAACCCTAATTAAACACACCTGAAGCTAATCAAGGTCTTCAGGATTACTAAAGTTACAGGCAGGTGAGTGTTTTTTTCAGGGTTGGAGCTAAACTCTGCAGGACAATGGCCCTCCAGGATCAACGTTCCCCACCCCTGCTTTATGAGATTTCAAAGATGGTCCATTTTGTTCTATTATGAGATTTCAATGATGGTCTGTTTTCCATTATGAGATCTCGGCGATGGTTGCTTTTTTCTGTTACGAGATTTCAAAGACTATCAGTTTTGTTTTATTCAATGATGGTCAGTTTTATTTCTCCATGATATCTCAGTAAGTTTTGTTCTTTACAAGATTTCAATGACTGTATGTTTTGTTCCTTTATAAGATCTCAATGACCTCAATGAGTATCTTTTGTTTCTTTGTTTCCATTCCTTCTGTATGTGATTTCAAAGAATGTCGGTTTTGTTTCTTTGAAAAAGTTCAACAATGGGTGATTTTGGTCCTTTCCTAGATCTCAATGACAGTCAGTTTTGTTCTTTTAGGAGATCTCAATAGCAGTTAGTTTTGTTCCTTTATAAGATCTCAACGACGGTCGGTTTTGTTCCTTTATAAGATTTTAGTGACGTCGGATTTCTTCGATTATGAGATCTCAATGAAAGTCAGTTTTGTTCCTTTATGAGATTTCTATGTCGGTCGGTTTTGTTCCTTTACGAGATTTCAGTGACGGCATGTTTTGCTCCATTACAACATTTCAATGATGGTTGGTTTTGTTTCGTTACAAGATTTTAATGAGGGTCAGTGTCAGTCGGTTTAACCCTTAAATGCATGACTGTTTCGCCAATCATTCTTACATATTCAGGTCTTTATCGACCCGGACCTATATCTAACACGGAAGGATCTCTACCTGTCGCTATAATATAAAACTTATCTGATATTAGAGTAACAATTACAGAAGAATAAAATAAATCATATTTTGTTACCTTTTGGAGCTTGAAAGGGCTCAGCTTCACCAGATCCATCCAGTGACAGTCATATTTGACTGCGTTCAGTACTTGCTCTGCAGTAAATGGCTGCACTAATTTGCACTAATTCTGTCATCAAAGATTAAATTATTGTTGTGCAGGAAAAATATACTGATACACACCTCGGGTCATTAGCGACCCTATACAATTTTTACAAAAAAGAATAAAAAAATATAATTTTATGATTTTTTTCCTTGTTACATTCTTTATAATGAATTGATTGAGGAATACCAAAAAGGTTGATGTCTAACTTTAAAAAATGAATGAGGAGGAGGGTAGTGAATGACGTCCCGGGTCGATAAAGAGCCGAGGTATGCATTTAAGGATTAATTTGATTACAAGATTTCAATGACAGTTCATTTTTTCTGTTACAAGATTTCAATGACAATCAGCTTTATTCCATTATGAGATTTCAATGACGGCTGGTTTAGTTTCATTACGAGATTTCAGTGATGGTCGTTTTTGTTCCATTACAAGATTTCAGTGACGGGCGGTTTTGCTGGGTTATGAGATTTCAATGACAGTCGGTTTTGTTCCATTCTAAGATTTCAATGACAGTCGATTTTGTTCCTTTACGAGATTTAAATAATGGCTTTTTTTTCCATTAGAGATTTCAATACAACTTGGTTTTGTTTCTTAACGAGATTTTAATGACAGTCAGTTTAATTTGGTGATATGATTACAATGAAAGTTCTTTTTTTTCTGTTACGAGATTTCAATGACGTTCAGCTTTGTTCCATTGTTACATTTCTACAACGGTCAGTTTAGTTTAATTTCAAGATTTCAAAGATGGTCCATTTTGTTCTATTAGGAGATTTAAATGATGGTCAATTTGTTCTATAATAAAATTTCAATGATGGTCGGTTTTGTTCCATGAGGAGATCTCGACGATGGCTAATTATTTTTTCTGTTACTACATTTCAAAGATGGTCCGTTTTGTTTCATTATGAGTTTTCAACGACAGTCGGTTTTCTTTTATTGTGATATCTCAGTGATGATTGTTGTTATTTTTCCACAACAAGATTTCAAAGATGGTCAGTTTTGTTTAATTACAAAAGTTCATTGATGGTTGGTTTTATTTCTTTACAAACCCTGTTTTACTGATCCATGAAACCATACTTAATTGCAGAAATCAGTTAGAAAATTGAAGATTTGACATGAGCAAATCTGTACACCTTGTCACATAGCAGCTTTTAGACATTGTTCTGTTTTTTGTTGTAAGTCAGAAATGACAAGGAGGCAGCCTCACGCAATACAAAGTCAATGGAGATGGCTGGATTGTTTTCCCCCCGGTGGGCGTGGTTTTCAGATTACGACGCGTGTCGCTCTGTCTCTATGAGGGAGAGATTGAGAGGAGGAGCGCTGTAAAACCCTGCCCTCTATTTAATATTACGTTTCACTTAAATACATCACAACACTGGAGAAAAGTTGTTTGCAACTTCCGGTTTACAGGGACTTGAAGTACTTACCCAGGTGAAAAAAAAGTACACTTCTATAATGTACTTAAAGTGCTCTATTTTCGCGCACTAATTTTGTACTTAATATACTAAAAATTCTTCTTTAGTACTTCTTAAGATAATCTTAAGAACATCTAAGTGTACTCATATTTTGAGACACCATGAAATATGAACTTAAATGTGCTTTTAATATATTATCTCTGTATTTAAAAAATGTATCTCATACTTATTTGTTCAATAACTTTATAAATAAGCAGTACCAAATCTTATCACATGAATTAAATCTTTCAAGATTTCAGCAGAGGAGGATTAAACAACTCTTCAAGCAGCAGAGTTCACATTTGATTAAACAGATTTACTTAATTTCAGTCACCACTATGGTGGTCAGTATTTGATTTAGTTGTGCAGTTTGACTCTTGACTTTTTAACTTTAGTTAGATTTATTTTTTTTATTTTTTTTTGTCTTCAGATGATTTTCATCTAAGGCTGTGGCTGAAGTCAGTTGTAGCTCTTGTGTGTCTGTTTGTCCCTTTTTTTCTGTTCTCTTTTTTTCCATCAGTGATTCTGCTTGTTAATAGACTTGTTAATGTTAAAATGGTTCTATAAATAATATATAAAGATTTTGTGGCTCAGATAAGGTCCAGTTATGGCCTGCTTGTGGCTCAGATCTGGCAAACAGGAGCAGTCCACCCAAGTGCCATCCTTCCATGCCACATGTGGCCCAGGTCATCATACCACGAGTGGCAGATGTGGGCCGGATCTAGGCTGGCACAAAGTTGCTATCTGGGTGGGGATACCAGAGACTTATATTACATCTTGTAAAAGGGGCATTATAGGTCCCCTTTAATTAAGATAAGATCATATATTGGATTATGGGATTATTCTGCCTTGCTCTTCATCCCACAAGAATATTCACTGGAACTGCTGTATGAATTCCTCTTGTTAACAAATACTGTTCAGCACAAACAGGACTATAACATACATGATTGCCCATTATTATGTATGATTATACACATACTGTAAAAGTCTTTTTTCATTATCATCCTCTAACAAACAAGATGATATCCTAATGCACATGCCAGTTCCCTCATTCTTCAAAGTATATATCAGGCAAACGCTGATGGCCTTAAGAACATAATTTACAGTTCAAACTGAAATATGACAAATGACTGCCACGCTGTCTGGGTGCCCTGCATGCCCCCTATTAAAGTGGATGACAATTCAAGTGACTTGACAGCATGAAGATCAACCGATGCCACGGCGGTCCACAGCCCACCTGTGCATGCTCAGATTAGCAGAGGAAATAATTACATCAGAAGGCTTCCTCCACTTTACACTGGACATATTTCAGACATGATAAGCCTGAGCTGTCAGTAAGGATAAGCACAAGGCAGGCAGATAATACAGTGAAAATGAAGAACAGGCTCACAGATAGACAGATCACTGATTTAAAAGATAAATCAGGGAAGATATTTATTTATTTAGAACAGAACACATTAATTAACATCACACTGTTATATCAATGTTCCAGATTCAACCATAATGCCTAATTTTAATCTGCTTTCCCTGATATTTGAAAGAAAATCCTACTCAGTAAAACATTTTGTTAAATAAAAACTGGCAACTGTGTTTACCAATATTAATTTCTGCAAAAAAAAATAAAAAATAAAGTTACACTCCTAATAAAAGATGTCCAACATAATTTGTGCCAATTTTCCATCACTCTACAACAACTTTACTTTAAACAAAGTAACAGTACATATTACAGTTTAATTCAGGCCAGCTAGTACACCAGCCTACTCATACAGATTAATTATGGACTGCATAATCCAGAGCAGGTGGCAACAAATGTACTATATGTAATTGCTTAAATGAATGGCTATTCCTGGATTTTCATATTATATAAATGAAATTCATTTGCATATGAGAAAAGAGCTCACCAGTTTATGAGCACCCTGGTGGAAATTCCACTGCTCAGTATTGGTGCATTGCTAATGCATACAAAACTTTACCGTGTTAAGAAGGGGTCACATTTACCAGCGAATTTACACAAGCAAAATCCAGTTATTTCAATTGTAAATTTTGCACAAGGGAGAAAGATTTCCCTTCACTGATAATGCAAAGTGCTCTACAGATTCGGCGTGTTGACTAACAAAGCTGATTGGTTTAAAAGAGAGTTCTGAGGCAGATTCATAAATCACTAGACCTTATTCAGAGCAACGCCATGGTATGAAAGCAATTAAGTTTTCAATGGCATCTGCTGTACAAAGTTGTATAAAGCTCTTAGATCACTTATTATTTTCCACAGCTCTTGTTCTCTAAAGATTTTTGTCTACTGAAATTTTTGGAAAGGTATTTTTGCAGTGTTTCATCAGCCAAACAATCCAAAAACACATTAAATAATAGTACAACCCACTAAAGAGATGTAGGTCAAACCCTCACAGCCTCACTTTCATTCCCGTTAAAAATAAAAAAATGCCACTGCTGTGAATAAGATCTATTGACAATTGTTTCAATTGTTTGGTTGCAAATCTGCGTGACCGACTTGAAAACATTTCACCCTCACGAAAAAATACCCGTTCGCATAGACTCCTATATAATGACTGGATTTGGTCCGCGAATATTAGCCAAACAACAATTGCAACTGACTTCCATGGTGGTCAACTTTTAAAAGAATTTCTGTCAGTAATTTTCCAGGCGCAATCTGCTGACATACATTTTGTAGTCTTTTGGTGCCACCTGCCAGAGTTACCCAACTGTAAACTATACTAAAGACGTTTACGTTTTTGTGATTATATTTGTAATATACATTTCTAACAGCGATAACAGTTTTGTCAGTTTCAACAGTACCTGTTGCTACTGCCTCGGGGTATAATGCAAGTTCTTTTTACGAGTGTCTTTAGCTGATTTGAGAGTTGTGTTGTTCCACACATGATTGTATTATTATTATTACAATTATTCCCTCACCTCTATCCCCAATCAAGAATGAATTTGAGGCGTGCTCCCTGCGAGATGGCATAAACAATTAACCATGATGTGATCACTCACAAACAGCTGAATTCTGATGGCTGATGATGTACCGATGAACTGCCATTTTCAAACACAATCATCGTAATAATCTCAGAGTCCTCTTCTGACTTTATCCACCCTGGTCCAGGACACTGTGAAGAAGACAATCCAACGATGTATCATTAGTAGCTACCAATAACAGGCTGGTGATTAAAGAGGCTCTTGATGAAGTGTGGCAGCTCAATTATTTGACGTGCTGGACACAGTAAACACACATGTTTCACCTTCAGAAACCTGATGCATCAGTTTGGACTGCTTCATTTAATTTTCCTGTCTCTTCGTTTAGCTTGATCTTCTATAATTACACCCAAAGGGCTCTCCATCCCTCATTCTGTCTTTTTTGCATATTTGGCTATGTGTCAAATGAGCATACTCTTGTTGAAAGATGAGAGAAAAGGATGACACTGAACACACACAATTATCGGCTTGTGGCAGTTTTTTCTATTTTTGGAAAGCAATCCACTGTGCTCTGTGGCACTCCTATTGTTCTTCTAGGTTGCGGTTGCCATGAACACCACGTCGGCGGCATCTGACATGGTGGTGACCTGTGGAGAAAAGGTTGGCGAATGCCCTCACACACATTCTCCAACTGGTAGATATTGTCACTTAAAACATTCACCTGCTGCTTTTGCCATACTTATTGTCTGATGCTCCTTTAGACAGGCATCCTGTCACAGACTTCCTGGTTTGTTTTTGTTTTATGGACTTTTAGTTTGTTTCTCTCAGTTACTTATGTTCTTTTGTTCCATTTTCCCGCTCTTTATTTGTAACCATGGTTTTTGATTAGTTTACAACATGTTTACAACATTGTCATGTTGTAAATAAGACACCATCTGAATTGCAAACCCCTCCATGTTGCAGTTGTTTATGTTTTTGGTTTATGTTTTACCTCCCAACGCAACATAATTGCCACAAAAACCAATGAAGATTGGAAAACAGGTGAAAAAAAAGTACATTTCTATAATGTACTTAAAGTGCTCTATTTTCATGCACTAATTTTGTACTTTATACTAAACATTCTTATTTTGTACTTCTTAAGATAATCTTAAGAACATCTAAGTGTACTCAACTGTGCTATTTTGAGACACCATTAAATATGAACTAAAATGTGCTTTTAATATACTATCTCTGTATTTAAAAAATGTATTTAGTTACCATTTATACTACACTTGAACCCATAGTGTACTTCAAGTGGTAACTAAATAATTTTTTTAAAATACAGAGCAAACACTGATCCAGTCCAGCACAGTGTGATATACATCCCTGTCCATCACCAAGTCTGTCTCCGCACCCAAACTTCCTCTCATGCCTGCTCCACCGAAACCAGCCATTCCTTCAACCCTGCCTCTGCTGGCTCTCTTCAGCCCTTCGGCTCCTCAGTTAACTCTGCCATGTAATCCAAATTCGCCTAAGGGCTTCCAGTCACCAGCTCCGCCATGGCGTGGGGATTCCCTGGCTCCGCCTCATCCCTTCGAGCCACCTAGGACCGTCGACTAATAGGCTCTGCCCTGGCTCGACTCCACCTGGGACCATTGTCCCTTTGGCTCCTCTGGGCTCCTTCGTCACACTGGCTCCACCTTGGTCATCGCCACGGACTTCTGTGCTGTCTGCTGCACTCCATTCCTCCACCCCTACGACTCCATTGGGCTCCTCCATCCCTCAGGCTCCACCGCGGTCTTTACTCACACCGGCATTGCCTCAGTCCTCAGGCCCCCTGGCTCCACTTCTGCCGCTTGTTGCCGGGACTCCACCTTGGTCTCCTGGTCCACCGATATCGCCAGGTGTCTCGGTCCATCGGACTTCACCTGGGCCTCACCATGTCACTGCGTCACCTTAGTCGGTCAGGCTCAAATGTACACCTTGGTCCCTCCTTCCATCACTTCCACCACCTTCCATGGATCCTTCCATTATCAGTTCCTCCTTGGCTTCTCCTACAGTCTACTTACCCTTGGTTTCGCCAGCCATCATCCCTGCCTGTTTCAAGCTCCTTGTCCACCTCCACAGCCCCCACCCTCCCTCCGTTTCTCTCAGTTACCTGTTTTCCTTTGTTCCATTTTCCCACTCTTCATTTGTTACCATGGTTTTTTTATTAATTAGTTGTCACCTGTTCGTCATTGAGTTCTTTCACCCTGTGTATTTAAGTTCCTCTGTTTTTTCAGTTTAATGCCTGGTATCGTTTGTGCCATGCATGCTGTTTCGTTTATGTTTGCTTGTTTTGGATTACCTGCTTTTGTGTTAATAAACATTTCGTCGCAGCCCGATGAAACTCACTGTGGTAACCAGGGCGGGCGAGAGCCGTGAGGGAACGGCGCGAGGCCGGTGGCGCGAGAGTTAACGAGCTACACCTGGGAGGCGCGCTGGCCTCGAGTCTCTCACGGAGGAGCGACGACAGTGAAGGGCGAGAGAGGACCAGGCCTGGACTTTATTTTATGTTTTATTATGTTTGTGTGGCCGGCAGATGTCCGCGAGGGTCTGCCGGCATTACTTTCGTTTTGTTCTGTTGTTTATTTTATATTAAAGCTTGTTGAATGTTCGCCGGTTCCCGCCTCCTTCTTCCTGCATATACGAACTTTGTAACACTCACGTATGTCCAAAACGGTTACTTTTCAGGAAGTGAAAAAAACACCATATTTCAAAAGCAGTTGAATGTAGCGTTGTCATACTTGGTACGGCATCTTTACATGTAACCATATTCTTGCCAGTGTAATGATATAATCCACAAAATTGACCAAAATGGAGTTTAAATGGACATACGTGCATATTTTACAGTAACGGTGGTCGATACGCGTTCTTCCGATCATTAATTAGAATGGCCAAGTCGCGTTTCATATTGACAGGTGAATACGCTCAGTTTATTAAATAGCCTACGTCTTAGTTTATTAAATACGCTTAGTTTATTTAATATTAATTAACTTTCGTCAGCCAGGTTCACAAATATAAAAATAAATAAAAATATTCGGTGACAATTACTTCGTCTAGACCATTTACCGATAAATAATAGTTGTGAATATATAATAAACTTGAGAACAGTTGTCAAAAACAAACGTTTGCTGATACTTTACCTCACAGTGTTATTCGGCTATCCAGTGCTGAGCTTCGATGAAACTTCACGAGACCGGCGAGATGCTTCCACAGGGCGGGAGATATGCGGCGTGATTGACAGCTTTGACACCAAATGGATATACGTGAAAATCAGATGACATGATTTCACAACTTTTCATTGGCCATTTAGAGTATGTGAAGCATAAAGTATACGGAAATGAACCTGGATATTCAATCCGTCGAAAAATCTCAAAATCGGCAAAATGGACATACGTGGTTTTCATCGGACAGCGACGATTTGATAATTTCAACCTTTTGGCATTTTGTCATCACCATTGGACTAAAACGTGACACATTCATTTCTTTGTTGTTGTTCAGGAAATTAGTAAATGCACTCTTCAATCAACTTGAGGGCATGAGGACAATAGAGTTGATTGTTACAAACAAAATTGCTTTTTAGCTCAGATTTGCACTTATTATTCCAAGTAGCTGTTTGATTTTGATTACCCAAAAGACAAAACCCTCAAAATTATTGCTTACAAATTAAAATTCACCATAGGGGAGTATTTATTATGGCCTTTTTTGTACCGAGTGGAAATGCAGCATGGAAATCAAATCATTCCATCATTTTCCTGGGAAACCTTTTGTCAAAAATCATGCAGTTATTATCATCAGCATCATCTGGATCTGTCCTCCCCACCCCAGCGTCTCTCAGAGTCTGATTGGAACCTCAGGGAAACACAACACTGATTTGATTATTTGCCTTCCTATTGTCATGGCTCCCTGAAAAATAAATTATGTCTCTAACAGAATGACAGAAAAACACAAATTATGAATACTTTTGTTAACCTCTGGACCTCCTAAATGGAAAATGTTAATAAAATCTGTAGTGATCAGTCAATGAGAGACATAAAAAATTGTGTACATTGTTCAGTTCCTTAACGTGGCATGTCACAAAAATCTTGTTGTATTTAGCTACAATAAGACGTTAGTAGCTGACCGCTGTAAAAATACTTCAGACATTACTAGATTACTTATTTTGACCGCATGTTTTAATGTTCATATTTGTATATAGTTCAATAATATTAATATACCAAGTTATTCAACAACAAAAATCTGCTTAATGAAAGCTGCTGATGATTATGTATTTAGTGACTTGGTCTCTCTTGCAGAGAGACTCCACTCACACTCTCTTCTCATTGGGTATGAATTTTGTTTGATTTTGTTGTGTCTCGTAGTCACGTTGTGTCTGGTTAGGACACAGTGTAACACTTTAAAAAGTAGTGTTAACTATCATAAAACAGTCAAATTTACAGTCACATGATGACTTAAAGTTCAAAAGTGGCCAAAAAAATTTGCCAAAAATGTTAACTAAAAAACATAAACACCCATATGTCAATAGCTAATGACAACTTTTTTCATAAAATATTATCAAATGTTAGAATTCTGGGAATGTAATTTTATGTATAAAAACCTATAATCCAAAAGGTTTTTTTATTCTATAAAATAGTATACAATTATTTTACAGTGCAATACATGTACTGTCTTGTACCGATTATAAATGTACCGATTGTTAACCACTCACCAAGTTTTGAATTTTTTTACTTTTTTTTTCTGATAAAATAAGTAACAAAATGTCGATGTAATTTATTTTCACTTTTGTTAAAATGCCATTAAAGCACCAAAGTATAACTCTACTTGTCAGTTTTATGGCTGTAGGACATCACACATGACCCGTGACAATTTGTATTGACTGTTGATTGGACAGAAACAACAACAGCCAAACAAACAGTGTCCAGTGTAATTAATCATTATCGCCAGGACAAGACTGTATAACAATGACCCATAGTGGTTGAGCAGGGTGTGCATGCATGTGTGTGCGTGCATATCTTTTACCTTGAGTGTACTTGTTCATCCACATCGATTTCCATGTGGACACTCTATTCATCACTATGAAGAAGACTAGTCATTAAGTTTGACTCTGTGTATTGATTTACATCACTATAACCCTATAACTCCCCAACACAGCTGCCACCTAACTGACTCTATAGGCGAAAGACCGTGTGGATAAAATATATCTCTGATTATCCGCCCTGAGAATCAGTCTGAGCCGCTTGTTCCTATTTTTCCTCATAAGATGTGACTTTCTATTTTCTGCATTCAATGTCAACACAAATTCCTATTACACTGGTGCTTTACAGAAATTCACTTTCTAAATAAAGAGCTTTGTGTCGAGACAGGGCAAAAAGGAAATGGAATAGATTTTCTAGAAGTTCAGTCTGCTGACACTTGTGCTTTAGGGAACAAAGCTTTCTGGCCTACAGATGAAATGGGGACCAAATGAAAGCAAAAGTAATGCCAGGTTTAGAGTGACCAAAGTGCCCTCAGGAGTCGGCCTCTCATTATCACCTGCCCGTAGACGACAGTACTATGCACATTTGTATTCACATAGCATGACCACACATCAGACCTTTGGAAATGAATGTTTACAGAGGTGATACTGTAGAACAAGCATGCTGACACATGGAAAAGGAAAGCAAAACTAACACAATTCATAGATGTTGACTGGCAGACATTTTATGCATACAGATTTGATTTAAACTGGATTGAACTACTTAATTTACTACAAAATATGAATAATATAAAATATGAAACTAATCTAAAATATAAAATAATACCATAAAATAAATATGATAAACTTATTTTTTAAGAAATCTGTTCTTCTCTAATACTAAACTAATAAAAATCCCTGTTTATTTCAAGAAATCTACAAGTTTTTTAAACAAAAATTTAACTTTTTTAATTAAATTATTTATATATAAAAAATAAATCCACATAAATAGTATTTAATATATACATATATTAAAATTTATATAAAAGCTAATATGACTATAAGTAGTTCAAAAAACATTTTTGTATTTGTTAAAATATACATTTTTATATAGGTTATTTTTTATTTGGTTATTTTAATTATATAATAACAGTTGAAAAAAGCAACTGTTTTTCCTTCCGCATATATTAACCAATAATTAATATAAAATCCAAGACAAATAACATCACTTTTATGTCACCTCCTAAACTCCAACTTTTCGAAAGAAGCATTACACTGACTCTGAGAAGCGGTTACTACTTGACTTTACACTTGACTTCACATGCAGTATGAAGAAATATAACTGTCTAGTATTTGATTTTATTCACCAAGCACAATTGCTGTTATTCACCAAGCACAAAGAGGTACAAATGAAAGCTAAAGCTTAGCTGCCATAACTGATGCCTCATACGGAAGATAATTAGAGTGGTTTTTACCCTCCATTGCCTCCCTCTTTGTGTTTTCGGTTTTCATTTGGCTCTTAGGGACAGCAAGTAATAAATTCAGAGATAGCGGCAGATAAACAACTGTTATAATCTCACAAGATTTACAACCTACATTATTATGAAACCAATGGCATATAAAAAGCAGTTGGCATGAGAGGGCAAGATGATACCACAGTGAAGGCCTCTTTTGCCCTCTGAAATGAGCAACTCATGAAAAAAACAAGGCTGTGGAGGCAGATGGTCAAATGTGCAGGAGATAAGTCATAAAGCTCAAATATTGACAGGTTTATGTGCTTTCCTGGTAATTGTTGCTTTCATCGGTTTAAGCCTTTATATCCAGGGTTAATTTAATATCTCTGAATTTTCCATCAGCAACAAAACAAACCAATGATTTAAAGGTAATGGGTCAAAAGGTGAAAGAATATCATGTGAATCAACATTTTCTTTATATGACCAGCTGACCTGTTTATTTAATGATCTTAACTCGTTCTTTATGGTGCAGATCTACCAAACACGTTTGTTATAATCTCAGTGTCAAATAGAGATAAGAAATAATGAAAATAAGGTAATAATGAGAAAAATAAGGTGGGCTTAAAAAGAAACAGAATGGTGTTTTTTCACCACTTATCTATTTGTTCCAAACAGATGTGGCAGTACACCCAGCTGCTTGTGGAAAGGCATGGCTAAGCATCAGCGTGTGTGTGTGTGTGTGTGTGTGTGATCATGTGTGAAATTATAACACCAGGGTGTAAACACCACCGAGATGAGAATAACAATGCACTCCCAACTGCACAACTCAACACCACCACTCACTGTATAACTAAAGGGCAACTAATGCACACCATTACAGGCACCTTTGACAGCCTCTTAATCTATTGTACGCGGCGTCTAGAGAGAGATGGTGAGACCTCTTTTTTTTTTTTTTTTAAACTTAGATGTTCTTGCTTTTATGGAACCACAAGGCATTGTTAAATAAAACTGGAGAAGATGACCATCAGGTTTCACACAAACATACAAAGTTTGAGTGCTGCTGCAGTGCTGCCATTAAAGCAAAACAGGGACAAACCAAATATTAATAAATATCAGATTTTTTTTCAATTTCATTTAAACTTTTTACTCAAATTTCTATGCTGATAATATCATTAAAATTCAAATAGGGGACCCAACTAAGGGTACATACTGTATATAAACAAAAAAAACAAAAAAAAGTTTTAATCTCCTGTAAAATAAAAACATCTGCAATAGCCAAATGTGAGTTTGACAGAGTTAGCACCATATATTGTTGGTCAGCATATGAGCGGCTTAGACTACTGACTATACTAGGGCACTGATTGCCAAGACCGACAATGCATGAAAACTCAAAGTTGACAACTTCTCGAGCAGGGATTCATCAAGTCCATTTCACTGTGGCTAACATGCTTTGTATCATTAGCTAGCCTGAATTATCATCCTCCAATCTAAAAATATAGGGTAAACATACCTATTAAGCTCACCAAAATCTACATTGAGACATTTTTAGTGCACAGGATATAGGTTTCAGTACAAAAAGTTATGTTAAAATAAAATATTAATCTCTCACACAATAATATTTAATTTTATTTTAAATGACAAAAGCATTTCAATTAAGATGTACATTATTAAATGCAAAAAGTCTGGCTGTGCTTAATGGGTACATTTTTGTACCCTTTAAGCACACCCCTGTTGCCTTTAAGCTCACAACATGTTTTATTAAAAATTCTTGTTATTTTAAACAACTTTTTAAAGAATTGAAATTTTTTTTATTTGAAAGTACACAGTCAATCACAAAAAACAAAACAGAACACTAAAATCAAGCAACAAGGCATTCAATTTGATCAGTTATATATTCATAGTGAAGTGTCATTCAAACTTATTGCAACATCTAGACTAGTCCAACATAAACATAAACAGTAAAACATTCAAATATCAAATAATACTAGCGTAACTATTAGTAGTAGCGTAGTAGTAGCTTTGACACCTTTCTCTGTTCAAACAAATAGGGCTGGGCAACAAACTCAAGCTCCTCTTTTCTTGTATCGAAATCCTCCAACATTTCTCTTTAAAAATTCTTGTTTTAGACTTCTATAATTCATGACTGGTGTTTTGTTTTGCTCTATCCTCTGTGTTTCTGCATTCGTCATCATGCGTCAGGTCAGAGTTCACTATTTCGCCATAAATCGATGTGTACGGCCGTCTGTAAGGAGCTAGTTATTTTACTTTTTAAAGTTTTAAATATGGATATTTTTCTTAAACAAATGCATCGCTTCACTTCAGAAGGCCTTTATTAACCCCCCGGAGCCATGTGGATATCTTTTATTATGGATGGTTGCACTTTTTTGGGCTTCAAAAACTCATCCTTTATTTACTGTCATTATAAAGCTTGGAAAATCCAGGGCATTATTTATTAGAACTAATTGTATTCGTCTAAAACGAAGAAAGTCATATACACCTAGGATAGCTTGATGGTGAGTAAATCATGGGGTAATTTTTATTTTTGGGTGAACTAACCCTTTAAGGCTGTGAAAATAAGTTATTAATCATTTTATAAAGATTAACTTAAAATGACAACCATCAGTTAATATTTAAAATCTGTTTATGAAGTATTTACATAGACGTTTAATGTGGATGAGCTTACAGGGAGCACACTGAGCTTAATTGGTGCAGCAACAATTTTTAATTAATAAGTATTACATGAAATTTAAAGGACAAGATTTTGCTAAATAAATAATCTAGATCATGTATTAAAGGAACTCTCCACTTTTTTTGGAAATAGACTCATTTTTCAACTCCCCTAGAGTTAAACAGTTGAGTTTTAGCATTTTTGAATCCATTCAACCGATCTCCGCGTCTGGCGGTACCACTTTTAGCATAGCTTAGCATAGTTCATTGAATCTGATTAGATATTGATATTACATCGATATTACATTACAATGATATTACGCAGCAGCTGTGACCCCCTGCTTGCACAGGGAGCGTGCCTTGCAACCATGGAGACATTTGTGAGAGCCGCTGCGTAATATCATTGCGCTTGCTGCACCCATGGTATGGCAGCAAAGTTCCTTGATTATTACGCCGGAATTAAAGTATAGTTCCTAGTCATATTGGCCTAGAAAATCGCAACTTTTCATTTTCCGTCGGTCTTAGTACACGATGTAACTACAGAAGAGTCAAGTTTTAAATAGGAAAAATATTGAAACTCTTTGGCCATTTTTGAGCGAGATGCTAACGGTCTAATCAGATTCAATGAACTATGCTAAGCTATGCTAAAAGTGGTACCACCAGACCCGGAGATCGGCTGAATGGATTCGAAAACGGAGTTATAAAATGAGCCTATTTTCAAAAAAAGTGGAGTGTTCCTTTAAGTTCATACATATTTTAATATGAACAACAATTATTGACAATATCTATGAAATTATCCTTTTTCTTACTGATGTCACACTGAAGCTGTGTGATTTTCATAGTAGTGCACCCTTTAAGCTCACCTAACAATAATATGAAGTCTTTAAAAATTGCAGCATTGTAAAACCACAGACCATCAATAAACTGTAAATTTATATTATGGATTTAAAAGTACAAGCCAGTAATGTCTGTAAAGTAATATATTAGTGTAGCAAACAATCTTATACAGCTAGTAAGCTAACTATGTTCTGTAGCATCTGCGCTATGTTGCTAACACTATCTTTTGGATCTAACTGTAATTATTTTCCAAATGCAGGTTCCAGGTTATACTATGCAAAAGTTTAAACATGAATCTCTTAATTTTGCAGTAAGTAGTTATACTTACCCAAAATAAAGGCTTAACAACATGCACCTTAAAAATGCACATTTAAGGGGCTACTCTTCTGGTGAAAGTTTTCAGACAGCTTTCAAAATGGCCGCCAGACAGTGTGAACACATGGCGTGCGTCTCAATCAGCTCCCTAGTTCAGTAGTCAGGGCACTGATCAGGGAGTTGGCCACATTCATTTACATGATATACTGATTCACGACCTAGGAAGCTAGGGAGCTGATTGAGACACAGGGATGGATACCCATTTCTCAGTGTGCAATGGTCTGATTTTCTTGAAATTACAGGAGGTATGTAGTAACAAACACATCAATTGGTTAAGACATCAAGTTGGATAATACATTATTTTTTCTTTTTATAACGTGAGCTCAAAGATGGTAGTGTGCTTAATGGGTACTTGAGCTTAACAGGTACGTTTACCCTACTACGGAATATTCTAGCAATGACAAGCAGTAGGGGGTTTAATTAATTCACCTATTTACTAAATTATATTCTCCAGTCATTTAGTAATTTTGTCAGACACCTGAAAGTGTCCTCTTCACTTTCTGATCTTGTCTGACCTCTGTCTCATTTTATTTTCACTTGAAACCTGATCCTTGCCAGAAGAAGCGTGACTGCAGTGCTCACTTGCTAAGTGTTTGGCATTTGAGAAACAAAAGGACCCAGCGTCCTGAATGTAGCGATGGATCAGCCTGTAACAAACTCTGTCGCTATTGGGCCCTAATGAATTCAAAGATATGCAAACCCACGTGGGCCACTCATTCAGATAAGGTGAAACAGAATGAATCGCATTCCCGAAATACACAACCATTAACCTTTCTTCACTTGTCAGGCATGAGAGGACAGACGCTTCTCGCTTTCTCTCAGGTCAAATGCACAAAAAGGCAACATGTGCCTCTGCTACAAAATCATAAGATTCATGTTTCTGCTTTTAAATTCCTAAATTTATTGTGAGTAGCCTTTGTTTTTGCTTTAAAAAAAAAATTTTTTTAAATGAGGGACGAGTCAAAATTTCAGCAAAATCTTAGCAGTAAAACAATTATGAAACACAAAAATATTATTAAAAAAGCAACTTTTTTAAATGTAACAACATAAACTATATTTTGTCCAACAATATTTGTAATTAATAAAATGGAAATCATTTAAAGTGTCAATAAAATGTGACAAATTTCCCCAACCTGATGAAAAATATGGTTTTCCAGTAACAACTTTCAGTTAAAATTCTGTGTGACAACTAGCCCCAGTGAGTTTGTGACATCATTTTCTGAAATATAGGACTGCAAGGCCATTATCTTTATTATCTATTTATATTATTTTTCCACCACCAAACCATTGGCAGAAAAAGAGCCATTTTATCACAATTTGTAACCTATCACACACATCTGACCATCTGATATAATTCTAGCTGGACATCTTCCCGGCCATATCTCATAATGGTCATATCAGGAGCACATCATTGCTAATATGTTGCCTCAGGGGTTTTTTCCAGGTTAACACCCATATGGAGGATGAGAGGGGAAAAAAACATGGCCCTGCACAGATCTGTGGCAAAGGGAGGTAAATTGTAGTGAGGAATCCCTGAAGAGAGATTATGGAAGTACATGTTCTCATGACACGGCAGCGACAGATAACAGGCAGAGCGAGATGGTGAGGGCTTGATAATCAATTCTCCCATCATTGAACTGTCATTCCACCAATGACATCCTCAGATAGATACCATGTCACCACTCATAATCTAACCCTGTCATCCCCACAATGTGCATTCTTTCATCTTTAAGATAGAAGTGATGCTCACCTGTGGCACAAACATGCTTGAGGCATGTCATAACCATCCGCCACTAAGAGAATGATGGGGAAACAAGAATGGACCGTTAAAACTGGTGGGTATTTCTGATCCAATTACATAGAGATCTATTTCTCTGTTCAGTCTCGCCTAACCTGAGATTGATTCACTCACATTTCCTCAGAATGAGATGCATTGATTGGATAAAACATGCAGTACCCAATAACTGCATGTAAGCAACATTTTGTATGCTTGTACAGCTAAAACCTCTATTCTCAAACACAATCTGTCATTTTAAGCCATCTATTGTATGAACACCACCGTATGTGTGATACATAACCTTTAAGTGCATCATTGTTGATGCAATTATTACATATTTAACCTAAAATACTCTTTTAGGAGTGTCCCTGCAAGTAATAACAACACCATTCTGGTTCCTTTTCCATTGACAACCATTCAAAAGCAGTTGGGTAATTTTATTATATTTATGAAAGTATATTATTTAGCAGATGTTATTTAGCAAAGAGTAAAAGAAGCTATTTTTGTTCAACATTCAAAGAGATAAATATGCCATAAATAACAATGTGCTAATGTACTGTATATTCAAATGTAAAAATATTACTCTTCAAACACTGTCAATCTCTAACCTGCTAAGTGGACTAACAGAAAGAGCATTGCCTTTTCTTGACCTTTCACCATGCTAAGCCCCCATGACTATCCATGGTAAATGATCAATAACAGTGCTTTACCTTGCTATAATTAACTTCCTGAAGTTCTAGTCTGATACTCTGTAGGGTAGGTAACTGTATGGACTCCTTATGAGCCAGCCTGTTGGTGGGCCTGATTAGTATGTCCTCGTGCGAAGAAGGGAAATTATCTCATTCACATGTTCTACAGCAGCTCCTCTAAAAAATATCTATGAGAAACAGTAATGACTCTCTTTTTTAGCATCCCCCAAAACCCAGAGGAAATCATCACACTGAAGTTCAAAACAACATTTTTATATTACTTCCCTTCCTGTGAAGATAAATATGGGAGAATGCCAACCCTCATTGTTTCCAGCAAGTGAGCTCAGTATGGGATACCCAAACACTATTTTCTTATTATATTCTGGCATTTTATTTTTTCTTAGTTGAAGGGTGATATTACAAATATCTAAAGTGCTTGAAATTCTTAAATTGGAAGTAGCTGAGTGTAACGGAAAAATAAAAAATGTAGGGTGCATGGGGAGTTGCTTCTATGAATCATTTGTAGCTTGGATTTTGTGATATGGGCCTTGCACTCAAAACTGGAGGAAGATGAACGTGAGCGTCCTGCATACATCACCAGAGAAGAGTTGTTTTCACCAACAGGTTATGATGATAACTTGATTTAACATTACAAGATCAGAACATTTTTGAAAAATGAAACATAGGCACAGATGAATTGTTCACAATAAGATATATAACATGCATTTAGAACAGGGGTCTCAAACTCAAATTGGCGGGGGGCCGTTTCTGTGATTGACACCTCATAGGAGGGCCATATTAACATTCAAGCGCAAGAAAGCACAACATTTCAGAAAATTTACTTTTCTTTGCATTATTTCTCATTTACTTCAAATTTCATTAGGCCTACTAAAATATTTTTATACGTATACTATAAATATTTTATTTACCATACTAAATGTAAACAGCAGTGTCTCTCTCATTGTTACAGAGTGTAATATAATTATATAATACTATTACTAATATAATACTACTAATATAATACTATTAATTGCAATAGTCTGGTGCAACTTCTCACATCCAACAAGGTGCATGGAATAAAAAAAATTAGTAATTTAGGAACAAAACCAGCAACACTTGTGGCGTGGAGGGGTCAGAAATAAACAAAAAACTGGAGCTATATATCAACTTTATTTTGACAAAAAAAAAAAAAATCTCATTGTTACATACATTATTAGTTTTTAACATTTAGTGGAAGTATTTTCCCTTACTTTATGTTATCTTAAATAACATTAAAATCATGCACTGAACAACACTGTACTGAACAAATACAATCCCTGAATACATTTGTACACTCTTCTGTTTCTTACCAGACACCTGCAGCGCTTCTGCTCACACAGCTGAGACACATTTGTCCAAGATGCCGTTTGAGCATCGGTAACGTTTAATAGTTGCATCGGACGCGTTTTAGTGGTTTAAATCGACGCTTGTGACTTTAAGTCGAGTGCTTTTACTGTAATTTAGGCAAGCGCGCTCATAATAGAAGTGACGCGGTTGAGAGCGCGGCTCATGGTTGCATAGCACCGACAGACGCCACTGGAGCGAAAGCGCTTTGGAAAGAAGGAGAATGCGGCGCGGCCGCTTATGTGACGCGATATGTGAATGTCCCTTAGAACGGCGACTTTTTCTTTGCATATCAGACAGGTAGCAACTAGAGAATAATAATTTAGCGGGCCGGATTATGTTTTATTTTTTAGATCAGTTGCGGGCCGGGTAGAGGGGGAGGGCGGGCCGTAAATGGCCCGCGGGCCGGCAGTTTGAGACCACTGATTTAGAAAATAGTTGAATAGGTGAATCTTTATTTCATGCCAGTTTTAACCTGTAGGTTGGCTACAGTATGAATTCATGCTCTCATTGGCGGTTTTGTAAAATTCATAGCAACGAACTACTCAGAATACCTTAGCAACACCCTATCAACCACTCAAATGACCTTGGTAATGGATTATCAAACACAAAGAAAGTTGTTGTGTCATCTTCAATATCACAGCGCACACTCACATTTTCTTCAGAAAATGTAAAAACTCTCTCTAATATGTCAACATTTCTTAATAAAATGTACAAATTGCATTGTCAGTGCACTAAAACGTTCTTTATCTAAAAAAAAAATAAAAAAAAATTGAAACGTAAAATCCAAGCGTTCACACTTACCGGATATGTCATCATGTTTTCCTCAGTCTCGAGAAAACAGAAATGGAGGATTCGGATGAGCGCATATTTCATGATGGTAAGTTACTTTATAAAAGATTTGACAACAAAGTAGCCTGACAAACAAATGACAACACGATGATAACCGTTCTGACGCGTATACAGCAACGCCGTTGATAAATATACAGTGATATTTTAATATGTGACCAGGTAATTGCGTTACAGCCACTCCAGCCAGGTACGCTAATTGATGATGTGTTCACTTGCTCTCGGAATTATCATACGAGTTTCCAAGGTAAAAATGGCACGTGAACGTCCTCCCATTTCGAAAGTTGAATCCAATGAGCTCGTAGTTACGACTTCAGAAGTGGGAATTATCAAATTTCCAATAGCGCGTGAAGGCAGCATATGAGTTACATAGCATCCCGATGTTTCGACCAGTGCTCGAATTCGCGTTTACGTTACTTACCGCAACAATGAGAAGGAATGAGTCACAACATTATCTAAAGCTAATAAAAAGTATTATACAAGCAAATTTTTTCTTTATATAAACAATACCTGAACTTATTCTAGTACGCAAACAGTAGGCCTATAATCACGCGCACACACAAACTATGTAGCCTATGTTTACTATTCATGCATGTACTGTATGTATATGGAGGGGATCTGAATTATAATAGGCCTACCTGAATTGCAATTGAATTTATTCAAAGATTAATAGAAAGTGTTTTTTTTCACATGTGACTTGTCAAAAAGTAATTTCCCAGTTTCCTCAGCTGATTTACCAGAAGAAAATTCCATTCAAGCAACATTAAGCATCATTTTTTGGGATAATGTAATACCCGTTCTGTGACATTACACAAGACATTTCCTGAGTCAGAAAATAAGTGTCTAGCATTTGCGTGGTATAAATTTGTATCAGTGATTGAAGTTTGGAGTTGCTGTTCCCAAACATTTCTGTGTGTGCGTGTTTGTGTGTATGTGCATAACCATTAAAGGCGGAAATGAATTGACAAATTCACAATCTGCTGCCTTCTCTCATATAAATTCACTATGCAAAACTCTTAGCATCAAAGATTTCAGTCCTGGCTTTAAAATTGACACCTACATATGCAGAATATGGCAATAGATTGCAATATTTGAGATAGATACAAGTTTTATATCTATTCGATATAAGTTTTTTTTACTCAAGCATTACTTGCTTTTCATGATTTTCTTAATAACAATTACAAGACAGTTTTGAGAATTTAAATGACAAATATGCTGCTTTCAATGTAAAGTGTAAAACATAGTGTCATGCATTTATTAATGTGTTGATGATTAATAGAAAATACCCAAATTCACATTTTTACATAAATACCCTTTTTGCATTCCACAGAAGTAAGTAATTCAAGTTTGGAACAGCATGAGTAAACAATGACCGAATCATGAACAGCTTCACGATGGCTGTCTTGTAAGATCATTATTAATACATGATTAGTCCTGAGCTCTCAGCTGAGAAATTGCTGATGTTATGCACAGAATTATGGATCTGAATACGTGCTTCCCTGATTGCATGAGCAGTTTGTTCCATTGAAATGTAATTGAGTCTAATTTGTTGAGTTCATTGGGACAGAAACTTCTTGACAACAAAGGAAATCTATCTTTTACTCATATTTGTTTTTATTCCTGAGATCTTGGCCTGGATATGCAATATCTGATTTTGCATGTTCACACAATGTGACCTTGATTTCAGGATGTGCTTTATTGGCAGAAGATCCAAGTACAATGTGAGTAAGAAGCAGAAATATTATTGATTTAAAATGCCCCAAGAGAAGTTTTTGCAGTTAAATAAGCACTGCTTTCTGACAGTGGAGAGATGGAGGAAGAATTCTACAATGATCATATATTGATTCAAAAGTAAGACGGTATTGACACTTAGTAAAGTGATGTCATTATTAGTCTAGTCATCTTAAGTTACAAATTGCTTGTGGAGCAAACCAGTGAGAAGAGTCTAGAGTTTCAGGCTTGACAGATCAGTCACGGCCATCCAGCTTATATGGGCTTGATGGTTCATTAACCTTTGCCCTCAATTACGACAGGTCAGATGATTAATTATAGGTTGATCTAAGTCCATTGAGCTGATGTCAGTCAAGCTCTGTGCAATTAAACCAGTTCGGATGCATTATGGAGTTGCTATAGTTATGGGAGCCTTTTGGTTCTGCAACAATGATGAAAGTGTGATACATGCTACATTACCTGATCACTGTATTATTTTAAGATTCACAGGAATTACAGTTAAGGAATAATTAAGGAAATTTAGTCAGATTCAGTTGACGATCTTTAAAGGAATAATTCACCCAAATATAAGTTCTGGCATCCTGGTGTTTCAAGCTTTGCTTGACTTTCTTAATCTGTGACTGCAAATATGTTGCAAATTATGTGATGTTCAAAAGTGATTTTATTTTATACTGCTTTTAAATAGCATGCATCATTATTGAAATCTTATCAAAATAATTTGGTTCACAGCAGGGTAGAAGAGTCACTTACTTTGACAGCTCATGGAGGAAAGTTAGTGTTGGGTGAAATGAGATTCATATTTGTTCAAGTATTGTTTTTGTGTCTGTGTGTGTGGCTTTTAAATGGTCTGTCCGTAATGTTTGGAGTGTTTTTATATTGCTGCATATTTATCAAAACTGCCAGGTTATTCACTTTCTCAGCATCAACTAACCAGCTATGTTGTGATGAGTGAAAAGATGGCATGTCTGATATCCATGCCAAATCGTCCGTTAAACATACACATGCAATACGTAACGTGCGCTGCCAGTTCCTAAAAAAACTACCTTGACCATATGCTCCCGCTCCTCTCTCCTGATGGGTCAGTGTAAGATTGTTTGTTAGGGACTGAAGGGACCCCACAGCTCTGCCAGCACCTGTATGTTGGTGAGACAGCTGGCAGACTGTATGTCTGGACAAACAGTCACGGTCAGTCTCACCCATCCTCCCTGCAGGCCTCATCAAATGAAATCTCATCAAAACAAAACACCAGTCCAATAGCAGCCCAGATGGAGATTATGTCAGATTTTGATTGTATTGACTTGACAAATCTATCTATCTATCTGTATATCTGTCTGTCTTTTAAAAAAATTCAATATTTCAATCATGACAACTCTCGGAACAATTTTAGCATGTTATTGAATATGGCAATGTTAATGTATTTGGTCTTGATGGATTAGATCTGTTACGCTGCTGCTGCAGAGCAACTATGGTATGCTACTGCTAATGGATACTAGGCATGTGACGGTATCAATCATGTTGCGATAATTGCTGAAGCTTTTATCACGGTATACAGTATTATCACGATATTGAAATAAGTTGTGAATAAAAATAATAAAAATAAAAGTGTTGTCATAGTAAAACAGGTTTAAGAACTCCTTTTCTTAACAAAAAGAACTCTGAATATTTAAATACAATAACGTAAAACTTTCAAACAGATTAAAGTGCAAATTTTTGAACAACTGATCATTGTTAGTTTTATCTCAGGTACATTGAATAAGTTATTTTGATTTTAGGAATGTTATTAAACATTAACTAATAAAATTAACATTAACTAAGATTAATATGCTTTATAAATATTTTTCATTGTCAGTTTGGTAATAATGAATTAACGTGTTAACTAATGAAGCCGTATGTCTCTAAGTTTTACTGAACAATAATAAATAATCAGAACATTTTCAATCGTTAGGGGATGTTGTAGTCCAGATTAAAATATAAAAATATTTAGGTTTGAAAATAAATAGCCTATTATGTCTTTAAGTATTAAGTATTTGGTGCTGTGATGAACAACATTACAAATACAAAAAATTTAATGGCTGTTTGAAGCATTTTAAATAAATTAGCGCAGCTGCTTTGTTTACGGGGTTTCCAGGGGTAATTGCTGCATTCGGCTGTTTCATCAGCGCCCTCTGCTGTCAGAGAGTGAACGTGCATTTTCATTCAGCGCGTCTCCTTCAATCGTTCCATCATGTGCTTCTCATGCACATTGGGCTTGTTTACATCTGAGTGGGCGTGTCCCTTTGACGCAGAATACAGCGGTGTTGTGCATTTTATACGGTTGATGGGGAAAGTATTCTTAAAATGCATTAAAAAAAATTGAATAATTGGTAATAAATTATTATTTACGGTATTTTGAAGTGCCCGCGATAACAATATTGTGCCTATTTATTATCGTGATATATCGTATTACCGAATATCGGCACGTCTAATAGATACACAGATATGCCGCTGTGAGATATGTTGCTGCTGCTAGACATACATAAATCCCGTAGCAGATCTAGGCAGGTGGAGCTGGGGGAGGTGGAGGGTTTCGGAGGAACTCTGATAGCATGCTGCAGGACTAGCTTACAGCAAACAATGAAACAGACTGTTTAAATGTTGAGCAAGCAAGGATCAGCAGAGGACAATCAGCTTGTGCCATGTGGATATGATGTGATTGCTTGCAGATTGCATGTAAAGACCTATCAGCCTCCGCCCTCTGGAGTTTCACGACTGAACTAATATATATATATATTCATATATATATATATTCCTTCTGAAGTAAAAAAACCTTCACAAATTGAATAGTTAAACTTGTGAAATGGCAAAAATAAAGAGATCTGAGGTTTTTACATGAGCTGTTGATAGTGAGTTGACCTATGCTAACAGAGCTAGGTTAATAGTTAGCGTATGTGTGTACAGATAGTCATGATCTGTGTTTCCCTATGTCCCTTTTCAGCTGAAAATATGTACTTGACAAAGGACAAGATAATCTCTGAACCATCTGAACTCAGTAAAAGTAGAATGAATGATTAATCCATTCACTTTTCTGTCACTGCTGGTCAGTCTATGCTTTGCCTGAACATATTGTAACTGTTATATAATTTAACATCTGGGTATGTTAATCATTGACAGGAACTACCTTGGACCCCTGGCACAAAAAAAGAGTCCAGATACTGTGTGAGAATAAAACTAGCTTCTTTCATTCAATAAATAATGTAAATACGTCAATAAAAAAGTCACAGTTTTATGCAATTTAGTGGAAAACAATAAGTTACATATTTTACTTAATTGTGGTTTCTCATATAATGTTCAAATTAAGTTATTTTCTTTATTACAGTAAGTTCTCTATCTATCTCTGGAATCAGCTCAATATCTCGGAGTAGAAATGATGCCTCAGACACTGCTGTAAATGCATCAGCATATTTAGATTTAGTCACACCTTTCCAATACTGAGTCTGCCTAACCATTTCCAAGCCACAGTATAAGTGCTTTAGAGAATTATAATGGACCCTGAATCTCTAAGTAATGTACTGTACTGTATAATGTATACAGTAATCACACAGCTCAGCACAGTGCACAAACATGTAAACGTGTTCGCTATTTACCATAGTCTAAGTCACGCTACATCTTATGACAGTCTCATAGACTGGTGTGGGTAGACAATGTGTTTTCTCAAGCCAACGTCACTGTAGAAATGCAGCTTCTACAGAACAATATATAACAATATACTTATTTGGGGGAAAATTATTAGTATTTTAACCGCCTTCAAGGGTCAGAACATTTCCTCTTTAAGAGATAGTTCACCTGAAAAATACAAATATATTTTGAAAACTGAAAAATTAATTTCATTGCAGTCCAAAATATCTTTTTTGTTTATTGTAAAAGAAAGTCATAGTCAGGATGGGATGGGTGAGTAAATGATGACAGTATTTTTATTTCTATCCCTTTAAGACCCATTAATCTAAGTGATAGTTCTCAACCAATTTTTGATAAAAGTTACCAGTAGATCTAACATAAACAAAATACATGCATTATAGCCTGTACACTGTAGCTTTCTTCACAGTTCTTTGCATTTTGAGTAAATTCTCAGTGGACAGAGACATATCATTTCTTGGAAAGGATATGTAGATTTCCCACTCTCACCATTTATGCAGCCAATGAGATGGGACCTTATAGACCTTTGAGAGGTTATTCCCTCTCTCTATCTCTTTCTTATCTGTTCTCATAGAACAAGTACACACTATTTCCAGGTGCTGTGACTACCTGTGACTGAGATCATGCACACCAAGGAAAACTCATGGTAAATTTTAGTTTTATGTCATTGATATACTATACATACCAGCGGATATACAGTATAAATGAATATTATAGATGAAAACATGTTTACATTCGCTGTTTACAGAGCTAAAAGAGTTGATCATGTAATTTGGATTCGCAGCTGTTAGAGTAAGATTCTTTATGCATTTAATCAAATCAGTAAAGCCAATAAAAATATATATCATCCCTGCCAAACACAGCTGAGTCACAATATGGAGCAGAATTGTCTTCAAATGAGATGCAAATTAAATAGAGCCTTGACAACTGCATGCTGTAAATTTGCATTTTGGACTCGTCAAAACTCCTTTTGGAAACTGTAAATGTGTCCACTGTTTGCATTTTCACTATAATTTCTACTAATCTTTTTATCTATTCAGCTTCAACCACAATGCGCCAGCTTTATATTCTCAGCTTTTTGCTTCCAGCATGTTTTCAACTATCACGAGGGTCTCTGTGGTTTCATTTATATTAGTTAATTTCCTGTGTGCTTTATATGTCATTACATTTTCATAACTGACTCCGGAAATCTTGGGATGTAATAAAAATTATGTGGACTTTTACAGAGCAGTTTGATTGTTCTTACACTATGGTGGAATTTAATTTCAAAGTCTGTTTTGTATTTATATATGGTGTATTGATATCTAATCACGGACCATGATATGATGTTGATATTGCATAAAAATGTCTTGATGATCATCAGAAGATTATCATGTTCCTTATTGTAAGCATTGGACGATAATCAGATGATTGTTTATTTTTACTTTGTGTCTTATCAGACACAATTTGAGCAGTTATCAATGTGACCTGCTCTAATGTATCTTGTCATCATTATTTCTTTCTCCCGACTCAGTTGCTGTTCCTTTGATGACTGTAAACTGACTACAGAATGGCTGCTGAGCAGGACGAGACACAGGCCAAAGATAGCTATCGTGTGTGGCTCTGGACTGGGACTTCTCGCAGACAGTGTCTCAAATAAACAGACCATCCACTATGAGGACATTCCCAATTTCCCAGTGAGCACAGGTACTGGATTCATGGAAGTGTATCAGAGCTGAATTAAATACAACTTTCTTTCTTTCGTTCTTATAAAAAAGTCTAGATAGATACAGGAGTTGTTGGAGTGAATCTGAAAGCACAGAGGTTTTCATTCTGTCCCTCATTGTATTGTATGGTTAACAAATTATGCCCAGCTCCTGGTAATATGAGCTACAAAATGAATAACTACTGCCTATGAATAAAATATCATGACTGGAGCAAAAATAGCCCCTAATATCTGCCACAGGGAGTTCATACTATGATATCTTGGACAGGTTTAAATATTTATATGGTGAGGTGAATAATCTTGAGATGTGTTCAGATGCATCAAATGATATTTGCACTACCTGTAGCAGGTAGGTGTGTGTGTGTGTGTGTGTGTGTGTGTGTACACATGACTGATGGCTGAAGAATAAGAGCCCTTGTAATTAAGGGAAAGTATAATAAGGGTCTTAGAATGCATTTGTGTTGTCATTCTTTCTCTAATCCACTTCATAATTTAAATTATCTGGTTTATGGAGACTAACAGAGAAATGACTGACAGTTTGAATAATGAGAACTATGGATGCTCTGTGCTCATTTTTTAAATAATAAATTCTTCACATTGCCCATTGCATCATTCATATAAATCAGCAAGTGTCAAATCAAAATCACATCAATCAAAATCAAATTACTTTATCATCCTTACACCATATAGATGGATGCAAATAGTGTAAAACTATTGGGGTTGCGGTCTAAATATAAAT
>RJVU01062584.1:6886954-6937625 GCA_003731715.1 Anabarilius grahami | reverse complement strand
CAACACTTATTTTTCATTAAAACGAATTTCGATAATTAGTCATTTTTAAGCATTACTAAATTTATCTCAGAACTGTTCTCATTACACTCATTGTTTTGGCAATTTGAGTGACAATCTGATTTAAAAAAAATAATAAAAATCAGGCGGCATGCTCTGAAACGTTCATTTGCTCATTCATTTTTTACAGTGTTGCTGGAAATACATTTCACGGTGAGTGTAATAAGCCCCCTCTCTGAGTGAGTTTTTTTCTCATAGCCATTCATCAATGCTCATGCAAGAAAAGAGGAATCGGCCCCTGGAAAAACAGAGCTATTATTCCAGCAGAACCTCATTACACTGCAGGTTTTAGGGCCAAACACATCTCATCAGCCAAAATTCAAGGTTATATTTACATAAGCTCCCATTCACTCGGCTCAGTTGGTCTGTTCCCATGTCAAAGTAAGTTCCTGAAGCCACAAACAAACTGTAGCCTCCTACTGGCTCATAATGTTAGAAAACAATGTTTGCTCCACCTGTTCGTACACTAATGATACACAATCAGTCTCACTAATGCCATCCTTGATGACATCAGCAGTCATCCCTAAGCAGCAGATAGCAACTTTTTTTTACGATGTTGAAGGAGCAAAGTGAACATGCAAATGCAAATCAATGAACTTCCAAATACAGCCAAGCCAGCAGGATCTCTGAGACTTGGGGACAGTCATTAGTCAGTTAACGCTATATTATAGAAAAAGGATTAGATGTCATCTGTTATCAATGGCAGCATCTGACCCTTTATTTGCTCATTACAGAGAGGTTATGCATTAGATGAATAACCCCTTAGGTAGACACAATATATTAGGAAGAGAGCAAAGAGTAAATGCTTTACAGCAGGAGGTTCTTTATCAAGTAAAGACAGCTTTAGAGCCCAGTACACTGCATTTTATCATCAAACTGCTTCATACATCACACTGCTTTACAGAAACAACAAATAAAAATTAATATGGGNNNNATTTACAGACTAAGGGCCAGATTTACTAATACCAAACCCTCTTTTGGCATGAAAAAACTACTTTCAGGATTTACTTAAATTTACTAAAATTAGAGATGGAAATGCATGGACACAGTTGTTTTTGTGCCTGACCTTGTTTCATATGCATTTGTAGGAGTTTCCCTTTCAGATGCAAAATTTATGGGAGGAGAGTATATTAATAAATCATGCCATGTGATTTACTAAGGTTTGCTGTAGTCAATTTACTGGCACTTGAGCCATTATTTAACAGCCAAAAACATCATGTCTGAACTATTAACCCATTTGGCGCTTGCCGTGGCTGCGCTAATTTGCCCTGTTCAGTAAATCTGGCCCTAAATGGTTTTATAGAGTTTGTCATGCTCAGTCATGTGAAATGCGGCAATTACAATTTGTCTCCTGTAACTTTTATCCTTTACCTCCAAAACGATGCTCTCATGACATTCTCTATTCAAGGCAGTATCTTTGGATATGATCAAGTACTTAAAGGCACAATATGTAAATTTTCGCCGCTAGATGTCGCTTATTCAAAACAAAGGCGTAGCTTGATGACGCCTTGGTTTCACGGAATCATGGGATGTGTTGTCTTTACGTCTACAGCCGGTAGAAAAGAATCAGGATGGGACTCGGGCAGAAATCCTGTTCATGGATGAGATTATTAATGTTACTGTAGTATGAAGCAGAGCAGGGCCGAGTGCTGTGCGAGCAGAAACGAGGCCACTGGAGCGATTGTTAATGAGAGACGAGCGCAACACACGTCTCGAGAGCAGCGGAACTTTTATTATGCCACAGTCGCCACTTCCGCTTCTTCCGGTTATGCATATGTGGGGTAAAGCAGTGCTGTTTTATCATATTAGATACATTTGTGTGTTGAAAGTTGTTATAATGCTACTCTTTGTTCACTCAGCGGCTACTATGAGACACTTGTTGCACGCTGCAGTAAACTAGATTGATATTAGGTATGGTAAAACATGGTACTTGCTGTAAATCAAGAAAACGAGATTTAAACAATAAGACTTACTATGTTGAGCTATAACATGATTCGTTTTGATGACGACGAATGTAACCAAACAGTTGTTCACCTGTCAAATAAAACACATAATATATTAAAGTGTCTTTGGTGTTTCCATGGTTTCTACAAAATAAAACCAGAAACTGAGGGTAATGCGGGTGTGATGTCATTGATAGGCGACATTAAAATTGCTTATTTTTCTGGATTTAAACATCTTGGAAACATTTGGGATAATGTAAGTACACAATTCAACAAAATATATAACATTTGTGTAGTGGTTTTTGGATATTTGAATCCAAAAATCTTACACATTGTACCTTTTAAATGATGCAAAACGTCTCGGTTATGTATATAACCTTAGTTCCCTGATAGGGAACGAGACGCTGCGTAATCGCTATGGGAACGCCCTGCGTGATGTCGTCATGAAGCACGTATGAAATCTGTCCAATCAGGAGACGGAACGTCANATTATCCTAAAAAAGAGTAAGCATGTTTTCACTGATATGTTTGTCTTTTTATGCATAGTTCCTGGTCATGAAGGGTGCCTAGTGTTTGGTCAAATCAAAGGCGAGTCTTGTGTCTTCATGCAAGGAAGGTTCCATCTCTACGAGGGTTACTCATTGTGTAAGGTGAGTTCAAATAAAAAGTTTGATGCCTCTTTTGCAGGTGCTACACAGCCATCTTGTTTATCTTGTCCTTAACTTATTTAACTTCATCTTGCCTTTCGATACAGTTCTTAGATGTATCCATTTATATTACTTAGAAGCTCAGTGGTTTCTTTACTTGAAGTAAAAGCTATATTACAAAGACCATTTTTGTTAACTCTGTGGTGTCAATGTCTCGTAAAGTATTGTGGGGTGCGTTTTAAGCAGTGGCTTTGGTTCCTTTTAGCATCACCTCAAGGACAAGTGAACTCATTGTAAACAGCTCCTATTTGTAAAAACAGAGAGGAGCTGTTACCTCCAGTATGGGTCATTAACTTTATCTGTCAAAATCAGGAGCCACACCGCATGAATACCGAGGCTGAATGCTGAGAAAGCAGGTGTGGAGGAGGAACAAACTGTTCATTGACAATATTCAGCTTGCACTCGTATTCTGTTGTGACGTGTACAGGAAAACAGTTTTGTTTTCCTTTATAAAGGATCTGAATGCATTAGCATATTGACTATGAAAACAATATGATATTAATCATACATTTTCACATCAGTTGAAAGTCCTTGTTTTCCAATGTTAATTTACCCCAGAGTTCAACTAAGCAGCATGATTTGTGTGAGCTCTTGGCTTTCCCTCCATCAAAGTCTGTCCAGGGGAATAATTTATCTGTTGCACATGGGGCCGGAGAGCCACTTTTTACTAAATTACCAAGATATCTACAACCTCTTGCCCTGGAGTGGGACTGTCACTGTAATTGCAGCCCTGACAGCATGACACAATGCATTACAATCAGTTGTCATGGCCACCATGCCCTCTACAGCCAGCCAAAAGCTTTTTACTCTTAATATGCTGCTAGGGCATTAAATCTACCAGCCTCCTGTATTATCAAACTCGAGCCTTTCAAAACACTATTTTGTATTTAATGTCTTAATGGCTGTGGCATATAAACACACATTGCATCCCAATTTGCATATCTGTCCTAAATAGGATGCAAAAATACAATTAGCGCATCTCAAATCAAATCAGGCAGATGTTAAAAATAGCATGGCAAAGGTCCCTGCTTGGTGTAGTATTTTATCACACTGACATTAGCATTTCTAGCGTAACATCTAACATTTGGGTGGGGTTATAAAATATGTGTTATTTTAGTATTTATATAATATTATAGTATTTATTAATATTTTTCAGTTTTCATTCTAGTTTTTTAGTATTTTAGTTTGTTTATGTGCTTGTCACTTTTAGTTTTTGCTTTTATATTTAGCATTAATAAATTNNNTTTTTTTTTTTTTTTTGTAATTTTAATACAACTTAAACTTAATACAGTTAGTTGCCAATATTTTAAGTTTTAAAAAAAAATGAAAAAATAATTTTTTCTGCCATTACCGAAAATGATATTTTATAGATTTTTAATAGTTTTAGTTAATTATAACAACACTGATGCTAATGCAAATGCAGACCAGAGGGTTTGTTATATGGAGATTCAGTTTTATGACATAAAATAAGTATGCAAATTGGGACACAGACATGGTTAAAGGTATTTGTTTCAGTACTCAACTGAATTCTGTTGTTTATAACAAACTGATATGTGTTGTTGTTTTTTTTTGTTTTGTTTTTTGCACTGTGGAACAAAAGCATACATTTTGAAGCCCCTCGTATAACAAGCAGGAGCTCAACCAATCTGGTTATTAAATCCTTTTTCATACTGTGACAGCTGGTTTGTAAATGCACCTTCAGTCCATTGTTCATTTTGCTTTAGCTGACTCATATGTGTGAGTCACTGTGAAAATCTGTGCCAACTCACTGTATCCTACAAGTGAACCCAACTCATTTCACTTACAGTTTAGGATGCAAACATGCTTTCATGTTTGCCCTTGGTAACACAAACAGATATTATGGCTTCTTTAAGTGATCTCTTTGTTGTAGAGAGATGTTCTGTGGAGGGTAATTGGACAGTCGAGCTTGGTTAACCCTTCACTGACCTCTGTTTCTCTGCAGCAAGAAAAGCAGCTTTATGGTGTTCAGATGCATTTAGAGGGCTTGTCTGAACTGTAAAGGGGCCATTCACACAAAATGCATTTTTGCATTCCACTGCACTGCTTTTCCATTGTTTTTATGTAAACATGAGCTAGACGGACATGTTTTGCAGTGTCTCGTTTTAAAAATGCTGCGTTCAAGGTAAAAGAAGTTCAATTTCCACTACCCTATTTCTGCGTTCCTGCATTCTTTTGTTCAGAAATAAAAAGAGTGTTGACAGGTCATTATTGCGTGGCCTCGTAATATAAGGCCATTGTGCTGTTTAAGCTGTCTGATGTTTCCTAATATTTATGCTTTATGGCAGTCCATTCAATGGTAAACGTAACCGGTACGATTTTCATGTCTCTCATTTCACACCACAGACTTTCGCTCACTTTTTATATATACAAACACAATTGCCACCATCTTGCGTCTCAGTTATTGATATAATGACAATGACCTCAAAGTATTTCAGTATTAATATTACTATAATATTGTTGCAGTGTTCATCTTGTTACTATTACAATGTAATTAACTGTTATTTTTTAAAATATTTTATAAAATAATTTCAACTAGCATCAATATTTCATACACGTATTTATTTATTTGTCAATGTACAGTCACAAAAAAAACCTGCTCATTATTTGCTAACCACCCACAGTCCAGTTTAAATCGGTGGTAAATACTCAATGAGTAGCTTATTTAAAAAATTCATTTTTTTTTTTCATAAACACCTCTTTTCTATGCAGACTTTTTATACATAACAGAAACAGGCAGTGTTGGGTGTTGGGGAAAGAAACCTTTCAGCTGTGCTGCATTCTGGGTTAAAGAAGAATAGGATACAGGAGAAGGAAGTTCAACACTCTTATTTCTAAATCTAATCTAAAGTAATTTTTGCTTAATAGTATGGTTGAATTAGATCACTGAAGGTCAGCAGACATTGGTTAAAGGATTAGTCCACTTTCAAATAACATTTTCCTGATAATTTACTCATCCCGATGTCATCCAAGATGTTCATGTCTTTCTTTCGTCATTCGAAAAGAAATGAAGGTTTTTGATGAAAACATTCCAGGATTATTCTCCATATAGTGGACTTCAATGGCCTCCAGACGGTTGAAGGTCAAAATTACAGTTTCAGTGCAGCTTCAAAGGGCTTTAAACGATACCATTGAAGTCCACTATAAGGAGAATAATCCTGGAATGTTTTCATCAAAAACTTTCTTTTCGACTGAAGACATGAAGATCTTGGATGACATGGGGGTGAGTAAATTATCAGGACAATTTTATTTGAAAGTTGACTAATCCTTTAATACAGTGAGATTAAATACATAAAGTATATTTGTATAATTTAATATAGTTAATTATTACAGGTTTGTGTAAAAATCTGAGATTGCATTTCACAGTTTCTATTAATTTTGAGTAATACTGAATATTTTTTGTGCTAGTGAGATGAGTAAATGCATGTTCACATTTAGTCTAGAACTACAATAATCATGTTCATACAGCACACACAACGCCTTAGCACTTTATTTCTCTCAACATGAGGACGGGAGAGCTGTCAGTCAATACATGTGAAAAAGAAACTTAGATATTTTGTTGTAAATTGACTGTTACTTTACTAGTTACTTGAAAAAGTAATCTGATTACGTAACGCAAGTTACCTGTAATGTGTTCCCCCAAAACAGAAACCAGGTGTATAGAAATGTTATGATATTCTAATAATCTAATTTGCATAATTACTTTAGTGAATCGGGTGCTAAAAGGACACAGACAGTGCATGCAAACAGTCTATGATGCAATCAGCAACTGCAATTCATTCTTAGTGAATTCCCTGAAATTGAAATATATGCCAATTCATGATACAGTGCCAAGACATACAAAATTCTCTTATAGACATATTCTCATTACTCTATAATAGTGCACATTAATCAAACTGCCAGTGACGGTTAATCAACAGACCATCTAATGCAGCACCTAGACCAATTCTCTCAGGAGAGTTAAAGACTCAAATATGAAGCGATCTGATCTCTGAGAGTTTACAATCCACAAAGAAGTCATCTTTGATTTAAAGGGTACCAAACTGTGGCGTATTTCCTGAGAATGCTGGTCCACCTCGATGACCTGTCTGTGTATAGCTGTAATGGCCATGTTGCTCGTGGCAGCCCCACACGTCCACCCTGGTTCGTCAGCTGGAGAGCAGGCTGACAGACTGTGACATCCCTATTGAGCTGTGCTATACTGAGCCCGCAAGTTCATTATTCATCTCCTGCTTGCACTGACACCTCCCTTAATGGCTCCCTGCTCTACAATCCTATATTTATCCCATTTAGAATTACTAAAGCTTATTTAATACCTGCCTAAAACTGTGGTTAGGCACTGTGGGATACCATTGCACACCCACGTGGTCTTCTGAAATGAAAGGAGGCTGTTTGTTAGTCCAATATAAGTTTGATCAAATCAATTTAAATTACAAATAAATATATACAAATTTTGAGAAGGCGCACCTGCCGCATGATATTTTTATTCCATTTTATTCCATTAAATACGTCTGGCCATGGCTTAAATAACATTAAGAATCATTAATTTAATCATTTAAAAGTGAAAATAATATGTCTGAGGGTTTAGTCAGAGAGATCCCTGCTGTGTGTAACAGCTTGTGTTTTCTGGGGAATTTTTCCAGGTCACGTTCCCCGTGCGGATTTTCAAGCTGATGGGTGTGGAGACCATTATCGTAACAAACGCCTCTGGAGGTCTTTGTCAGGATTTCAAAGTGGGAGACATTATGGTTATTAAGGACCATATTAACTTGCCAGGGTTTGCTGGACAGCACCCACTGTGTGGACCCAATGATGAACGGTATGCAGATAAGGGAGAGAAAAGGCAGAATAAAGTGTGAAAGATATTAATATTATTTTACAGAACTGTTTCACATTTTATGGAAAGGATGGTGCATGTTCTCTCTTGTCTTCCTCAGATTTGGGATCCGGTTTCCTTGTATGTCTGACGCTTACAGCAAAGACCTGAGGAAATTAGTTTTGGACATCACTGCTGAGCTGGGCTACTCTAATTTTGTGCGCGAGGGGGTCTACTGTATGGTTAGTGGACCCAACTTTGAGACCATCGCAGAGGCACGCATGCTGCACATTTTGGGGAGCGACTCTGTTGGTATGTAAAGTCACAATACACAAGGGGGAAAATGGCAAAAACGCATATAAAAAAATGATTGAAGCCACAGAACTTCTGGGAAAGTGCGCAAACCAAGTTGTCCAAAACATAGAAGTACTTGATATGAAACACTTAATCCTCAAGTAATCAACAGCTTAATTGATTATCAAAATGACATGACTTTTTTTTTTGCTTTGTCTGACTTTTCATTAGTAATTTAATATTTTGATTTTCTGTCAGAACGTCTTTGACAATTCTAAACATGCCCAAGATTGCCATGCCTAAGTGCACTATAGATCCATTAGGTCATATTTAAAAAATAAGTTATAATCCTTTCTTAATGTATTATTTTTCATCCTCGTAAATTACATTGTGCTGAAAAGTCCTGTTCTTACATGATTACAGTACTTTGAGGTAAAGTTAATACATCTAGTGAAATAAAATGGTTAAAAATGAAAATAAATAAATAAAAAAGGGGGAAAAAGAGATTCCACTCTTATTAAAACATCCATTAGCATATAGTTGCAGTTTTATTGCAATTGTATGTTAATGAAGTTTTAATTTTATGATAGTACTTGATACAAAATATGACAAAAATAAATACACTGACCCACTTTCAGTCTAAGTGGGAGGTTCTTGGCCAGAAAAAACTGCAATGTTTAGCAGTGTTGTTATTGTAAATTTGAAGGATTAGTTCACTTTCAAATGAAAATTAGCCCAAGCTTTACTCACCCTCAAGCCATCCTAGGTGTATATGACTTTCTTCTTTCTGATGAACACAATCGGAGACATATTAATAAATATCCTGACGCATCCAAGCTTTATAATGGTGAATGATACCAACGAGCATGAGCTGAAGAAAGTGCTTCCATCCACATCCATCCATCATAAACATGCTTCACACAGCTCCGGGGTGGTAAACAAAGTCCTTCTGAAGCAAAGCAATGCATTTGTGTAAAAACCAAAAAAAACAAAACTGAAACTCTGCTTCACGTTGTGCCTAACAACGCCTTTCAGCCATGACTTATTCACGATACACACAGCCCCTCGTAGCTTATTGCTTACTTATGTTACTTTTAGTAATTTTAGTACTTCAACTTATTTATTTCAGTTAGTTGCCAAAGCAACATTTTTATTTTCAGAATCAAGGACAGGAACTAACCGGTTTATAAAATAAATAAAAGCTATATAGAGATATAATAAAACAAAAACTAATAAAAATGAGCAAAAATAACAGAAATCACTTAAACTGAAAACAGAAAACAAAAAGTGAATGCTAATTTAAAATGAATAAATACTATATAAATAGTATTATTTATTATAAATAGTACCAATGTATAGTGAGTTCCTCGATGCTGCATCAGATTTCCTCTCTCTGAGGAGTTTGAGTGGTTTAACATGCTGTTTTCTTTTGTGTGTAGTGCTTCTCCTTTAATTGGTGCTTCATGAAAATTATAGCTCGTTAATAATGATGTGTCATATTAGCAGACCTGCCATATTAACTGATGGAGATTAGGCCCACCCAAAGGGCTAAAGTAGCCCACTTTAATCAATGTGATTAGGTTAATCAGTGATCTGAATAACTCTCTTGTCCATATGATTGGCATAAACTACTCACTGCTGGTCCTCTGATGAGTTGAATGATGCCTTAGATAATTGGGCTCCGATTACCAAAAGGCAGCGCTGTGGGTTATGTGTTAAGTGGGCTCCTATGGCTAGACCGGTCAGTGACTGGCTCCTGTGTGTGTCCTCCTTCCTGTGTATACAACAGGACCCCAATAGTCCTCATTAAGTATTAAGTGAGACCCAGACCTGGTCTGCTTTATTAATGAATCACCTACTGCTCCACAACGGAGATGACTGCCGTTTAATTAAGAGTCTCTCTCTTTCTCTTTTCCTCCTGCTGCCCTCAAAGGCATGAGCACGGTTCCTGAGGTGACAGTAGCCAAGCATTGTGGACTGCGGGTCCTGGGCCTCTCGCTCATCACCAACAAGGTTTCTCTTGACTACAGCCGTGAGGAGAAAGTGAATCATGAGGAGGTGCTGCAGATCAGCAAGATGAGAGCTGAGATGCTCCAGAACATGCTCATAACCTTCATTGCTCGCTCTCACCAAGTGGAGACCATCAACAACAACAACTGCATCTACTCAAATACTGTCTAGGGTCAATCAAACCAGTTGAATCAAGGGTGCTGTGGATGTTGTGTGATTTTGGAAGTCATGTGATATATTCAATAGATCTTAAAGGCTCCATGTTATGTTTAGCCTTTATTTATCTGGTTGGTTAAAAATTTCCAATGTGAGACCTCACTGTGCCTTTGGAAAGGATGTATTTGATCTCCAGATTGAGATTGTAAATAAACCTCCCTATAGTTGAAATGAAGATGAGAGGATTTTTAAAACGTTTGACTTCTCAATGGGAACATGTTTCTAACCATGTTTATAAGTCAAAAACAATAAAATTCAGTTACAAAGGGTACACTTCTTAATCTACACGCTAAGGAAATGATGGGACCCATTGACTTCCATAGTAGGAAAAAAATACTATGGAAGTCAATGGGTGCCATCAACTGTCTGGTTCCTAACATTTTTTTAAATATCTTCTTTTGTGTTCAACAGAAGAAAGAAACTCATACAGGTTTGTAACAACATGAGGGTGAGTAAATGATGACAAATTTTTCATTTTTATACCTTTTAAGGAGTTAGTTCACCCAAAAATGAAAATTCTGTCATCAATTACTCATCATAGTGTTGTTCCAATTCCAAACCTATAAGACTTTCGTCCATCTTCGGAACACAAATAAAGATATTTAAGATATTTCAGTTTGATCAGCAAACATAAACAGAAGCTCAACCGTACTCAAGCATGTCTAAGCTTCCGTCAGAGTTTTGGGTGAATAGACTATTAATGGAGGCACAGAAATCTCTCAGATTTTATTAAAAAATATTGTTCTAAAGATGAGCAAAAGTCTCCTGGATTGGAATCACATGAGGGTGAGTAAATAATGACAGAATCCTTATTTTTTGGGTGAACTAACCCTTTAATATAAAGGATTTTTCTGTATTGAATTTTTAACAGGTGTCTTACCCATATTTTGAATTACGCATTGCCAGTGCCTTATGTTGTGTTTTAGGTTTGAAGGAAATGAAAAGGTACTGGTAATTTTCTGACCTTATCTGTTTATATACAGATTTTTATCTTACAGTGCAAAAGCACAGCAACAAATAGCTCTTGATATATTGTACGTGACAGGATTAAACTTACTTGGAACTACAAACTTAATACACCCGATGGGATTTTTAATGTAATTATGGACCAATATTTCAAAAACTGTTAGACATAGTGTCAAACCACACACTTTCCCATGCTCATTCAGACACTACTACACCAAGTGATCAATATTTAGCTGGTTTTCTCAATAGCTCCTGCTGGTAGATGCAGTAACTACATGCAAGTTAAAAAAAAAAGCATCTTTCTCCATTGACACACATTCAAATCCATAATACAACAAATATGTGAATAATTAATCATTTTCTATGTTACTTCAGATTAGCTGAGTTTTCTTGTAATTGTAAATGTTCAGAGGAAGGTCAATTTAATTTATGAAGAATTCCTGACACATCAAAATGACTCCTGTCAGAGTGACAGTTAAATGGCATAATTCAACACTGAAAGTATTAAACTGAATGATACAAAAGAATGTAAGCGGGCAATCATCTAAAAGTTTTTCTAAGTGTTTACGACTTAATAATGTATTTAGCATTTTCGCATAACCATTTATTGCATCAGTGAGTTTTCTATTAATGTGAGCTATATGGACAAAGATTGATTTGTTTTCAAAGCAAAACAACTAAAAAAAAAACTCAGTTTATTCATTCAAATTGATTTTGCTGATCTTTTTGACAGACGCCTAATGTTAATCAAAAATGTATCAATCTAAATAATGACTATAATATTCAGATTGGCAGATTGAAATGATAAATCAGTGTTTTGGTTAGTCTTTTGAGAGCATATAGCGACCATGTTAACAAACACTTGTGAATTTGAATTTCTTATCATACACTGTATCTCAACATCTGAAATGTAGATGAGTTGTTTATATGCAGGAATTTATGTGATAATGTCAGTTACAGTAAAAAAACTAGCTTGGGGGAAACTATTTTGAATAACTCTTATCATTTACAGACAAATACTTTAATTTTTGCTCTTCTAAGATGCAACTCTCAGGGTCAAAAAGTTATTCTTCTAATTAGCACCATCTTATAATGAGTATTCTTATCAATAAAATGGATTTTTACTTAATCAGTAGTTTTGACTGTGTTAATGTTGCAGGCACAACCTTCTTTGATTTTCCTTGAATGTCAAGTGCTGAGACCAAAAGTTCACTGGGCCCAAATTCACATTAGTGTTTTTTTTTTTTTTTGGAGTCAGCATGAAATATTGGTCCCCTCTGAACATTCTTTGGGTCTTTGAAAGTTCAGCTAGAAAGACGGATCTAAAACTCTATTCAGACTGTTAAATCGCTCACTAAACATAAGGCTGAACTTCGACCATTTAATCTCACACATACATTAGCAAGGACGAAACTGCTTATTGTGGAATAATCAGAGAAATCCAGACCTGCTACTTCCTCCCAAATGTCATTATGGTTAGAAGGTGTTCCAAAATACCCAGGACAAAATGTCTGTGTGGTTGCTGATACACCTCAGCTGTCACAGATTTGATAGTGAAGTAGGCTATTTGCTGCATCTTCAGGATCTGAAGGACAAAAAAAGTACTTTCTTTATGTTAGACGTCCAGGCTGAGGCCGGCTGTAATCTGACTTCCTAAAAATAGTTGGCAATTAATTGGGGTGCAAAGCTGAATTAGTTTGAGAGCGAGATACAAATTATTGGAAAATAGTAATGCAAGCATTTTTTTACACATTACAATAATTTCAATTAAGACATTTCTATTTTGAAAAAAACTGTCAAATTAGCAAGCAAGGAATATAATTTAAAATAGGCATATGAGTGATCAAGACAAACAAAAAATAATAAAGAAAAGGGTTCCCTTTTCCCACTGGTTGCTCAATGATCTGCTTAATAGATAATTTTTTTTTCCATGAATAACATACACTGAGGCATCTTTTAGTGAGGAGAGTTTCTACAGCAATTATAAAAAGTTGTACGAAACACTAAACTGTACAGCTGTGTTGAAAACTAGTTTTCTTATTAATGTAGTAGTGCAGTGTGAAATGGCTTCTTGAACAAGAAAAAATGTTGGGCAGGACTTGATTTTGTCCATTGGGATTGGATCGTTGGATCATTATCGTTTGCTATTGCTTTGATATCATGCGATTGACAGGTCGTCCCACCCTCGCGTCATTAAACACATCATCAGAGAAGAGAAGAGGGCTGCGTCTGAAAAATTAGGCATCTGAAGTGTTGCCTCGCTGCCTTATCAGGCAATGACTTTGCAGGCAGCGTTTTCGCACGAAGGTACCTCACGAATTTCGGACAGACTTCTAAGGCAGCGTAACGGTTTAATGATCTACAGCAAAATAGAGAGCTTTGATGAAAACTGAGCAAATATTTAATTATTACAATAGTAATTTCTCACTAGAAATGACATCAAAAGTGGAAAACGTAGGTAAAAAATTTACATTTACACACAAACTGACCACCAACTGCAACTTTCAGATGCCATCTTTCTTTTTTTAGCTTAAAAAGTTAAAGACTCACCCTCATGTCGTTCCACACCTGTAAGACATTCGTTCATCTTCGGAACACAAATTAAGATATTTTTGATGAAATCCGAGAGCTTTCTGACCTTCAATAGACCCAGTAAAGGCTCAGAAAGGTAGTAAAGACATCGGTAAAATAGTCCATGTGACTACAGTGGTTCAACCTTAATGTTATGAAGCAACGAGAATACTTTTTGTGCCCAAAAAACAAACAAAAATAACAAATTTATTTCATTCCCCTAAACACAGTGCAGCGCTTCTGGGTTCTACGTCAGAACGCCAGCTCCCGCGTCAGCACCACACGCATGTGTCATGGTGCTCACGTGACCAATACTGAGCCGGCTTTCTGACGTAGAATGGAAGTTTTCAACTCTGATTGCAGGTATCATATGGTGTATATTTCAGCATCTGAGGTGTAGATGAGTTGTTTTCATGTGCAGGTGTCACTGTTTACTTGCTAAGGCGTGATGTAAGCTCCTCACAACAATACTCAGCAGGAGTGTTTCATAATGGCCTAGGCTCACACTACAACTGCCAGCCAACCCATCTGTGTGTCTATACAGCAATTAGTGACCAACACCACAAACATATGCCACACTGTCCTGCTTCTCTTTCTCTCTAGAGTGTTATAGTAATTGTCACAACAGGTTGATCAGGAGTCTGTATTAACTCATTGGCTCTGTGTTGTGAACCACTAATGTTCTGAAAGCTAAGGGACCTAAGAAACAGCAGTTTTGTGACAACATCTGGATGCACCATTAGCACCATGTAGTCTAATTTAAGCTCATTTCACTCACTCTGCCAGACTACCAGGGAAGTTTATAATTGCATGAGGGTGACTGTGTGTGGTGAACTGTCTGTCTATCTGTCTGTCTGTGCCTGCCTACCTGCCAGGCAGGATGCCATGACAGAGGACCAGAGACCCAACCGTCATTTGTCTGGGCAGAGCCTCATTAATTAACATATGGAGAGCAATTATCTCTTGGGTCATTGCTCATTTTTACAAATTAATGTTCTGTAAATATGAGAAAACTAACAAGACAACCGAACAAGGGGATAATGCCCACAGAGGCAAAAGAAAAATAAATTCTATAAGTTCAGCACTAAGAAAAAATACACAAAGAAACTAAGAAAAAATACACAAAGCACATACACTGAGCACACACAACTTCAAAGTTTTCCAACCGAATGGACCTGTCTGAATTGTGAAGGCCAAAGCCTTTGAAAAAAAACTTAACTCTATAATTATCCAAAGTAAAGTTCTGTCACACAAAAAAAAAGATGTACACTAGCTCACTAAACCAAACCCCCAAGGTCTTCCAAACTAAATCAGTGAACTAAAGTCTAGACTCGGATCACTTTTCTTTTTACACCTTGATTTTTTGAAATCCAATTGGAAGCTTCATTCTCTAAGTCTAAGGACCCAACTGGCACACGATGCAATGATTAATCAGAAGTGAGAACATTGACTTTCAGGGAGCAACTAGGAATTCCATCATTTTTAAAGCACTGTTAAACATTTGCCAAATTATTAAAAGCAGTGTTGGGGAAAGATACTTTCAAAAGCTATGCATTATGATATTGCGTTACTACCTAAAAAAGTAACTAATTGCGATACTTAGTTACTTTTCATGAAAAGTAATGTGTTACATTACTTTTGCGTTACTTTTTTTCACCTGGGGTGGGCTTGCTTGTTTGTTTTTTAATTACAACAAAAAAAGTTCTATTTTTGGTAAATGTAGAGGCCCTTTCACACCAAAAGTGAAATAAATAAGCTTCAGGCTGAAGGAAATGCATATTTACACCTGTACATTAGAGGGCACAGCTCAAACAAACCTTTCAGCTGTGCTGCCGTTCTGGATTTTAAGAAGAATAGGATACAGGAGAAGGAAGTTCAACACTCTTATATCTAATCTAAAGTCATTTTTGCTTATTAGTATGGTTGAATTAGATCATTGAAGGTCAGCAGCAAAGACTTTGGTTAATAAAGTGAGATTAAATAGAATATATTTGTATAAATTAATATAGTTAATTATTACAGGTTTGCATAAAATTCTGAGATTGCATTTCACTTCTTTTATTTATTTTGAGGAATACTTGATGTTTTTGTGCAAGTGAGATGAGTAAATGCTCACATTTAGTCTAGAACTACAATAATCATCATGTTTACACAGCGCACCCAACGCCTCTGCACTTTATTTCTCTCAACATGAGGACAGGAGAGCTGTCAGTCAATACATGTGAAAAAGTAACTTAGATATTTTGTTGTAAATTGAAAAAGTAATGCATTATTTTATTAGTTACTTGAAAAAGTAATCTGATTATGTAACTCAAGTTACTTGTAATGCGTTACCCCCAACACTGATTAAAAGTAAAATGAAAATTTCAGGGTGCAAACTCTCAAAGTTTTCGTCACCTCACATAGCAACATATTGTTATTTGGTATTACTAGGACATGCCGTTAGTTAAACGTTATCTAAAATGATATTTAAATAATCCACAAAACGTTTACTGAAATATTTATTCAATTCAATTCACATTTATTTGTATAGCGCTTTTCACGATACATATCATTTCAAAGCAGCTTTACAGAGAATGCATGTCAACATTACAATTTAAAGAATGCAGTTAGCAAATAAAGTAATAATTTAAGCAATTAATTTACAATCACTGTTGGCAGTTTAACTGAACGTAGAAGCAATGAGGTCCTGGAAAAATGAATTACAACAATAATCAGGATACAGAAATTGCAATGTGCATCTTGATCCAGATCATTGCGTCTTCTGAAATCCTCGCAGGAGTTGGCGCCGTCTCTTCATAGGTGTAGGTCATCTGAGGTCTTCTTAAGAGGCTGGATCCAAACTGAAGCTGATGTCCTCTCTAGTCACAAAACAGAAAAGCAAATGGAGAATAATTAGCGTAGCTGCTGTTCATAACATTAAGCAAAGATAAATGTGCAATTGATCTGATATGAGATGCATTATGTGAATGCTTGGCTAAAAAAATGTGCAAATCTATAAATAATGACAATGACAGTACTTGTCATGCTTTATCGTATTGCCCAAAACTGACTGCAATAGTAATCTCGCAGCACGTGTTGCCATACTTACGTATTCAGGCGTAAAGTAGGCCTACTTAAAGGGTTAGTTCACCCAAAAATGAAAATTATGTCATTAATTACTCACCCTCATGTCGTTCAAAACCGTAAGACACATTTTTAGTCATTATGGGCGCATGGGTCACCGTTTCCATACAACGCACTTCATGCATGTCATGTCATGTTTTTTTGTTGTTGTTTTTTTGTCGACAGACGTTCCACAGTTCCTATTTTGAGTTTTATAAGTGTCAACGTGCTCTGTTGGAGTCTGTGACATCCGCGCAGAAGGAAGTCCTGATTTAAATGCATCTCACATCTGTGTAGCTCAGCACTACGTGCGCGCTACCTGCGGTGTGCGGAGACAGAGGTGTGCTGGGCGTTTGCCATCATCTGAGGGGAGGGTGAAACTTCACTTAAATACTGGAGACATCAGAGAGCCATTCTCACAGCATCGGTCTCACAGCATCAGCGCCTCACACACGGAGAGAACATGGCAAACGCGTACCTGCAAGGAGTAGAGATCTCTGCCTCTCAGTTCCTGGATATATTCCATCATTATGACAACGATGGTAATTTCTTTCCTTATTTTGTGGATTTCATGAACTGAAACATTTTTGGGGAAGACAAAAAATAGGATTATTATTGCCACCTGCTTTGCAAATGGTTTCCAAAAGTTTGGTTAAAATTATTTGCCTAATTTATTTGACATGCATTAACCTGTGGGGATGTCAAAATCTGACAAAAGATAGATCTTTAGTCATTTCAGATGTTTTTGAAATATACTTTTGGGCAGACTGATGAAAGCACATCTGAATTGAAACTGTATTGTGTCTGATTTGGGGTGTAAATGCTCTCAGGTAATGGATATATCGAGGGGAAGGAGTTGCAGAATTTTATCAAAGAACTTCAACAAGCACGAAAACAAGCAGGATTGGTAAGTCACAGTTTTTTGTTTTTTTAATCTGCTGTGTAGTGATATCAGCTGGATTTATGTGACACATCTCAAGAAAATATTGTGTTGATAACACAGTATAATAATAATAATAACAACAACAACCGTAACAATAATATAAATGACACTTAGTAGTAATTGTTGAAAATTATGATTATTATTACCATAAATACAGCTGCCAGCATCAATTATTGGGGTCCAAGCAAAAAAAATATTTCTGGAGAAAATGAGAAAATATAGATAAAAATAGACAAATCTTTAAATAAGGATCCTGTGTAAACAATTGTTTTTGTGAAAAATTTAAAATATCTTGATTGCTTTTTGCACAGCTTTATTTATTTATTAATTTTCTTCAAATATAACATCCCCTGACATAGGAAAATGATGAAATTTGACATGTCCTCGTATTTTTCTATATATAATTATACATATGTGTATACATTTTAATTACGAGGACTCAGGAAATGTCCTCATAAACTATGCTTACATTGTAATACCAGTGTAATACCCATGTCATTATAGAAATTTGTGTCCTCATAAATCATAAAAAACAAGCACACACACACACATATATACACACAAATTAATTCTGCTTAAATAGTAATGACTCTTGATGGCCATTTGTTTGATTTGCAAGCAGCTATCAGATTAATAGCAGATTGCAAACTTCCTCTGTTGTTTCTAATTCTGACCGCGCCAAATTATTACCCCCTAGTATTGGTAGGTTTAGGATTAGGTGTGGGGGAGGGGTTAGGATTAGGCAATAAGGTAGTGACTTCATAAATTCCTGCAGTTACTGGTTGTGCAATGTTGAATATTCTGCTGAATTTTGAACCACTGAATTTGTGGAAGCAAATTTATAAAGCGAAATAAAATGGACTGAAATTTGCCTGTCAAATATTATAGGTGGTATTTTCAAACAGACTGAATATTTTGAAAATGAAGTCTGGTAGGTGAATTTTTAATAATGAAATTTTGGTCACACTTTAGTTTAGGGTACAATTCTCACTATTAACTAACTATTAACTATGACTTTTGCCTCAATAAACTCCTAATTACAGCTTATTAATAGTTAGTTTGGTAGTTGTTAAGTTTAGGTATTGGGTAGGATTAAATGATGTTGAATATGGTCATGCAGAATAAGGAATTAATATACTTTATACTTTATAATATACTTTATAAGTACTAATAAACAGGCAATATCCTAGTAAAATTCATGCTAATAAGCAACTAGTTAATAGTGAGAATTGGACTAAAGTGTTACCAAAATTCGGAATATTTTCAATGGAAAAATTCACAGCTTAAAAACACAAAGTTGAATTTCAGCCCCCAAAATGCCCTGTTTTTTAGTTGTAGCTCCCCCTATGGCCAGAAGTAGACAATTTCATGCATTATCCTAGTGTTAGATAGTCCAGTTTTATGAATGTTGGACTAGGCATTTAGAAAATATATGTCAGTAAGTGAAAATAGGCCATGCCCAAAAATTTTACTAGTTTGTCTTTAAACTGCTTTGAAAAAAATCTTTTGACAACTTTTTAGAATATGATGATACATAGCAAATGTCATGAGAGTTAGACTAACAGCCTAGAAGAAAATAAAAATAGTGTAGAGCACATAAAGTTTCAGAATGAGCAAAAACATAGAATTACATAAAATATGATTATTACGTAAAACTGTTGGAGTGGTATGTACTGTATGCCTGTGTAAAGTGGTTGAAATTTTGGACCATCCAACCTGGGGGGACCTATCTGGGATCTCTGTAATGTATGGCCTCTGATGGCCAAATAATAATAATTATAATAATAACAATGTGTAATAGTATAATATACAATAAAATGCTTATTAAAATAAATGCTTATTATTGTATATTAAACATTATGTATACAAAGGAAAGGAAAAGTTTAAAGAATTAATTAAAATTATAATAAACGTAATAACAAGATAATAAAAGTAATAATTTTATTACACTAAAAAAATAACTTCCGGCACCACTGCAACCCGACAAGATCATATCCGTCTTTGCATTATATGAGGTTGTGAGGTGTTGGTTACGGTCACAGTCCATCTAAATGGATCTCATTTTGGTTCATCAAAATGACACTCGAACTATATGACCTTTTTTAGAAGATATTGCGATTTTAGTTGCATACACATTGTCTCCAGGCTAGCATTTATAATAAATGATGGTGAATTATTTTGCTGTATCATATGATGGAGTGGCTTGTTATCAGACCTGTTAAAAGCTCTGATAGAGGACAGAGACTTTGTCCCAGTTTGTCTCAGTCAGCACGTTAGAGTCAGTCTGTCTCTCCATCTGTGTCCATGCACATCTGCTGCTGGCTCCTCCCCTCATTTGCTTCATAGAGGATAAATCCTCATTTGCGTTTGTTTTACAATACCTCTGTAGTTGCAATCTGCTGGTTATGCTGTTATCTATAAAGAACAGCAATTCACAGTTTGTTGAAAACATAGATGAAAGAACCAAAGCCTCATTGGAGGGAACTGCATGCAGACTTGATGTAGTGGAATGACCTTGGATGAAACTCATTACTGGTACGAATGATGGTTTGTTCTTGTCTGGAAAATGCACATGCTGAAATTGCCAAGTAAACAACATTCATAAGGGCCAAGAATGACTGAATAGATGCTGAATAATTGGTAACTGAATGACTGTAATGAATGTCATAATAATAAATGTGAAGTTTTCAGTTCTTCCATCATGAAGGTCAGAGTAGCAATTTAGCAGTTAAACTACACTTACTAAATGGACACTCACTATACAATTCGCCCCAAGCAACCCGGGTTGAGTGCCATATTAAAGGGATAGTTCACCCAAAAATGAAAATTTGATGTTTATCTGCTTACCCCCAGTGCATCCAAGATGTAGGTGACTTTGTTTCTTCAGTAGAACACAAATGATGATTTTTAACTCCAACCGTTGCCGTCTGTCAGCCGTATAATGCATGTCAATGGTAACAAAATCTATAAGAGTAAAAAAAACATGCACAGACAAATCCAAATTAAACCCTGCAGCTCGTGACGACACACTGATGTCCTAAGACACGAAACGAACGGTTTGTGCTAGAAACCGAACAGTATTTATATAATTTTTTACCTCTAAAACACCACTATGTCCAACTGCGTTCAGCATTCGCTTAGTGAGGTCTGATCGCGCTCTGACAACGGCAGTGATGTCTCGCGCATATACTTCAAAGAGTGCTAGACATCACTGCCGTTGTCAGAGCGCGAACAGACTTCACTAAGCGGCAGCGGTTGCAGTTAAAAATCATCATTTGTATTCTACTGAAGAAACAAAGTCACCTACATCTTGGATGCACTTGGGGTAAGCAGATAAACATCAAATTTTCATTTTTGGGTGAACTATCCCTTCAAAGGTCTCAAGGCTCGCTTCTTATGGGATCCGATTATAGACTATAAAGGTCCATTCACACCAAGAACAATAACTATAAAGATAACTATAATGATAACTATTGTCATGAACTGCACTGAGACACGAAGGCTGAGGATCCAAACGCAGTATTTATTGTAAGGGTAATCCACAATCGTAGTCCAAAACCAGACAACGGTCATACACAAAAAAAACAATCAAAACAATATCTGAGTACAGGGCTAAGGCAAAAAGAGAATTCTGAACAAACAGGCAGAGAATCAAGAGAAACAGGACATGGGAAAAACAGGACAGAAATAGTAGACACATACAAGACTTAGCAATGAGTGACAGAATTGATCAGGCTTTTATAGGGAGCTAAAATCAGTGATGATGAAACAGGGCAGAGGTTTATGGGGGGATGTAGTCTTTGATGGAATGGCAATGAACAATAGGGGAGTGGCCTCTGGTGGACAACCAGGGCCCTTCATCTGGTGATCGTGAGCTATATTAGCTTCCACACCAGCGGACAACAACGTTCTGTTTATTATATGCATGCGTGATGGCCAAGTGAATCCCAAAGTATAGTTTACTTTTTACGCATTACGCGTGGGTCACCAGTGCGCGTGACACGAATTTCGCCATCAGAAGAGTACACGCATACTGTACGTGCACCGCCGGATTTTTGTAACCGTGCCCTGGGGGTGTCGATTCACAAGGTAGTCAAAGAAAAACTGCATAAACAGAACAGAGCAGAGCGCATGCAAGCTACAGTGACAACAGAGGCCTACATAGACGAGAGATTGTGCGAAAAGGTTAGAAAGTACCCTCTAGTACAACTTTAGCATGAAAGAATACAAAGATGTTTACATGGTAACTCGTGGCGAGATTGCACAAAACTGTGCATGTGTCGAACGCCTGTGTATGCGTACGAGTCGAATGAAGTATGCTTTGCAAGGCTGTTCATTCGACTGTGTGTGTACACTAGTGTATGCGCAAAAAAACCAAGTATACCCTGGGCTTGTGATAACTCATACTCGGGGGTATCTCGGTTGTGGGTATTGAGGGTATAAGAAAGCGCTGTTCGTTCACTCTCCCACCTATGTTTTCTTGTCAGTATTGAGGATTGAAACCGCAACCTTCGGGTCTGACTCTCTAACCATTAGGCCACGACTCTCCTTAACAACAATAAGCATAGTCTTTCTCTACTGGCTACAAAACAAAATAAAAATAATAGCGCACTGTTAATATAAAATTAAAATAAAACATTAATATAAATAATTAAAAAAATTACTAAAGAAATGATATTAACAATACAAAATAATACCAATATATGTTTCTTGCAATAAAATTCACCAGAAAACACACCTAATTTGAAATGGCCATGAATGGTGAAAGAGGACAAATCTGAACCACCAGTATATTACAGTATGACACTTTGCGCAAACCTGCAACCTTCAGTTTTCCAGCAGTCCCACCATCTCCAGAGTTTCAGCAGTCCTACCATCTGTGTTTTGTAATTGCAGAATACAAATAGGTGTGCAGTTGTTCTGACATTGTAAAACAGTGACTTTCTTGTCCTCCATGTTGTCCCTGAAGTGGTGTCCAGTGGTTTTGCTTTATTGAGATTCCCATGTCATTGAGTTACGGCTCTATTAGGCGTAAAGAGAAGGTGATGGACTGTAACAGGACTGAAGAAAAGCAGCCACTGGGTCATTTCACACTTCTAATGATATCTTGCTGTGCTTTTCTGCTCCCTAAATGTCTCACATGGGCCTCTGCATATAACAATTTAATTTATTCAGACTTCTGTGCATGTGTCCAGGTGTCATTTGTGCCCACTTTACTTCAGGTTTGCTTGACTAACTCTCTTTAAATAAGGCCTACTGAAAACGCATTCATATGGACCTCAACACACAAACCTCAATAATGGCAAATATCAAATGAGTAAAAATATGACCTCACCCAACAAATAGCTTACAATGATGACAAAAACAACAGCATAAAGACAGCAAGCAGCAAAAGAATAATTCTTGATCAATAACGGCATTAAGCTGACAAACACTGAACAAATCAAAAACATTTCTCAGTATGACATTGCTTGTTCAGACCACTCTGTTAGGCAAAGCTGGGATTACATTTATGGGTATTTTTTTTAGTAGACTCAAATTAATTCACACACCTTATCTGTGACCCATATTGTAATAAATAAAATCTTTAACATTTTAGTAACTTTTTTAATTATCGTTTAATGCTAAATAGAAAGAGAAGATGCAGCTGGTTAATGTCAGGCCTCACTTTAAATGTAGTCCACTACTATTACAACTAATCATTACTAAAATTGTAAACTCGCTCTGTTCGTCATCATCTGAAAGAGGAAACCTAAACTAATTTATTTTTATTTCAATTCCTTTAAATTATGTTTTGATTTTATCCCTCCCTCACTGTCCTCACTGTCAGCAGAAGCAGAAAAATTTGGATGAACAAGTTCTCCAGAATGAAACCACAGAGCACAAGGATTTCAGGATGGTTGTGCAATTAATCAATGGGCCTTTTCAGCCAATCATATGGAATCCTCTATGTATTATAAAGAAGTGAGTTTCACAAGTCTACCTTCATTAATCATTTAGTAGCCATTATAGATACCATCACCAGTTCAGCAATGTTGGGCTTATGGATAAAGAGAAAGAAAGGGTCCTGACAAAAGCATTGATTTAAGTAATAAGATTAATGCTTGTATATAAAAAAATGACAAACTGCATTGTAATACAATAAATGAGTAGAGATCTAAACAATTATTATTATGTTTATATTCAAAAGTATGGGTCACCAGTGTAATTTCATTGAAAATTAACCATGTTTTCTGACAAAAAAATAAAAATAAAAAAATATATAAAATAAAATTCCAGACAAATATTTCACACTATAATAGAAGCAAATAGACTTAAGAACTTTAAAAGACATTTTAACAATTTTAATGAAAAAAATATTTTATATATATACAGGTCCTTCTCAAAAAATTAGCATATTGTGATAAAGTTCATTATTTTCCATAATGTAATGATAAAAATTTAACTTTCATATATTTTAGATTCATTGCACACCAACTGAAATATTTCAGGTCTTTTATTGTTTTAATACTGATGATTTTGGCATACAGCTCATGAAAACCCAAAATTCCTATCTCAAAAAATTAGCATATCATGAAAAGGTTCTCTAAACGAGCTATTAACCTAATCATCTGAATCAACTAATTAACTCTAAACACCTGCAAAAGATTCCTGAGGCTTTTAAAAACTCCCAGCCTGGTTCATTACTCAAAACCGCAATCATGGGTAAGACTGCCGACCTGACTGCTGTCCAGAAGGCCATCATTGACACCCTCAAGCGAGAGGGTAAGACACAGAAAGAAATTTCTGAACGAATAGGCTGTTCCCAGAGTGCTGTATCAAGGCACCTCAGTGGGAAGTCTGTGGGAAGGAAAAAGTGTGGCAAAAAACGCTGCACAACGAGAAGAGGTGACCGGACCCTGAGGAAGATTGTGGAGAAGGACCGATTCCAGACCTTGGGGGACCTGCGGAAGCAGTGGACTGAGTCTGGAGTAGAAACATCCAGAGCCACCGTGCACAGGCGTGTGCAGGAAATGGGCTACAGGTGCCGCATTCCCCAGGTCAAGCCACTTTTGAACCAGAAACAGCGGCAGAAGCGCCTGACCTGGGCTACAGAGAAGCAGCACTGGACTGTTGCTCAGTGGTCCAAAGTCATTCGGAAATCAAGGTGCCAGAGTCTGGAGGAAGACTGGGGAGAAGGAAATGCCAAAATGCCTGAAGTCCAGTGTCAAGTTCCCACAGTCAGTGATGGTCTGGGGTGCCATGTCAGCTGCTGGTGTTGGTCCACTGTGTTTTATCAAGGGCAGGGTCAATGCAGCTAGCTATCAGGAGATTTTGGAGCACTTCATGCTTCCATCTGCTGAAAAGCTTTATGGAGATGAAGATTTCGTTTTTCAGCACGACCTGGCACCTGCTCACAGTGCCAAAACCACTGGTAAATGGTTTACTGACCATGGTATTACTGTGCTCAATTGGCCTGCCAACTCTCCTGACCTGAACCCCATAGAGAATCTGTGGGATATTGTGAAGAGAAAGTTGAGAGACGCAAGACCCAACACTCTGGATGAGCTTAAGGCCGCTATCGAAGCATCCTGGGCCTCCATAACACCTCAGCAGTGCCACAGGCTGATTGCCTCCATGCCACGCCGCATTGAAGCAGTCATTTCTGCAAAAGGATTCCCGACCAAGTATTGAGTGCATAACTGAACATAATTATTTGAAGGTTGACTTTTTTTGTATTAAAAACACTTTTCTTTTATTGGTCGGATGAAATATGCTAATTTTTTGAGATAGGAATTTTGGGTTTTCATGAGCTGTATGCCAAAATCATCAGTATTAAAACAATAAAAGACCTGAAATATTTCAGTTGGTGTGCAATGAATCTAAAATATATAAAAGTTAAATTTTTATCATTACATTATGGAAAATAATGAACTTTATCACAATATGCTAATTTTTTGAGAAGGACCTGTATATACAGTATATATATTGTATGACAGCCTGGCCAAAAATTATCTCCACACAATTTGGTATGTCATTGAATTATCACAAAAACAATTGACTCCAAGCACAACTACGCAATATGCTTACAAAATCTTTAACAAATTTTAAATAATATTTGAATAAAGGGTGAAGATATCAATTTTCCTAGGCCGGACATCAGGGTTTTTTTTTTGGTTTTTTTTTTGTTTTGTTTTTTTAAATGACCCTATGTCTAATGCAGTGGGAACCTTTTATTTGAGTATACACTTGATTTTAAAGTCTGCAGTACACCAGTGCAATGTCCTCTCGGAGATGCCTGCTTGAGGATATGCTTTCATTTGTCTCAGCCACCCTATTGATTCTCACTGAATCTAACTCTTGGTAAACAGGCAAAAGTTTAGAAAACCTTGTGGGTTGCATTTTATTGGCATATCAAGAGGATGGAACAAACTCTGGAGTCTGGGGTCTAACTTTCATCAGAAACATTATGTGAATGAACTGAGGTGTTTCACATTGTTTTACTGATTTTTGCACAGTCACCACTCTGCATCCTATGCCAAGATGGGCAGGCTTTTTTGAGGAATGAGAACTCTGCTCGTCTGTATCAAAAGCAGTATGAAAACACAATCAGCATTGTGCAATGAGGGCTGAAGATATCAGCATATCCCATCTGTCTGTGTGTTATTTGTTCTTACACATCAATGGCTTTTAGAAGGCAGGAGAAATGTTTTGTTACAGCCGGAAGCTTGATTGTAACCAGTGAAGTCTGTGGCAAACTATATTGCATTAAAGTTATTTGCCTGTTTGATGAATTTTTTTTTTTCCAGGAACTAACAGACCAAATGAAGGCCTTTGTAGAGAAATATGAGCAAAAAACTGATGGGAAGATAGGTATCATTGAGGTAAGGAAGCTAAAACCGTATGCTGTATTAAAATAATATATATATATATTTTTTTTATTATTTTATGAGATTTTTTGACTGTCCAAATGTCTGGCACCTGCAATATTGACTGACAGACACAGCCTGTGGTGTTTAAGCTCCAAAAATATGAGAAAGGTTTGTCATGTTGACATTGCAGTAAACTACACGAGTTTAACGTTGCTCTGTGTTGATTTACCCGAGATCAAAAATGTTTGTTCATTTATATAATGCTTTCATCTAAGTACTGTGAGCCACATTTGACCAACAAAACATAAATTGTGAAAACAGATTTGTTTGTTCACATTGTCAAATCTGTAACCTGTTCAGAACAGTGAAATGATGTGGATTTACAGCAATCAGTGCAGCTGTCAGCGGCTCTCTGGGAGCATCATTTCAGAGATGTTATCTCTGAGCTGATATCCTCAGATCCAGCAGCCTTTGACACTTCATAAACTAACATTCCTTCATAGCTGACATGTCAACTTGTCTTTCCCATAGGAATTTATGCACATTACATTAATTTGAAAATGCAAAAATTTACTTTTTCTTTACGTCTTTCACAGCTGGTTCAAATACTACCCACAGAGGAAAACTTCTTGCTATTTTTCAGACAACAGCTGAAGTCTTGTGCAGAATTTATGGAGGTGATTCTAAAATGTACACCATTTAAACAACCTGTGCTGACTATAGAATAGATAATACCATTGCATGTCTTTAAGTATACAATTAGTGCTTTTTAAAAACATACAGAGCAATATATTTAGGTAAACATAATGTCTACACTACCATTTAAAATTTTGGGGTCAGTAAAGCTTTTTTTAAAGAAATCAATATTTTTATTCAGCAAGGATGCATTAAATTGATCAAGAGTGGCAGACATGTTACTTAGTTATTCAGGTGATATTTTCCGGTGAAAATTCTTATTTTGGTCATACATCCAAGACGTAGAATCTGTGATTGCGAAGTACAGTATCCACACCGATGTGGTGACTGACAGCAAAGATTAGATTAATCCGCGCTGAGGAGCCGTGCCGATGCACAACCCACGTAAAGATGATAATTCCGCAAATAACTGCAATTGCAGGTTTCAAACAGAGATGGCGACAAAGAGGCAAAACTTACGAACTGCAGCTTTAATTTACGCACCTGTTCTGTTTTCCATTGATTACTCTCTGTCTGTATTTAAGCCCTCAGTTTATTCGGTTCATTGTTCTGTGTCGTAAGTTTTATTTGGTTGTCAGTTATTTCTTATCTCTTATGTGCTTGTGGATTCTGCTCATTAAAGAAAGTTTTTGTTACTCCTTGTTTTTTGACTTTTTGTCAAGCTTTTTTTTTTTACTGTATTTTTGATTAAATAAACCTTGTTAGCATATAAGAGGCTTCTTTCAAATATATTACAAAATCTTACAGACCCCAAACTTTTGAACAGTAGTGTAAATGTTATATGTCTTTTTATTTATTGATTTTTTTTTTTTAAAAGGTGGCTGAAGCTGTAGCTTTCTAACACATCCATGTTATTAATTTTTCTTCCAGGCCTGGAGAAATTATGATGCTGATCACAGTGGATACATCGAAGCTGATGAACTTAAGGTGAGAAGCAAACTTTTAACCTCTCAAATGATATATGCTCAGAGAGCAAACATCTATGTTGAGGAATCTAATGTTCTGCTGAGATCGACTTTCTTATGCTCCTTACTGTATGTGTGAAGACCCCAATGCTGTTGGTGTAAATATAATAATAGTAATTTTAAACCTATTATTTTCTCTCCAAAACATATGTTGCTCTGATCTAACCAGGACACACTTACAGCTTTAACCCTCTATTTTACCACAAAGTTGATATGCACTTTTCAAAAAAGTGATTTATTATCTAGTACAGTAACATTTCTGGTTCTGTCTGAGCAAAAACACATTGTAGAAAAACACAATAAAACAAATCCAAATAAGCAATAAGCAGGAGTGTACTGCAGTCTTAATATGTAAAATGTTTTGCAGCTATTCAGTATAATCTGTTCTCATATGCTTAGAAAAAGTCATGAAGTATCACCCAGTTACTTAAAAGTTTGTTATTTGGGCTATTAAGTTGGCCTTCAGATCTCAAACATGGACATGAGGGTTAAACCCTTTTAGGTTTGGCAAACAGTAAAGCATTATGACACTTGGCACACAAACTTGCTGACCAGCATACTTAAAGTACAATTCCACCCTATTATCTTTTCACCATCTTGTCTAATAATATCACTCAGGACAAGCCTTGGCCTTTTAAAGTGTAAACCTAACAACAAATAATTGACCTAAGTCACCTTAGAAGGCAACGCTTACCTTCTAAAATGTAAGAGACATAAGGTCAATCATAGCCATATGGGATTACCTGCACTGGAGCTTCCCTCTTAAGAAGTCAATCTAGGTCTTTCTCTAGCATGTGGACTGGAGGGTATGACAACCAACTGAACAAAATATTTCATTTCCAGATCAACACTAATAACCATATGCACCCTTCAAAGGGGCTTGTTTAAAGCAAGCACTGCGGATTTGGGCATTTAAATTAAAATGGAGAACGGTTTCTTTGAACATCTGCCAGATTTACAGTCAGTGATTTGATGAGTGCAATCCGTCAACACTGGACTGCTTTTGGACCCACTAATGGACCTCCGGCAGGAAGAGGAAATGCTGAGAGCAAAAATACAGAACATAAAATGGATAGGTCCTAGATGCTGATTGGTCAAAATTGGTTATATGCCACAATGGCCGCCCACTTTTTTCAGAAGCCTTAGTTACAAAGTATTTTTTCCACATTCATTTTTCCCCATAAGGATTTTTTTTAATAACACTTTAGTATAGGGAACACATATAAACTATTAACTACAACTTTTCCCTCAATAAACTCCTAATTTTAGTGCTTATTAATAGTTAGTAACGTAGTTGTTAAGTTTAAGTATTGGGTAGGATTAAGAATGTAGAATAAATTCATGCAGAATAAGGCATTAATATGTGCTTTATAAGTACTAATAAACAGCCAATATTATAGTAATATGCATGCTAATAAGCAACTAGTTAAAAGAACCTAAAATAAAGTTTAAAAAAAAGACTTTGTTCAAGAGTTATAAGCCATGAAATATACCAACCATGATTATTTAAAAAATAAGTTAAAACAATGCAGGCTGATGGCTTCAACAAAAGCATATACCATCGATGAACAAAATCAATTCTCCTATGGAGAAAATTAATGGGATTTTTACTTTTGTAAAAATCCAAAGTCTCATATGCGCAAAGCTGCATTTGTTTAATCAAAAATACAGTACACTTTTGATCAATTTAATACATCCTTGCTGAAATCTAATGTTTTTCAGAACTTTTTGAAAGATCTGCTTCAGAGGGCTAAAAAACCATATGATGAGAAGAAATTAGAGGAGTACACACTGACTACGGTAAGAGAACTACAGAGGTCAACAAATACATCTGTATCTTCCCCATTTTTAAGGGAATAAATATTGTTGTTTTTTACAGCTGAAAATTTTTGATTCAAATAAAGATGGGAAATTATGTCTGTCAGAAATGGCACGGTTAGTGAGCTTGCAAATTCGTTATGAATATTTATCATTGGCTATTAACTCTGATATATAAATTTGAAATATGGCATGTCTCTCTCTCTCTCTCACTCACTCTTTTTAACAGGCTGTTACCAGACCAGGAAAACTTTCTACTAAAATTTCAGGTACATCTGCAGTAGTAATTAAGCCATAAATGCTCTGGATTTACCCATACCCACCTAAAACTGAAAAAAAAATCTTTTCATCAGGGGGTAAAAATGGCCAGAAAAGAGTTCAACAAGATTTTTGAGTTGTATGATCAGGTAAGTCTCTTGCATTGATCAATCATTCATTTAAACGATGTAATCATCAAAATACTCTATGCCTGTCCACCTTAAAATAAGTCAAGCCAAAACCTAATATACTGGTTGATATTTTTGCATAACCAAGCATGCATAGATCAGCCAGAGTGTCTCCAATTGTATAAGGCCTGAGGAAAGCAGTCATTAGTATGCAAAGACAGTGCTCTTTCTGGATATCACCTCCAACACCATTGAAGCTTTTGGCCCTGGCTCCATTGTAATGTATTACTGTGTCCCTGAATAGGGCAAATTCCTCACTGCTGATGACAGCACCCCTAATCTTTATTGATTGGCAGGTTCGGGTTGCAAACTCACATGAAGACTGGCTCAAATGCACACATACACATTTTTGGGCTATTAGAAAACACTGTGCGATGATGCAGCATTAGAGGAGGCATATGCTCAAAGCTCTGAGGCATTTCATTACAGACACACCGACTGCTGGTCTGCATTTAGCAGACATGTGGCTTGGCCACATACTGTTTGCCCTGGGTCAATGCAACAGGCTAGCTTGTTCTTTCATCAGCTCATTAAGAGGTGATTTAAGGCCACATTATGAAAATTATGGAGATTCATGGACTTATTTGACTGATATATCTAGATGCCTACTAAAATAGTATAATATCAGGAAGTTTGTTTTTGATGCCGTATGGATACAAATGGTTTATTCAAAAATGAAAATCATAATTATTTATTTACCATCAACATTCTATTATTTTTTCTGTGCAACACAAAAGGGCAAAAATTTTTATATAAAATACAATTATATATTATTATTAAAATAATATATTATTAAAAGTCTATCCGTGTATACAAGCACATTTTTAATGAAAATATGTAAGTTTATGCACTATATTCCAATCTTTTGAAATCACATAAGTTGATGTGACAATTTGTTTGAATCTTTGCAGCCCCAGATTGCTATAAACTTATTTTATGACTAAGAACTGTGTTTAAAATTATATGTATTATTACAAATTTAATATAATAATATATAATATAAGCATTAATATAAATTATATGTATTATTATTATTATTTAAAAAAATTAATGTATTCATTTTGATGAATAAAAAAAGNGTATTCATGATGATGAATAAAAAAAGTTGAAAAAAGAAAAACACAAGTAAAAAAAAAAACAACTGAGGAAATCAACTTTTGCTTTAAACCAAAGCCATTACATAAAGTATGTATACAGCTTTCCTGTAGCTCAGTGGTTAGAGCATGGCACTAGCAATGCCAAGGTCATGGGTTCGATCCCAGGGATTGCACATACTCAGATACAAATGTATAGTATAATGCAATGTAAGTCGCTTTGGATAAAAGCGTCTGCCAAATGCATAAATGTAAATGTAAATGTATACTACCTTTTCAGGGGTACGTTTAAATGTCTCAAGCCATCTAAATGAAGTTACAGCCCACTTTCTCTGACTATTATTTCTTCAGAGCACCAAATGTGCACCCCGAGACCCAGCATGTCATTGCATTGACTCGATCCTTAATGCCCTGATTTCCAATCTCTCCCTAGAGAACATTGCATGAGGCATCCCTAATGTCTGAATAGAGAATACAGGAAATGATGGTAAAGTGGCATGACGCTGAGTTTCCTCAGTGGCTGTCACACATCTGTGCTTGTTAATGTTCACTATGCTTGCTGCCTCTCCCAGGACAGGAACGGCTACATGGACGAAAATGAGCTTGATGCCCTCCTCAAAGACCTTTGTGAGAAAAACAACAAGGTACGCATCTAAAAACCAGGCTAATCTGAGGTTTCATACTTTCATTTGCTGAGATCTGTTGATGTATTCTGGCTCTCAGTTGAAGCCCATGATGGGCACAAACAAATTTCTTCAAGCACTCATAAATGATACTAGTCAGAAATCTAATCTTCCTCTGCTGCATGTGGGTTGCATACAAATTCTTCACTTTAGAGCAGGATAGAGAAACTTTACATGATGTAAGGGAGAAAACTACTGTGGTACACAACTATCAATTTAAAAAAAAGGAATAGTTTGGGTTCAGTACAAGTTCAGCTTGAAGAAAACTTCAGTCCCTCAGTTTGTAAAAAAACAAACATTTCTTAACGCATATAGAAATGCACTTACAATGGATGTCTATGGGGCAAAGCATTCAGCAAAGTTTGAAGATGCCAAGTAGTTTGCTTTTCTTTCTCACGCCAATGTATTTCCTATTAAACATTGTGTTTGAATAAATAGCCCATAGGAATTTTTTTAAATCGCCAACAGGCTTTATTTACATCACTATGAGCCATGATTAACGACTTGCTAGTTGGTTGCAGGTTGACTTGGAGTAGGGGCATTTTCATTTTATTGAGCATCTAATTTGACAAAAATCTGTGTAGTGCAGGATGAGTCATCAGTTGTTGTTGTTGTTGGTTTTTTTTTTTTGGTCCATTTTAATGGGAAAAGAAAGACTAATTTTTAAAGCTGAATTGTGTCAATCATCATATAGCTAAGCTATAAAGCTAAGCTAACCTCAAAGCTAATTACCAAAATCATATTATAGCAGTCTACTTTTTCTTGCCCCCTCAGATTTCTATTTCAAGTGCATAACTGCATTTTTTATTTTCACAAAATGAGGTATGGGTCCATTTTCTGTGGGAATTAATAACAGCCCAGATGCTGCCAATAGAGTCTGAACATGGAATATACTTTTAAAAAATTACATATCTACACTACCATTAGGTATGTAAAGTTTGGGGTCGATATTTTAATGTTTTTGAAAGTCTTTTTCATTTGGCATTTATTTGATTAAAATACAAAACAGTAGTATTATGGAAATATTATTACATATTAAATATAGTTCAAAATATATTGGAAAAGATTAATTTTCAGCATCATTACTCCAGTCTTCAGTGTCACATGATCCTTCAGAAATCATTCTGTTTTTTTTTTTTTCAGGATACTTTGACAAATATAAAGTTCAAAGGAACCCCTATTTATGTGAAATAAAAAACATTTGCAACATTATAACTGTACTTATGTACATTTATAATGTACTTGCTGAATGTCTGAACAAAGCCTTTCAGACTACAATTATGCCACTGAATCTAATGCCACATTGACAGACAATAAAATCATTAAACATCCTCTTCTGGTCTCTTGACAGGTTCTAGAAGTCAACAAAATCCCAACGTATAAGAGTGCCATCATGGCTCTGTCTGACGGAGGCAAGCTCTACAGAACAGAGTTGGCGCTGGTGTTGTGCGCAGAGGAGATGTGAACGCCTCAGTCTGTACTCACACCATCTCAGAACCCCGTCCCAAGCTCACCTGTGATGTGTAATGTAGCTAGAACCTTCTTACGTTCTTTCATTTTGAACATGGATTTCACATAGGCAGGCAACCAGTGGCACATACTTTTCAATTTGTTGTTTCTATACTGTTTCTAAATGTACAGATTTTTTAACAATGACACAACCTTCACTGCATAGATAAACAATACATCTCCCTCAACATGAAGAAGCCCCAAAAGCTACCACATCCCCATCCTAATTTCAAAATCCAAAATATTCACCAATACCTATTCAGCAAATATAATAAGTAATGATTTATCTTACAATATCATAGACAAAAGCAATAACGTCCGCAAGGAATGCTGATGAAACACGGCCTGTTGGTGGGATCTATGTAAAATTCCAAAAGGCTACATTTACTTTTGCGATGCATGTTTATACTGTAGCTGATGGCAGGCCCTTCTAGTGGGGTATTTTTGACTGCAAGCACATGCCGAATGTAATGCATCACCCCAGTCCTGTCTTTAATGTTAGATTTTGCACTGTAAAGAATGACATGCTCCTCTATGCTGAACACCACAGACACTGTGTAAGATGATATTAAACTTATTAAATGACTACTTGCATCCAGTTGTGTGTCATACATCCCTCAGTCCTTAGAGATCAGCTTAAAATTACAGTAATAAAGCCCTCATCTGAATGACTTTCTTCTGTGGAAAAGTTTTTCCCCCAAAATTTGTTTTAATTGTATGGACATAAACAGTTGAAACATTCTTCTAAATATATTCTTTTGTGTTCTCCAGTAGAAAGTAAGTTAGGTTTGGAACAATATGAGTAAATGATTGAAGATCTCAAGGAGCTCATTGTGTGGTTTGGTCCAACATATTCACAATCACAACATGCAAATGTTAGTAAGTTCAGTAAATAAAAACATACTCAAATTGAATGCCTGGTTTTAAACAGTACGTGAAAATAAAGCTGGTGTTGGGGAGCTCTGGCAAAAACACAAAACAACTCTCAGTAGAGATCTCCTCCCCATTTAAAAGTTTGAACAGATCATGATCTTATCTTATAATTGAACAGTTGACCTTCCCAAAGCAGACACTGCAAGACATAAAACTTGTGTCTTTGTGAACAACCAGAAACACTCAAGAGTCTAAACCTTTTATTTAGTTGGAACGTTGATAGCTTGATAGTAAATCAGATAGCCACATATTGAAAATTTGATTTACATATTTTCTCATATCTATCTCAAGATTTTATGCTTGGAATTTTCTATTAGACACCTATGGACTGGAACACCAAGGATGAATGGCATTCGAGAGAAATTCCTTTCCCCCTCAAGCACTGTAGCCGGAAAATTGTTTTGATACCAGAATTTCAATGCCAATTTATGAGCTTTTTTAGCAGCCTGCCAGTAATATAGTGATTTAGGCTGCCCTGAAAATGCCACATTAAGGCTAACTGATATTTAGCACTGATGACTACGAGGACATATTGAGGACTAAAAACTTAAAGACTCAGGCTTTGTTCAGCAAACATATTCAATTACATATTAAACATTTATTTTTTTAAATGTATAATATTATTTATTAAATATGTCTATTATTATCTAATTTATCATCAAAAGTTTGGGATCAGCAAGTTTCTTCAAAGAAATTACTCATTTAATTTAGCAAGGATGCATTAAAAGAGACAGTAAATGCATTTACATTGTGCCAAAAGATTTCTATTTCAAATAAATGATCTTTTTAACTTTGTTCATTAAAGAATACTGACAAAAATTATCAGTTTCCACAAAAACATTAAGCAGCACTTATGTTGCCAACTGTTATCAACAGTGGTAATTAGAAATATTTCTTGAGCACCAAATCAGCATATTAGAATGATTTCTGTGGGAACATGTGACATTGAAGACTGGAGTAATGATGCTAATGAAAATTAATCTTTGTCATCAAATGAATAAATTAGATTTAAAAATACTAAAAAGAAAAGTTATTTTAAATTTAATAATATTTACAATATTACACAAGCATTATAATTCATTACATAATAAACAAGAGCAGGTCAACAAGAAATATTATGTTTTCCATGAGGGTACCGCACCATTTTATTTATTTATTTTTTTTATAAATGTACTGCACTCTCAGTTGCTGTCAAGAGCAAAAAAATGCTTTTGCACCACCACAAGCTATAATATAATCTAAACTAGGAACTACTAAAATTTATAAAAGGGCAGAAAAAAAGGAATATGGAGACTTTTCAGTGGTCATTTTAAATGAAACCTGATAAAAAAAACTAAAAAAAAAAACTCCAGAAATACAAAGCAATTAAAATTCTGAAATTTATTTCCCTCATTTATTTAGTTTATCCTCTAATTGGTATTTAACCAAGAATAAAGCAAGAAATAATGCAGACTTTATTCTGTATTTGACTAAATAATTTTCTAAGCATGAGGTAATGCACCAAACTGTCATTTCTACTTCGTCATTATAAGGCAGATGATAGTGTTATAAGACTTCCAATGCTTGTGCTCACAAAAGAACAGAGAAAATACATTCTTTTAAACATGATATTTGTAGGAATCTTTGTGGGCTTTATCAAAAAAGTTGCAGTATCCATCCTTCCACCCTTCAAACCAATAATACTCTGCATGGTCACCGTGATTTTGGCAAGTAAGACATGTTCCTAGATCAACATATTTTGTTGATCCTGGAACAACATTCCTGTCCGAAAACATAATCTTAACCCTATCCCTACCCATAACGTATCCCTAAAACCAGAGGGAAATGATAGGTGAATAATACTGATGTAGAAACACCTAACCCTGGTTGTAAGCCTAAACTTGACATCAACTGTAAACTTGTCCCTCAAATCTGGTTGGTTGATTGGAATGTTGTTCCAGGATCAACAAAATATGTTGATCTAGGAACAAAATCATGGTGACCCTGTGACCATACAGAGTTGTAACATGTGGTACTTAGTGAAATCACATTCAGAATGTAATTGCCAGTGTTACAATGGATATTTAAGGCAGAAATTGCACACAGGCCAACTTAAAATGTCAAAAAGCAAACATTTTTAATTCATTTTAATTCTAATACTCCAAACAACAATTCCTTACAGCCCTCAAGGTGATAAACGTGTCACAGAACAAATATTTGTATGCGCCAGGACAACTTAAGTCTCAATTTATACAATCTACAAACCATATTTCAATTCATTCACCTCTGTTACAATGGGAGATTGAGATTAGGACTGTCATTAGTGCAGAGTTACAGCAATTTTAGAGGCTTAAGATCCCTTTGTGCTTCTGATCATTGATTCCATCGTGGCCCATTCCTCCTTTGTGACCTGGCAAATAAAATCAAGGTAAACATATAATAAATAAAGTAATGAAAACTCCCCATTGTAAATATCTGATTGACTGAGTTAAAAAAAAAATTATAATAATAATTATCACCTCCTTCAGAACATTGAACTCGCCAGCTAAGGAGACATATTCACCACCATCCATTCGAATGATCTGTGAGGACAGAGGAGTTGTTAAAGCTGGAAATTTGTCTTTCACTGTGAAAACATATTAGCTTCCCTGTCAGGGCTTCTTAACTTTATAAGTATAGAGCCATTACAGTAATGCGCCGGACCATATAATTCCATATTGATCTCTGGAGCGCTATTTTTCCCCATAATTTTTCACAAAATTCCCTCTGCTACCAGTCACAGAGGGAAAGAGAGGTGTAGGTTGTGCCCTTGGCTCCGTTTCCATTTGGTTGTAAATGGAGAGGCCCTATGGGGAAGATTCTAGGTAAGCTCTTGCCCAGAGAGGCGAAGCCCTTTTCATGCAAGGTCATCGAACTCACCGCGCCTGATACCCAGCTGGCGTAGTCGCTGCAGAGGTAGGCGGCAAGGTTGGCGATCTCTCCAGGAATGCCCAAACGACCTACGGGTATCTTCTCGAACATCGACTTCTCAAACCGGCCAGTGGGATCCAGTCTGCTAAACGCACCCTTCAGAAAGATACGGGACAAGTCACTGTAAAGCTCTTTCCATATGGATTATAACGTTTGGAAAACTAAAGCTTGGAAAGATGGAAAATAATCTAAACTAGTGTTGTCAAAAGTACTGACCGCGGTACCAAGTCAGTACTGAAATTTAAAAAATGTGATGCTTTGAGCGCTGTTGAGCGGATTTGTAAACACCTCTGATTGGCCTTTGTGTTCACACACTCACCAGATATGTCTATGATTAGCTACAATAATCAATGCACAGGAGCGTTTTAAAGCATACGGAAGTGTTTGAATTTGAAAGCGGGAGCGTTTGAAAGCAGGCGTCTATCAGCGGACCGGTCTGCTAATGTACGCCTACTTTTAAACTCTCCCATGTGTATCTATGTAAGCGTTCGGTGAAGAGCATCATTGATGTCTATTTACAATGTTTATGTTTTTGAAGTGTTGATCATTGTAGCCAATCACAGACATATCTGATGAGCACGTGAACACAATGGTCGATCAGAATCAAAATTTATGAATCCGCTCAACAGCGCTCAATGCGTCACATTTTTTAAATTTCAGTCCCGACTTGGTATCGCAGTCGGTACTCTTGACAACGCTAATCCAAACTGGTCAGTGAGTTGAACTTGAGAATCGAATTGGTCTAAATTGTGAACAAATCATTCAGACTGGTTTTCATTGAAAAGATCAGACTAGAAAGCATGATTCATTCACAAATGGACATTGCTACTTCTCTGAACACACCAAGGGATGGGTGACAACATTTTCAGAGAAGAACAACTTAAAAACATGCACACTACCTTGGTTTTGATTGGTCCTGGTTGAATAACATTGAATCTCATGCCGTATCTGCCCCACTCTGCTGCCAGAGACCTGTAGGTAGAGAGAATCAGTCAGACCTTTTACACATGCTCGGATTTGTCCCACTTTTTGGGGATATCTGGTCATTCTATCTATCAGACATTGCCACTACTGCTTCTAGTGTAATTATCTCTCTGAGACTGAACAATAACAAACATGGTGGCTTACGGTCAAGCCAAGGAAAATGCAATCAAAATGCTGTTAAGGCTCAGGTGATCTTATGTACAGAATGTATGGAACACGCCTCAAATCAGACAATCAGTAATTATGTGGACACTTTCCAATTAAGCAACAGATATTTTTGTAGAGTCTAAATCCAGTATACAATTACCATAGGGCCCAAAATGGAAACCACATTAAAAATCAAATGCAGCATTTGTATTTTATTATATAATAATAATACAATATTTAAGATATATTTTAAAAATATAAATTTAAGAAATATTTAAGATTCTGCAGTATTTATTACTCACTAATCATACCAAATGCTAAGAAATTAATCTTAAATTGGTAACACTTTTCAATAAGATTCATTAGTTAACATGAACTAAGACTGAATATTTCTACAGCATGTATTGATCTTAATGTTAATTTCAACAATTACTAATACATTATTAAAATCAAAAGTTGTATTTGTTAACATAAGTTAACGCAATGTGAACAAACATGAACAAACAATGAACAACTGAACATTAACAAAGATTAATACTGTTACATGCTCATTGTTAGTTAATACATAATTTTAACAAACAAGACCTTATTGTAAAGCGTTACCCTTAAATCAAAAAAAAAAAAAGGAACTCCTGTTTTTTTTTTTTACTTTAAACTTTCACTCAAATTTGTAATTATTTTTTAAAGGCAAGGCAATTGATTCAGACAAGCAACTTCTAATGGAATAAAGATTATCTCTGTTCATCACATTTAAAAAGCATAATATATAAATAAATATCATGGTGTTTATACCGAATGCGAAGTATATGCTGTATGCATCATCCTGAAATAAGATATGTTTGGTTTAATTGAGCTTCTCATTTCAGTCTTCAAATAAAAGTTAATAAGGTTTTATTTAAAGTATATCCTATCAGTGAACTAAACATGTAAGCAGAGATGATATCATTAACGAGCTGTTGATCTAAATCATCAGTTAGATAGTGTGCTGTCCACCTCTCCCTATTGTATTTCCAGCATAGTTAACACTCCTTAAGGGGAGAGGATCAAGATCCCCATCTTACAATTAAAATGTGAATGAAACATAGCACACTGCACCTTTATTATGATAATATATGCAGCCTTCAAGAATATATTAGAAAGGCATTTGACAGGGGGACCTGATTTGCCAGGTGAATTACCTAAAAACCTAACCTAAAAAGGTGTCTGTAGTGTAACACATACGTGCACAGCTTCTCCACTCCAGATTTAGCCGCAGCACTTGGCACAACAAATCCTGAGCCACTCTCAGCGTAGATAGTGGTGATGGCCAGAAAAGCAGCACCTTTATAAATTCAACAAGATTATCAGTTTCTGATGCTTCAAATGAGATTAAACTAGGCTGCAGATCACCTGCGACAACATGAGATGATCATAAAACAGTATGAACAGTTTATAATTAGTTATATGTGCTATATATATATATATTTATCACATATAACTGAAATAGAAATGAAAATACAATAAACACACTGAGTTGTGAAGGTCAGACTTGTTATCAATAGTATAATATCATTGCACTTAGAGTTAATGGAGTAATTGAACAGTCTGTGATCACCATGTTCAAGGAAGTAGAAAGAGGTCAAAATAATCAGGTGAGAGGCTGGATGTCTGAATCTGAGCAGCTAATTCATCAAATACACACAACAAACACACAAATGTGACTGAGGCAATGAAAATTATCTTATCTTGCTAGTTGTCATCTTACCCACACACATACTTGGGTCTTATCATTGCAAAATGCAGCAAAAATACATAAAGACTAATGATGTTTTAATTTACACAAGTAATTATGCTGCAGCTTACTTGTTACAGCCAGAAGCTGTTGTCATAACGATAAACAAAGAGAGCTGAAAACGGCGTGAATATACATAAATTAGCCCATTACAAAACAAGCTTGATTAGCAAAACAAATCCCACGTTTTGACAACTTTTTTATGCCACTTTCCCAAAAGCATTGTTCATGGAATGTGCAGGAAGCCACAGGCAACCTCATTACTGCAGAAGCATCAAGACAACAGGCAGAAGACAACCAACGTGGATCATCTGGACAACTTAGTTAATCACTAACATACCGGCGGCCAGTCTGAGTTTTCCACATCTCAGTTCATCACACTATAAAAGGATTGGCCACAATGTAACTTACAGAACAATAAAAAGTTTGGCTTCAGTAAGATGATGCTTTTTTTTTGCATAATATTTTGCATAATATGCTCACCAAGGCTGCTTTTTTAATAAAAATAAAAAAAAAACATTAAAATACATTACAGTGTTCAATACAATGCAGTAATATTGTGAAATAATATTACAATTATTATTACAATTTTCAATTTTAATCTATTTTAAAATGCAATTTATTCCTGTGAGGCAAATCTGAATTTTCAGCTGCCATTACTCTAGTCTTCACATGCGTCACGCAATCCTTTTTCAAAAGAACAACATTTATTTGAAATATTAAAATATTTTTTTACATTATAAATGTCTTTACTGTCACTTTTGATCAACTAAATTCATCCTTGCTGAATAAAAGTATGAATTTATTTAAAAAAAAAAATTTAAAAGTTAAGAAATGTTCTGGGTTCTCTATTTATGTCTATTGACAGCATCTGTGCTGTCAGTTACCACAGATGTTAATTATGACGTGTCCCTCACAACAAAAATCTTGTACTGTTATGAACATTGAAGTATGGCATTGAGAGGACAGTCATTGTTGATGGTCTAAGAACAGAAATGTACAACTGAAAATTTGGTTCTTATTTAAATTCTTATAAATAAATAAAAAAAATACAATTGCTTGAATGGGACTACATTTCTAGATTGATGGACTTCTGGTTATGCATTGCTGATGTAATTTCATTGCTTACCATGTTTACATGGACAGCACTTTGGAAAATTGGGTAGTTTTGTGGCTATATGTGCATTTTAATTAAATAAATTTGAAGGAAAGTCCAGCTCCTGATACAAGGGCATGTACTTTCACACAATTTTTGCTTTTTACACACTTATGGCAAACACAATTAATTTCACAGATGTGATCGATAGAGCTTTTTTATTATATCCAGAACATTTGTCTAATTATTAAAGGATCACTAAGAGAAATAGCACAGATTATCAGTGACTTGAGCACTCTATGGGATGTTTTGCACTTACTGCCCTCTAGTGTACTCAAAATCATCCACTTCCAACCAACCAATCCAACCATTTACATTTATGTATTTAGCAGAGTTTTTATCCAAAGAGACTTTCAGGTACACATTTTTATCAGTTCACTCATTCCCTGGGAATCAAGCACCATGCTCTACTGTTTGTAACAGTGTTGCATACTATACTGGTTCTCAACCCTAGTCCTGGAATACCCCCAGAACTGCACATTTTAGATGTCTGCCTAATCATAACTCATCAGATCGTTAGTAAAGACTCCAAGGCTGTGTTTGAAATTGCCCCCTACATACCCTCATTCACTATTCCCTACATTAGTCCACTAATATAGTCCACTTAAAGGAGTGAATGAAAATAAGTGAGCAAATTCGGACTCTGAGTGTGCCGGAAGGGCTGCCACTTTTGCATAGTTTGTTTTTACTGTTTAATAATCATTTGCAACATAACAAACTAGCAGCTCCAGTAGTAATGAAAAGATTTATCTTGAACTCTGCCATGGAAACTAGCATGTATAAACCTTAATTAAACAATTTAATAATCAATTAAAAAGGAATTTATACCTGTATGATATTACATTGTACCCAGATTGGACCAGCAGTACACTCCTTATTGCGGCGCATTATGGGATTGAATGAGTGCACTCGATAACGTCCACTATGGTTTTGGACACCACTTCAAATGGCTGTCCCCTCAAATAGTGCCCTATTTAAGGGTATAGGGTGCAATTTCAGACAAAGCCCAAGACCCGAGATGAGTGTGTCAGATAAGAGAGACATAAAAAATGTGCAGTGCTGAGGTTACTCCAGGACCAAAGATAGGAACCACTGGCATACTATATATAAGCAGATCTTTCTATCATAATTAAAAGTTGAAAAATAATCACCTTTCTCAGCTTTGATGAGGCGTTTCCCGATGTCTAGCGTGACATAAGCAGTGCCGTTCAACACTATGTCAGTGATGGTTCTCCAGGCATTGGGAGAGAGCTTCTCTGAAGGAGAGATGAAGTTTCCAGCAGCGTTGTTTATCACCACCTGTGGGATGGCAAACAGAATCCCAACGCATATCAGAAAGAGTTTTGTGTGGAATCTATTGTATCACTGCTGTTAAGATGGAGACCTAAACCTACATCAGGCAGGCCGACATCATTGACAAGCTGGTCAACAGCAGCCTCCACTGAAGCAGGGTCTCGAACATTACACTGGACAGCATGGACCTAAAACATTAACACGTTTATCAAACTCTAGAGGGATGAAAATGAGTTCTTCACCATAAACATGACAATGTTTGCATAGACTTTCCAAGGCAGAGGTACCTTGTTCCCTGTCTGTTGTGAGATTTCCTCTGCTGTTTCCTTCAAAACATCAAGATTTCTGGAAGTGACGACAGGAGACTTAACACTATCATTTTAACATGAATAATCAGTCAAATTCAACATTAAGCTTTTGGCTTTGTTTGCAGGGTCAACGATTATTTAGGAACTAGAAGACCTACAAACACCATTAAGTATTTTAGTGTTTTTGAAAGAAGCCTCTTATTCTCACAAAGACTGCATTGTTACATTTTTTATTTGATCAAAATTACAGTAACATAGTCAGAAATATTATTACAATTTAAAATAACCGTTTTCTATTTTAATATATTTGAAAATGTAATTTGTTCCTGTGAAGGCAAAGCTGAACTTTCAGCATCATTACAGTCTTCAGTGTCACATGATCCTTCAGAAATCATTCTGATATGCTGATTTGGTGCTCAAAAAATATTTCTTATTATTATCAGAATGTTGGAAAAAGTTGTGCTGCTTAATACTTTTTTAATGATCTTATGAGAGGGTTAACTTACCTGCTGGCTATCACACACTCTGCTCCCAGTGAAGACAGAGCAGTGGTCATGGCTTTTCCAAGTCCCGTTCCTCCTCCAGTGATGAAGGCCACTTTGTTTTTGTAAGTTCCTGGGAGAAGCATAACACCTTCAGAAGGTGGGAAGAATCTAGCTTGAGGACCACTCTGGTATAAAGTGTTTGTCCCATTTCCAAACAACTGTTAAAGGATGCAAAGAGGGTCATTTTATTTATTCAGACAAGTAAATAAAAACTGGGTGAAAGGTCATAAGGACAATGACAGTATAAAGTACTTACTGTTTAAACTATGCATTTAGGGAAATACACACTATAAATAATGCAACACGTCTCAAATATAGCCTAAATCATGTTTGAAAGGCATGATTTTCACATTCAGAGTACTTTATAAGTATAACAATTTAAAAAGTTTAACTGCGCAAGCTATTTCAAATTAAATTCCCTAAAATGCATTAAAAAAACTGCCTATATTTTATATAACTAAAAGTTCCAGATATAAATGATATGTCTTGGTTGCAGCTTATGAGATTTTGAAACTAAATTACAATTTAGTGCATGCACAAAATAAAATTCTTACTCGAGCTGGTGTAAAACACTGGTTTGGAGTTAAAACTCTATTTAACACGGTCAGTCCTCTGAGCAGCGCCATAACGTCAAAATAAAAAAAATGCCTTTTTAGAGGGAAAAAACGTGTTGCTACAATGTCAAAATCATGCAAACAAATTAGTGAAGTTAGACTCAGTAAAGCCTCTGACGTACTGAAATGACTCTACAACTAAAGTCCGAAAATCCTGAATGATTTCTTCCGGTTTCCGGTTTGCCGGCTGATCTAAGATCAGTCAAGGCAAGCTTCTCATCCAATAGCGTGTCGTGCATGAGCTTACGAACAGATCTCAGATCAGCAATTGGAGACGCACACATCTAGTTCACTCTTGAGACATAACAAACGGAGCGGTTCTTTAATGTAAATGTCTGTTTATTGTAACGTTTGTATTATTTGACATTTTTTGCTAGTATTGTTCGTTTTTACGTTGGCAAAATGTAGAATGTCATTTTATGGAAAGTGGAAGAAAATAACTCTAGTTAACCAGTCGGTCAGTTGACTGCGCGCTGGGGGCTCAAAGAATCAGGTAAACAACCGTTTATTTTTACATCAGTGCTATAAACAAACACTATATACCCACATGTATTTGACATATTACGTTAAAACTAGTAGTTTATATGGATAGAAAATGCCAATAATGTAAATATTTGAGTTATGTTTTTTAGCTTGTATTGCTAACAGATATGATGCAGCATTTCATATCTCATGACACTGTTATGATGTGAAAAGACTGTATACTGGATTTCAAAACTTTTGCCATAAATTCAGTATAATCTTCAAGTATTTACTCTAATTGCAGATAATTATAAGTAATCATTTTAAGAAAAGTAGATTTTTGTTACAAACTGTAGATCCATCTGTGTATCTATCTATCATAGGAATAAATTTGTCTTTTGGGACAACCATCTCTGATCCAGTGAGATGGGGAACCAGCTGGCTGGAATTGCTCCATCACAGATACTTTCAGTGGACAGTTACTTTTCTGACATCCATGATTATGAATATGACAAAAGTCTGGGCAGTACACGATTTTTCAAAGTGGCCCGGGCGAAACATAGGGAAGGATTGGTTGTGGTTAAGGTCTTTGCGATCCAGGACCCCTCTCTGCCCCTGACCAGCTACAAGCAAGAGCTAGAGGAGCTGAAAATCAGACTTCACTCCTGTCAGAACTGTCTGCCTTTTCAAAAAGCCACACTTACTGAAAAAGCAGCCATACTATTTCGGCAGTATGTTCGAGATAACTTGTATGACCGTATCAGTACTCGGCCATTTCTCAACAACGTGGAGAAGAAGTGGATTGCCTTCCAGCTCCTCAATGCCGTGGACCAGGCCCATAAATCTGGCGTGCGTCATGGTGACATTAAAACAGAGAATGTTATGGTGACAAGCTGGAACTGGGTGCTTCTCACAGACTTTGCTAGTTTTAAACCCACATACTTGCCTGAAGACAACCCTGCAGATTTCAACTACTTCTTTGACACATCTAGGAGGAGAACTTGCTACATTGCTCCAGAGAGATTTGTGGATGGCAGCATGTTTGCCACCGAAAGTGACCAGACAACACCGCTTGTGGATCTCTCCAGCAATAGCCAAAGGACCAGGGGAGAACTCAAACAGCCCATGGACATCTTCTCAGCTGGTATCCATTATATTGTTTTCTGTTTTCTTAAAGAGGGTGCTGTATAATATATGAAATATTTTTCAAAGACCTTTCTTTTTTCATTTTCTTTTGTTAGGTTGTGTGATTGCAGAATTGTTCACAGAGGGTGTCCCGCTCTTCGACCTCTCACAACTGCTGGCTTACCGTAAAGGACATTTCCAGACTGAACAAGTGCTGATGAAAATTGAGGATCACAGTATTAGAGAACTGGTAGAATTTCTATTTATTTGAGATTTTAGAGATTGAGATTTTTGCAAACCAAGCAAAAGTTTGAGGTCAGTAAGATTTTTAAATGTTTTTGAAATAAGTAATTTACTCTCACCAAAGCTGCATTTATTTGATCAAAAATACAGTAAAACAGTAATATTGTGAAATATTATTACAATTTAAAATGTCTCTTTTCTATTTTAATATATTCTAAAATGCAGTTTATTCCTGTGATGGTAAATCACTCAGCTTTCAAGTATCACACGTGACACAATCCTTCAGAAATCAATCTAATATGCTGATTTGGTGAAAACAGTTGTGCTCCTTAATATACTTTTTTTGTTCAAGATTCTTTGATGAGTAAAAGTTCAAAAGAACAGTATTTATTTGAAATAGAAACATTAGTCTTTACTCTCAGTTTTGATCAATTTAATGCATCCTTTTTGAATAAAAGTTAATTTCTTTCAGACAAAATCTTACTGACTCGACAATAATCCATAAATAATATGATACTTGTTAGTATTCTTAATTATATACTAGGTTGTACTCTATATAATTTTATCCACTTTATGCAGGTAGCACAAATGGTGCAGCGAGAGCCGGAAAAACGCCTGACAGCTGAAGAATACCTGAAGCAGCAGCGAGGCAAAGCTTTCCCAGAAATCTTCTACACCTTCCTTCAGCCCTACATGGCCCAGTTTGCCAAGGAGACCTTTCAGTCTGCTGATGAAAGGGTGTTGGTGATCCGTAAGAACCTGGAGAACATCCTCAATAACCTGTGCAGTGGCGGGCAGACGGGGAAGGCTGAAAAGCAGGAGAAGGCGTCTCAGGAGCTTATTTCATCCAAGGAGCAAGGGTTGGTGGTGCTGGTGTCAGTGATTACATCCTGCCTGCAGACGCTGCGCTTTTGCGACTCCAAACTGGCAGCTCTGGAGCTGATCCTTCATCTGGCAGGCCGGCTAAATGTGGAGATTCTGCTGGACAGGATCACACCGTACTTGCTGCATTTCTGCAATGACTCAATGCCGCGTGTCAGGGCCGAGGCTGTTCGCACACTGACTAAAGTGCTGGCGCTAGTCAAGGAGGTTCCTCGCAATGATGTCAATATCTACCCAGAATACATTTTACCTGGGATTGCCCACTTGGCTCAAGATGAAGCAACGATTGTCAGACTTGCTTATGCAGGTATGCTAGAGCTAGAAATCTCTGGAGTAAATTGTCTAAATTGTCTGCTTTCTCAATGTGTAAATAGTTTTCACGGTCTAATAAGTTTCTGGTTTTAATGAAAAAACATTTAAATTGGAAATTACTTAAGGTTACGGAGGTACAATGGATCATGAAAGCCATTTCATATTGACTTAAATATATATTACATTATATTAATGTTCAGAAGTTTGGGGTCTGTAAAATTTTTTGAAAAACATATTAAGCAGCACAACTGTTTTCAACTTGATGATAATAAGAAATATTTTATGAGCAGCAAATAAGTATATTATAATGATTTCAGAAGAATCTTGTGACACTAAAGACTGGAGTAATGATGCCGAAAATTTAGCCATCTCAGGAATAAATGACATTTTAAAATATATTAACATAGAAAAAGAGTAATTTTAATTTGTAATATTTCACAATATTAGTGTTTTACTGTGTTTTTGATCAAATAAATGCTGCCTTGGTGAGCAAAATCTTACAGACTCTAAACTTTTAAACAGTAGTGCATGATATATTATTATATCATATTATATTTATAGAGAACATAGCACACTTGGCTGAGACAGCACTGCGTTTTCTGGAGCTGGTGCAGGAGAATAATTTGAGCTCTGAACAAGACCTCAATGGAGAGGACACAGAAGAAACTCTTCACCCCAATGAAAACTATGATTCAGGTAAATGTTTGTCCTTCGTTTAAAGCTCACTTTTATGGAAGTGTTGAAACAAGGTTAATTGATATAGTCTATGTATATATTCCAGTGTAAGATCCCACTTTATCGACTTTGATAAGAAAATATTTTTTTATGATATCATTAAAACGCTGTGGATATGATCCATCTATTGTCCAAAGAGCTGCAGGCCTTGCATGAGATGGTTCAGCAGAAGGTGGTGACTTTACTGAGCGACCCTGAGAACATCGTCAAACAGACACTGATGGAGAACGGCATCACGCGTCTCTGCGTGTTCTTCGGCAGACAGAAAGCCAACGATGTCCTCCTCTCCCACATGATCACCTTCCTCAACGACAAGAATGACTGGCACCTCCGTGGAGCTTTCTTTGACAGCATAGTAGGAAAGTTGCCACCACAGTCACTTCATATAATATATAAAGATAGTCTCTCGCAACATGGTAACAAAATCTCCTCCTCTCTGCAGGTGTAGCAGCATATGTGGGCTGGCAGAGTTCCTCCATCCTCAAACCTCTTCTGCAGCAAGGCCTGAGTGACGCTGAGGAGTTTGTCATTTATAAAGCTCTCAATGCTCTCACTTGCATGTGTCAGCTGGGGCTACTGCAGAAGCCTCACATCTACGAGTTCGTCAGTGATATTGGTCAGAAAAACCCTTTTCATTTATAGTCCACTGTATAATGTGCTTTGTAATTATTATATATCATTTATTATTTAAAATGTTACTATCCCACAGCTCCTTTCTTGTGTCACCCCAATCTGTGGATCCGCTATGGAGCCGTGGGTTTCATCACTGTTGTTGCTCAGCACTTAAACATTGCTGATGTCTATTGCAAACTTATGCCCCATCTCAACCCCTTTATCACACAGCCGATTATACAGGTGAGGTTACATTAGTGTGGGCTTCAGATCTAGTGTATTATATTAGTTGCGACTTATTTGTATCATTTCCTGTTTACGCTGAACATAAAAGGTGAGTTTTTGATGAATATACTGACCATTCTTTTCATATACAGCAATAAAAGTAATTGAGGACTATCATAAAAAGAGTTCATATGACAGACAAACAGACAGAAATGTAAGTTATTATGGCCTGAATATTTTTTTTTTTTTTCGGCCTTTGGACAGATCGATAAGGAGATTGTTTTGCTCAGTGTGCTGAAAGAGCCTGTTAGTCGCTCCATCTTTGACTACGCACTACGTTCCAAAGACATCGGAAGCCTCTTCAGACACCTGTTACTCCGCCAAAAAAAGCGCAATGGCTCCATCCCAGAATGCCCTATTCCTGAGGATCCCGCAATTGCACAGCTCCTTAAGAAACTTCTCTCACAGGTTAGGAAAATAAATTTATGTTCTATTTTATTTTTAATTAATTATTTATAGTTTTTTTCTAGTTATGTAGTTTTGTTTACATAAATGTATAAGGTTGCTACTGTAGTTAGAGGTTTTTAATGAGTAAATAATGACTTTATAGTTTTAGAACAACTTTTCTATGAAATAACCATAGCCCTGACCCGAACACTAGCCCTGAGTAATGACTGGTTAATAGAAGTGTCATTTTAGGAACAATAAGTCATGTTGCCCCATGTTACACTTGTATAAATGAAGTTGAGCCATTATCATGTGATTTCTTTCAGGGAATGACGGAATCTGAGGAGGACAAGCTCTTGGCTCTGAAAGACTTCATGCTCAAGTCCAACAAGGCCAAAGCCAACATCATAGACCAGAGCCACCTGAGTGATGGAGCCCTCAGTGGAGTCATTGATCTCGGTACACTGGGCATCACTGGCCGACAGGTGGACCTGATCAAGCCCAAGCAAGAGTCTGAAGACAAGAGAGGTGGGTGACACACTTTCTGCGGTCATTTTACTTCAACTGAAGATATATACGCTTCTCATGTCATTGGTTTACCATTTAAAATTAACGCATTATATTTTTTCGTTTGTTTACAGACTTCATCCCTTCTACCTCTGGTATATTGTTTAGGTCTCAAGCAGCTAAGCTCTGTTTGAAGTTGTAATCACTCACTTTGACTAACTCAGAGGCTTTGTGCGGCTAGATCTGAGAATTCATAATAACAGGCAGATGTGATGTGAATAGATGCAGTGCAGCAAATGTGGGCTAAATATGCTTTTTGTTGCAGTCAGTTTGTTACCAACCCATGGGATTGGATTAATTTAATCATAAGTCACAGATTTCCTGGTATACATTACCATTCAAAACTTATTTTTTTCTAAAGAAATTAATACTTTTATTCAGCAAGGATGCGTTCAATTAATCAAAAGTGACAGTAAAGATATTTATGTTATAAATACTGTTCTTTTAAACTTTCTATTTATCATAGAATCCTGACAAAAACAGGTATCATGTTTTCCACAAAAATATAAAGCAGCACATTGTTTTCAACATTGATAATAATAAGAAATGTTTCTTAAGCAGTGAGCAACAAATCAGCATATTAGAATGATTTCTGAAGGATCATGTGACACTAAAGACTGGAGTTAATGGCTACTGATAATTAATATTTGAA
>RJVU01062584.1:6873266-6884422 GCA_003731715.1 Anabarilius grahami | reverse complement strand
ACACAGCTAATATAACCCTCAAATGGATCTTTACAAAGTGTTCGTCATGCATGCGTCGGATTATGTGAGTATTGTATACTGTTATATTGTTTACATCTGATTCTGAGTGAATTTGAGGCTGTGCTCCGTGGCTAACGGCTAATGCTACACTTTGAGAGATTTATAAAGAATGAAGATGTGTTTATGCATTATACAGACTGCAAGTGTTTAAAAATGAAAATAGTGACGGCTTTTGTCTCCAACTTTAACCTCATTTAACAGTACATTAGCAACATTCTAACAAAACATTTAGAAAGACAATTTACAAACATCACTAAAAATATCATGATATCATGGATCATGTCAGTTATTATTGCTCCATCTGCCATTTTTCGCTGTTGTTATTGCTTGCTTACCTAGTCTGTTGATTCAGCTGTGCACAGATCCAGACGTTCTGCCCTTGTCTAATGCCTTTCATAATATTGGGAACATGGGCTGGCATATGAAAATATTGGGGGCGTACACCCCGACTGTTACGTAACAGTCGGTGTTATGTTGAGATTCGCCTGTTCTTCGGAGGTCTTTAAAACAAATGAGATTTATATAAGAAGGAGGAAACAATGGAGTTTGAGACTCACTGTATGTCATTTCCATGTACTGAACTCTTGTTATTTAACTATGCCGAGGTAAATTCAACTTTTCATTCGAGGGCACCTTTAATACTGTGTGTGATTACCTGGATGATCTACGACTGTTTTTTTGTTGTGTGATGGCTGTTCATGAGTCCTTTGTTTATTCTGAGCAGTTAAACTGAGCTCTGTTCTTCAGAAAAAAATCTCCAGGTCCCAAAAATGATTCAGTTTTCCACCATCTTTTGCGTATTTTAACCCTTTACAACAGTGAATGATTTTGAGATCCATCTTTTCACATGGAGGACAACTGAGGGACTCAAACACAACTATTAAAAAAGGTTCAAACATTCACTGTTGCTCCAGAAGGAAACACGGTGCATTAAGAGTCGGGGGGTGAAAAGTTTTGAACAGGATGAAGAGGTCCAAATTTCTCTTATTTCGCTTGAATATAATTTTTTTCATTTAGTACTGCCCTTCGGAAGCAACAGAAGATACTTGCATGTTTCCCGGAAGACAAATTAAACAATTTACATTGATCTTCAAATTCCAAATATTTTCACCCCCCCATCTATTAATGCATGATGCATTTTTTTCTGGAGCATCAGTGAATGTTTGAACCTTTTTTTAAAAGTTGTGTTTGAGTCCCTCAATTGTCCTTAGTGTGAAAAGATGAATCTCAAAATCAGTTAGTCACTGCTGTAAAGGGTTCAAATATGCAAAAAATGCTGGAAAACTGAAGAATCTGCAGGACCTGATCTCAGTTTAGCTGCTCAGGACAAACAAGGGACTCATGAACAACCATCACAAAAAAAAAAAAAAAAAATCTTGTGGATTACATATAATCTTGTGGATTATATGTAAATCCACATCTTTTATGTAAAATATCTTACTCTGGAGAGTAAGAAAAATTAAAAATAACATGCATTTTGTATCATCTCCCTTATTTTGTTAAAATTAACATTTTCACAGATTCTGCAAGTGGTTCACATACTTTTTCTTGCATATTTTTTTTTTAATCAACCCCATACTTTTGTTTGATGCTTTCACCCTAATCGAGGTAATTCAAAATAATTTTGTTCTAGTAAAATATGCTTGTGATTAAAGTATGAACATTATCATGAAGATATTTTGAAAGACACTGCTTTTTGAAAATAATGGCTTTACTGTAGTTGAACTACTTTTAAATGATGAGTTGCTTGAGGTTTTTCTAGTTTTTCCACTTTGTTAACTGTAGCTTTTTCATTACAGGGTGGCATCCAAAAGGTCTTCTAGTGGCCCATCTCCACGAGCACAAATCCGCTGTGAACCGAATCCGAGTCTCCGACGAGCACTCCATCTTTGCTACATGCTCCAATGATGGAACTGTAAAGATCTGGGATAGCCAGAAAATGGAGGGCAAGACGACCACCACAAGGTATATATCTTAATATCAATATTTTGACTCTTTTGCATCAATACATTTTCTAAGTTGTTGTTTTACTGTTATATGAACCAGAAAGATTGAAAATGTGATTGTTTCAGATCTGTGCTGACATATTCTCGGATTGGAGGACATGTGAAAACACTGACCTTTTGTCAGGGGTCGCATTACCTTGCTGTCGCATCGGATAATGGCTCCATCCAGCTTCTTGCAGTTGAGGCAAACAAGCCACCCAAATCACCCAAAGTCCAGCCCTGTCAGACCAGGTGTGTAAATACTTACTCCACTTGTAGCTTCCTGACTTTGTGTGCTGCCATACAACAGTACATATAATTAAATCAAGACCATCACACTCAGGTCAGTGTCACTCAAGCAGTCAGATCAGTGAGTCACTGAGTCTCTTTCAGGTTCTTGGATCCAAAGGATGAGGGCTGTGTGGTGGACGTACATCACTTTAACTCGGGGGCGCAGACAGTTCTAGCCTACGCCACTGTGAACGGCTTTTTGGTGGGTTGGGACCTCCGCAGCAACAGCAATGCTTGGACTCTCCGCCATGACCTGCGCCTAGGCCTCATCACTTCCTTTGCTGTGGACATGCACCAGTGTTGGCTGTGTGTGGGTAAGATAGCTACATAGCGTACAGTAGATGATGTTTCGTAGTGCTTGAGAACATCAAGTCCCTTTTATTTATATAATGCTTTATACAAAACAGATGGTTTCAAAGCAGCTTGACAGTGTTAAAAAGGAAAATAATGATCAAATATGCAACAATTCAATTCTGTTGATCAAAACCCAAATTACAGAATACGGCTTTCAGGAGATACCTAGACTATGAAAGCAATTAATAAACTAGGTTTGCTCTGTCAAGCTTGGATTTATTTTATGTCCTACTGACATAGGTACAAGTAATGGCACAATGGCATGCTGGGATATGCGGTTTCAGCTACCAATTTCAAGCCACTCCCACCCAGCCCGAGCTCGAGTCAGACGCCTGCTGATGCATCCACTCTACCAGTCCTCGGTCATTGCAGGTGAAAAGTCTCTTACGCTCACCAATGCTGCATTTACTTGATAATTGAAAATACAGTAAAAACAGTAATATTCTGTAATAATTTTTCAATATAAAATACCAATTTTCTTTTTTAATATATTTGAAAATGTAATTTATTCCTGTGATGAATATTTTTTTGAGGATTTTTTAAAAATAAACAATGCTAGACTTTACTGTCACTTTTGAGGAATTTAGTGCATCCTTGCTAAATAAAAGTATTAATTTCTTTCAAAAAATTATAATAAAACACACTTACAGTATATTATATATCTTACCCAAAAAATTAAATGGCAGTGTTAATTGTGTGTATATTGAATGTATATATAGATTATAAATATATAATATAGAGTATGTTCATGAAGATGTTTCTCATTCTCTTCAGCTGTCCAAGGTAACAATGAGGTGTCCATGTGGGATATGGAGACTGGAGACAGGAAGTTCACCCTTTGGGCCAGCTCTGCACCTCCACTTTCAGAGATGCAGGTTGTTGCATGTAGTCAATTCTTCATCACAAAACACATTCACAATAATGAATAAATTCAAACAGAGTTACCTGCTGTCATCATACTGGACTCTGTTGTCCTCCACAGCCCTCTCCTCACAGTGTACATGGGATATACTGCAGCCCTGCCGATGGCAACCCTCTCCTACTTACAGCAGGATCTGACATGAGAATCAGGTGTGGCTAATTTGTTGAGCTAATCACTGTTGATTTGTTAATAGATATATTGGAAAAAATACAGGCTGTCAATCTCAGGCAGCATCCACAGGTTTGTCTGTATCAGGGATGTCCAGTCCTGTTCCTGGAGGGTCACTGTCCAACAGAGTTTAGCTTCAACCCCAATTAAACACACCTGAACCAATTAATCAAGGTCTCACTAGGCATACTAGAAACTTCCAGGTGTTCACAGGTGTGTTAAGGCAAGTTGGAGCTAAACTCTGCAGGACAGTGGCCCTCCAGGAGCAGGTTTGGATATATGTATTCTTGGTCACCTATGAAATCCCACAATTCTTGTGCGGTTTAAAGAACATCAATTAAAAATTGGCCATTTTTTTTCAACTCCAGACTATATTTATTCCATATAGTCATTGAATATCTCCAGTTGAATTTGTTTTTGAAGGTACCTTTATACATAAACCGCTGCCTTTCGGACACAGCCACAATATTTCCACAAGCAAATATCATATAGTTGTATGCAAAAGTTTGATAACCCAAGGTTCTGAGTGCATATGAACGTATATTGAATTTGTTTTGAATTTGAGTGTGTTCTAAATGACATCTACAGGTTTTGGGATTTGGCCTACCCTGAGAGGTCATACATCGTCGCAGGCGGTGCTAATGACTCTCTTCACTGCCCTTCTGTGTTCTACAATCGCAAGATCATAGAAGGAACAGAAGTAGTACAGGTCTGAAACTCATTACCATCAGATTTTTGGTTTCTGCATGCTTATATTTAGTTGATCTTCACATCTACCTCTCTTCAACCTCACCAGGAGATCCACAGTAAGCAGAAGAGCGGATCCACTGAGGACACGCCTCGCCGTGGCCCAGAATCCCTTCCCGTGGGCCACCACGACATCATTACTGATATTGCGACTTTCCAGACCACCCAGGGCTTTATAGTCACCTCCTCTAGAGATGGCATTGTCAAAGTCTGGAAGTGAGAGACACACTGTGCCAAGGTGGGACAACATTGTTTGTATAGAAGTCCAATCAAGTGCAATGTAAATTTAAATATAATGCCAATTAATATAATTCAGTCATTTAGGATCAAATCCACTTTAAAAAATGAAATGTAACTATATAAAACAGTGTAATTCAGCAGTTTGTGTGTGAACAGTTTGCTTTTTGTTTTTGTTTCTTTTGTGCAACTGCTTCATGCGATATCAAAGTCATACAATATGGCCACACTGTAGAAAACAGGACATGGCATAGCTAAAAAAGTATTTGCAGGTTGTTTCACACAGTAGTTACACTTATAGTGTTATTTCTGCACAGCTATGAAAACATGTAGTTTTGTTTTAAGGCCTGAATGCAAGACATGGAATGAAACTTCCATTGTAATCACTGTGTAATAGTTATGGAAATTACTGAATAAATGTGATGAGAAATGCATATTTGCTTGGTGTTTTTGCTGAAAAACTATGTATTACAGCAGTGGTTCTCAACTCCAGTCCTCGGGACCCACTGCTCTGCACATTTTGTATGTCTCTCTTACCTGACACACTCAGTTCAGGTCATGGAGTCTCTCCTAACGAGCTGATGATCTGAATCAGGTGCGTTAAATAAGGGATACATACAAAATGTGCAGAGCAGTGGGTCCCAAGGACTGGAGTTGAGAAACACTGTATTACAGCATATTTAGCCTTTTTTAAAGTGAACATAAACTCTAAATTGACTCATGGATTCCAACTGAATAAAATGAAGTCCTACCCTACTTTTTTATTTTGGAAAACCTGGTGTCGCTCAAACATGTGTCAAGTTACAGATGTAAAAGGGGTTGCGAGCAGTTTTTCACAATTTTTAAAGATAAAAAATGCAAAGACTTCAATAAATGTATAGTTATTAAAACATTTTTAATTAGTATCAAAAAATGTGATTGCACATTATTGGTGTTGTCACAGAACTTATTCACTAAAAACCTGTTATGTACATTGACATTTAGCGGATGTATAACTTCATAAAAGTACCATGAACAAAAAATAAAAAGTGCTTATTTGCTTTTGCATTGGGATGCCGGTGGGTAATTATTGGCTTTTTTTGTAGTAAAACCTGCACAAATACAGTTTTCTAGCTTTGTGAAAATAATTGCTAAATGCGAGGGTGAACATTTGTTCTGAAAAATGCTTAACATTTGTTAAAATGTAAAAAAATAAAGTGTAATTTTGAATGTCATCCAGGTTAAATGTCCCTTAGACAAAGGTCTTCACAATCCACCTGTGTGTCAAACCTGTTTTTGTTTCCTCCACATCCTCCAAACCAGAATTGAATGCATTCATTCTGCTGGATGTCATAGTACCAGCTTAAAATGTAGTTACTGCAGGGACCCACATCCTGTTTCATGAGGCACGCATCTGTGAGTGGAAAAATCAGGAAAGAGTTGATGCATCACACTTCAGGCGATATTGTATTTGCCATATCAAATACTTTTACTGGCTTTACTGAGAAAATAAAAGCTTAATATTGGTTCAAATTTAGAAGAATCGGCAAAAGACAGACAAGCAATTACAGAGGTGGCTCATTTCTCACCATCAAGTACTGCTGTTCCCTCTTTTGCCTGCAGGATTAGTTTAGGATCTGAAGATGGAATAAATAATGTTTTAGCATTCGTTTTATATTGACAAGGTACTTTGTGTGATTGTTAAAGGTGCAGTTTGTCATTTCTGTGCCACTAGTGGCACCAAATGGAACTGCAGTCTGTTTACACGGCTTGACATACAGTAGCAACTAATGGTGTGAGGTTTTTTTTTTCTTTTTTCAACCCTACTGAAAAAAATACATCTTAAACTACCCTAAGCTGGTTTGCTGGTCCTAGTTGGTCTCTCAGACTCATCAGACTGGTCTGTTGGCTAGTTTTAGAGAGGTTTTGGGCAACTTTTTTTTAGCTTTTCAGACTGAAAGACCAGCTAGACTATAATAGCTAAAGGGGAGTTTGGCAAGTAATGATTTACAACAATTTATGAACCAGTGCACAGTGTTAGGGGTAACGCATTACAAGAAACACGAGTTATGTAATAATCAGATTACTTTTTCAAGTAACCAGTAAAGTAATGCATTACTTTTAAATTTACAACAAAATATTGGAGTTACTTTGTTTCCCTTTTGTTGACTGACACCTCAAGGGACCCATGATGAGAGAAATCAGGAGCAAGTGCAAAGGCGTTGTGTGCGCTGTGTGAACATGATGGTTATTGTAGTTCTAGACTAAATGTGAACATGCATTTACTCATTCAGATTCAGCATTCCTCAAAATGAATAAAAACTGAAATGCAAATGCTGAATATAACGCAAACATGCAATAATTAAATATGTTAAGCAATACAAATATACTTTATGGATTACATTATTAACTGCTTTGCTGCTGACCTTCGATGATCCAATTCAACCATCTAATAAGCAAAAATGACTTCGGTTAAACATCACATTTGTGTTTCTTTTTTTGTTTTATTGCTGAAGTAAGAGCGTTCAACTTTTCTTCTTGTGTATCCTATTCTTCTGGAATCCAGAATGGCAGCACAGCTGAAAGATTTGTTTGAGCTGCGCCCTCTACTGTACAGGTGAGAATTTGCATTTATTTTTTGGCATGAAAGGGCCTTTACAATTTCCAAAAATAGAATGTTTGTATTTGTTATTTCATTGAAGAAGAAAAAAACCAGTAAGCCCAGATCAGGTGAGAAGCAATGCAAAATTGAAATAAAACATATCGAATAAAATAACTCTATATTGAAACGCATTACTTTTACAGGTAACTTTCAACAACACTGCCAGTGCACAGTTGTTGCAAAGACAAAGGACTTACTTTGTTTGCCACAGGTCTGAAGGCACTCCTTTTCTGAACTAAAACGGTTACTGTTACCATCACAGCCCCCGTACCAGAAGGGTAAACATGCACCAACTGCTTCATTATAATACCACCGCTGCATATATTCACCACAGATGGTGCCACGGTCATTGTTTAGGTGACACAGACCTGAAAGCAAAATGCTTATTTACTAATAAGCCATGATGATAATGCTAGAAAATCATTTAAGTAATTTATTTTTTAAATAAAACTACCTAAGTTTAAAGTAAAGTTAAATTGTTATCCTTTTTGTTGCATACTTTTAAGCCCTAGAGGCACTGATGTGAGCAGAGATTTGAAAGAACATACTGTCTGTGTTGTCAATTGGAGTCTCGACTATTGAGTGTCCATGGCCTAAGGTCTGCTGGCCCTCAGTCTCTTCCACCATTTCCTCTTCCACCACTACATTTGGGTATACAGCGGATGGCACAGGAACACTAGGAAATAGCATTTGTTTTGACAATGGGCACATAATGGAAATTCACAAAGAATTGAGCTAACAGGCACCTGCCTTTTATTTTTATGTAATAACAATATTTCTGCAATCAAAGAAAGACAGAAAGAAAGATTTTATTAACCTGCACCTGTCTCCTTTCTAGGTAAAATACATTCATTTATAAATACATTTATTGTATTTATTTATATTTGTTGTTATTGTTAAATAACCAATTCCCTCTGTTCTATGTAAATAATTTTTTGTAAATTACATTCATTATTATTAAATAAATGAATTAAATTAAATAAATACATTTATATATAAATTAATTTTTTTTACTAATTTATTACAGGTTTATTTTATTAAGCNTAAATATGCACCTGTCTCCTTACAATGTAAATGACATTCATAATAAGTAACTTACATTCATTATAAATAAATACATTCATACACAAATAAAATGAATTTATTTATTTATTTATTGCAGGTTTATTTTATTAACCAGCATCTAATTAAATAAGCACCTCTCTCCTTCCTATGTAAATTTCATAATAAATAAATAAATAAATTATTGCAAGTTTATTTTAATAACCTGCATCTAATTAAATAAGCACTTGTCTCCTTCCTATGTAAATTCCATAATATATAAATAAATTCTAAATAAATAATGTATTTAGTATTGCAGGTTTATTATATTAACCTACAGCTTCTTAAATAAGCACCTGCATCTTTTATAAATAAATAAATACAGAGGTTAATGCTCAGTGTTACTGCTATGATTTCAAACAAACAGATGTTTCACATTAGATGATGATAGAGCAGGTTTAGCCATTTGATACCTGTACACAGGTCTCTCTGCAGCCTCGTACTCAAAAGGCTGACCTTGACCTTGACCTTGACCACTACATTGACTCTGGAGTGATGGATGAGGGTAGGAGTTCACATTCTCTGCATTCACAAAGAAACCATATTAACACACGAGTCCCTCAAAATGAACATATGCAATGTCATCCTTAAAGGGACAGTTCACCCAAAAGCAAAAATTCTGTCATCATGGACTCCCTCCTGTTGCTCAAATGTTTGATGATATGTTTTGGAACACAAAAAGCCCTAAAAGGGATGTAAAGATGTCCTTCAAAAATGAACAAAAAGTATGTAATCCATGGAAATCTGTGTGAGTAACAAGGTTAAAAGGTTTTACAAGACATCATGCCTTTAACTGACATCAAACCTGATGTTATCAGTTTATTATAGTAAATTTAGGCTTGTTCCTCACATAAATCTATTTTACGGCTTTAGAAGAGGTGGAATATAGTGAACAGTAAATATCAATGATTTTTATGGTGTTTTTTGTGCTTTTTGAGCAACATGAGGGTGAGCCGTTGCAATGCTTAGGCCCTCAAATCTGTACTAAATGATGTGGAACACTTACTGCTCAGAATGTGGAAGAATGTCCTTATGAAGCGCTGCGTATACTCCTGCTCTCCGTGTTTCAAGTGGCCCAGGTGAATGATGTGCTGTTCTAAGGGATAGCTGGCAAGCTCTTCCACCTGAGTAACGCTGATGTGGTCACCCACCATCAGGGTGAAGAAAACAACGCCCTCGCACTTTGCCATCCTGGAGATCAACTCCAGCTTTGCTCTGTCCTGAGATGCTGTCTCCTCCCCAATGATGGCCAGAACCATCTTGTTCTTGCGACCCTTAGGAGCCGTGAGGATGCCCTGCATTACGGCATATTCCATGGCAAGGCCAAGTCTGGAAGAGCCTCCGGTTTGCTTTAGATCCTGGTAGATGCTTCTCTTCATTAGACTGCGATCAGTGAACTGTTGGAAGCCAAATATCACTTTCACAGCAGACTGGGCTTCACTGTATGTAGAGCTCTGCTGGTAGACAGCCACTCTTGCTTGTTTGTCGACCCCGTTGGGTCGGTTGCTCAAAACAATCTGATCGAGCACACTGCCGAGGACCTCTTTCACACCCTCGTATTCATCAGCCAGGATGCTACGGGAGCCGTCCACGATCACCGCCAAGTCCATGTCTAACTCCTGAGGAGCAGGCGCCAGGTTGGTGCCATCACATTCTCTAGCTGGTCTGCAGGGATCTTAGAAGAGAAAAGAGTGTAGAAATGACCACAAAGAAACTGCGGCCATAGACCCTCATAGGATGTTCTGCAGAATTCAAACCCCCATCATTCACAAAGTTCAACACATACTTCCTTCTTTGCATGTACATTTATTAAATATTTTTGTTTAATTTAAAGGGTTATTTCACCCAAAAAACGAAAATTCTGTCATTAATTACCCTCATGTCGTTCCATCTTCGGAACACAAAGATATTTTTGATGAAATCCGAGAGTTATATGACTCATCCATAGACAGCAATATAATCACCAATTTCAAGGTCCAGAAAGGTACTAAAGACATCATTAAAACCGTCGACATGACTGCAGTGGTTCAACCTTAACAAGAATACACTTCTCATATGTTGTTTATGTCCTGCAATTCCAGGTTCTACGTCAGAACGCCGACTCATTATTGGCCGGCTCCTGTGTCAGCATCACACGCATCTTTTGGCCAATACTGAGCTGGCATTCGGACGTAAAAAAAAAAAAAAACTTCACTGTGCTTACTGTTTTACCTGCGTAAGGATAATGACAGGGAAGAGAAGAGATTGTTGAATAAAGTCGTTATTTTTGTTTTGTTTTTGCGCACAAAAAGTATTCTTGTCGCTTCATAAAATTAAGGTTGAACCACTGCAGTCACGTCGACTTTTAACGATGTCTTTAGTACCTTTCTGGACCTTAAAAGTGTTGATTATATTGCTGTCTATGGATGAGTCATATACCTGTCAGATTTAATCAAAAATATCTTAATTTGTTTTCCGAAGATGAACGAAGATCTTACGAGTGTGGACGACATGAGGGTGAGTAATTAATGACTGAGATTTTTGGGTGAACTAACCCTTTAATACTTTCAGCAATCTTTAAGAGTGCAGTACTCATGACTATTTGCAGAATTTTTGCAAATATAAACACAGTTTGAGACATTGTACATCCCAAAAAATTATCTGAGACTTA
>RJVU01062584.1:6850370-6873132 GCA_003731715.1 Anabarilius grahami | reverse complement strand
TATACAAATATTCTTTTATATAAAAATATATTATATTATATTATATTAGTGGGTCAGTACCTTTTTTTTAAAGAAAATAATACTATATTTTTCAGCACGGACGCATTCAATTGATCAAAAGTGACAGTAAAGACATTTAGAATTTTACAAAAGATTTCTATTTCATATTCATACCATTCTTTTCAACTTTATACTCATTAGAATCCTGAAAAAAATGCATCACAGTGTCCACAAAAATAATATGTCATTTTCAACATATTAATAATAATACACAAGGTCACCCAATCAGCATATTAGAATAATTTAGGTTGTGAGAAGGAGGGAGAGAAATAACTGGTGCTTACCAAAGCAGATAACACAACTCTGGATCTTACTGAGAGCAGTACTCAGGTCTTGCAATCTACCCAGCACAGTTAAGATAAAACTCTGGGTTTCATCTGCCTGCACACAACAAAACATCCCACGAATGAATAGCTCTACACACTGGTAAAAAGAAATACTGTGTTTTGTATTCAAACTTTGTGTGTTAGTCACACACATGATTTACTAATTAAAGGGACAGTTCACTCAAAAACATTGACTATAATATATTTCAGAGAGCAACTTAACTTCAGCTTTGATAAATAAAAGAAAAGAGTGACTTTAAAATTTCATTGTGTACCACAGAAGAAAGTACATAAAGGTTTGTAAAGACATGAGGGTGAGTAAATGATCACAGAATGTTTATTTTTGCATAAATTACTCCTAAAGTGCTTAACTTTACCTCAAGAGCTTTTCTAACATTAGGGACATTCCTCAGTGCGATGACCCCGAGTTTAATGTTCAGCGCTTTGTACTCTAGAATGGCCGTGGTGAGGGAGGTCGAATCCTGAGATTCTCCAGCAGAGAGGAAGATCACTACTTTCCTCATCAGGACACCCTTTCGCACGCGCTTCAGGACGTTCCTCCCCACGAACCGCATGGCAGCACCTATGTTACGGCGACTTGAAGTGCGTTCCCAGGCGATGTTTTTCACAGCTTCAATAAGCTGCTTCTTGCGTTGATAGTCATTGAAGCGGATCGTGTATCTGGTGTAGGAGCTGTAGGAGACCACAGCCACCCGGGCCCCCGTCGGACAGCTCGTCTCTGCAACATTGATATTGTCCAGCAGTCTCAGGACTACAGAACGCATGCGTTCAAAGCCTTGAGGAGTCACATCTTCAGACAAGTCCATGCCAATCACAAGATCAGTGGGGTAGGCAGGGCATTTTATGTTATCTAAAGAGACAAATGTGAGTGAGAGATTCATATTTAATAATGGACAGTTAATTCAAAAATTAATTTAATATTTTTTGATTTTCATTTCCACCTACCTTTGCAGCACACTGTTAAATAATAAAACATAAAAATGTCATCATCATCATAATGCAAGAAAATCTAAGTCTATCTATTATCTATTTCAAGACAAAAAATAAAGAATCTTAAATAAAGAGTTCTTACAACAGTTGTCTCGAACATATGAGATCAGTTGACAGTCCTACAAAAGATCATATATTATTAATATATATTACAAAACATGCTTTGTATTTAGACACAAATAAAAACACTTGACTTGGGGTCAGTAGGTTTTTTTTGAAAATGTTTAAAAAGAAATTACAACTTTTATTCAGCAAGGACAAATTCAATTGATCAAAAGGAAACGAATTCTATTCATCAAAGAATCCTGGGAAAAAATGCATCACGGTTTCCACAATAATATTGAGCAGCACAACTGTTTTCACCATTGATTAGTTAAAGGGGACCTATTATGCAAAATTGTGTGTTTGAACACAGATGTGTTACAGATGGTAAAAATCCACCCACTCCTTTTTTTATAATCCCCATAAATCATAAACAGTCTCTCCAAACGAGCGGTTCCAGATTTCCCCGCCAATGACTGGCAATGGAATCTGCCCTATTAGCTTAGCTCCTCCCCTTAGTGAGCTGTACACTGTCCGCCATGTTTATTTCCTCGCTAGAGCAGCATTCAAGTAAGAAATATATTCTTATTAAAGCAACTAAAGTTATTTAATCAAGAGCAGAGAGTGATTTTCAGTTTTTCTTTTGTTGTTTTGCTCACATTAACAGCATATACAACAGTAGGTACTGTATATATTACGCTGCTTTCACTTTAATACACAGATCTACAGTAATATACACATATGATTTTTTTTCCCTGCTGTTTACGTTCACAGACATAACTGACTGTGTTTGTGAACTCTGTGCGTTATTGACATAACGTTGTGTGCATTTGACAGCGCAATAAGACGCGAAAAGAGAAATCAGTTTAATACTAACGGGACGTGCCGTCTGACAGGACGCTTTCTGTACGTGTGAAGTTTAAATCAGAAGTTTAAACTGTTATGGCTTTAAAACGCTTGCAAATAACAACTTTTATGATGGTGAAGAACTGCAATGTCACATGAGCATGGCCACGATAGAGATATTAGAGATAACAGCTGTGTCATCATCAGAGCTTGTGTAGCTGCTCTTGAGAAACTGCACTGGCTGACTCAGCTGGCTGCTCTCCTTAACAACATGATATAATAAATGATCTGTGGGGTATTTTGAGCTGAAACTTCACAGACACATTCTGGGGACACCTGAGACTTATATTACACCTTGTATAAAGGGGCATTATAGGTCCGCTTTAAGCATCAAATCAGCAGATGATCATCAGAATGATTTCTTAAGGATCATGTGACACTGAGTGGACTTGAGTAATGGCTGCTGAAAATTCAACTTTGGCATCGCATCAATAAATTATAATATATTTAAAATATATTAAAATAGAAAACAGTTATTTTAAAATATTTTAAATGATTTTATATTTTGTATGTTTTATAATAATTTAAATAATCTTTTTTTTTTTTATCTTAAAAATAAGATTTTTGGCACATTATGGGAACTAAAGTGTTATTTTCAAAATGTCTTTCCTACAATTTCTTTCCAGGTTCAAGTATACATTCATAATTTTACATGCAGTACTATATATAATATATATATAATAATTTTACTGCAGTAGTAGAAAATCAGAAACTTACAGACATCTCTCTGGTTCCTCGTGGTCCTTTTGGGCCCTATGTGAAGAAGAAGACATTCTGTATCCCTTCAAATTCCCATGATCATATGATGTAAATAATATACACATACCCTGTGTCCAGGCACCCCATCACTGCCAGGATCTCCAGGTGGTCCTGCCCTGCCAGCATTGCCCTGTTATCAGACATCCATTTAAGTCTGCTTAAGGTTCACAGAATGACTAAGAAAATAAAGCTTGCAAAATGTTATTACATACCCCTCTTCCCCTGTTGCCTTTTGGACCACCACCTCCATTTACTCCTTTTAAGCCCAGTTCACCCTGAATTTTAAAGAAGAAACAATGTTCACTCATTAAAAGTTATAAAATTTATTATTTTATGAACCAACCGCTTTATAGTTACAATATTGCACTGGCAAGTATTGGATGTGAAATCACCTGAAGTCCAGGATAACCTGGGAAACCAGAATCTCCCTTAAAGAAAAGCAAAAAATAAATAAATAAATAAACAAACATGATTACATATGCAGTTATGCTGCTTTCTTTACCCAATAAATGGCAAATAAAGTTTCAAAAGAGCTATGTCTAAAAACTCAAAGATAATATGTTGTTTTAAGTGAAATAATATCACGCTGTATGTTGTAGCATAGCCCATATTTGCTATTTGAGAACAAATTATTGCAGTATAATTCTATATAAACCTTCTGTCCTTTGGGTCCTGGGAATCCAAAGCCATCTGCACCATCTTTTCCCTGTTAATAATAAATAAATGCTGCAATCAGTCGGTTTATTTGTGTCTAAAATCAAATAAACAGATTATTAGACAAATTGTTGAATTGTTACATTTAAAGAATTAGTTCACTTTCAAATAAAATTTTCCTTATAATTTAAAATAACATCAATAAAATAACATCACCCCCATGTCATCCAAGATCCATGTCCTTCTTTCTTCAGTCGAAAAGAAATTAAGGTTTTTGATGAAAACATTCCAGGATTATTCTCCTTATAGTGGACTTCAATGGAGCCCTAACGGTTGAAGGTCAAAATTACAGTTTCAGTGCAGCTTCAAAGGGCTTTAAACGATACCAGATGAGGAATAAGGGTCTTATCTAGCGAAACGATCGGTCATTTTCGAAAAAATGTAAATGTATATGCTTTATATAAACAAATGATAGCCTACCAAGTGGTTCCGCCAAAACCGCACTTTCCTATTCTTCAAAAAGCTTACGCTGTATGTCCTACGCCTTCCCTATTCTACTTACGGAAAAAATGGAACTGGCGCTGCGTTCGTTCCGTAAGTTGAATACGGAACTATAAGGAGAATAATCCTGGAATGTTTTCATCAAAAACCTTAATTTCTTTTCGACTAAAGAAAGAAAGACATGAATATCTTGGATGACATGGGAGTGAGTAAATTATTAGGAAAAATTTATTTGAAAGTGAACTAATCCTTTAAGAACAAAATAGCTTTTTGAATGATGATGGATCAGGCCTGACATGCTGCAGGATTTTAGTAGCTTTTAAAAAAGAAAGAAAGAAGTAACCGGCAGTCCTCTTAGGCCTGGAGGTCCCAAAGCTCCCTTATTTCCAGGATCACCTGGCTGGCCCTGTAAGGCAAAAGTATGATGCATAGGTTTAACATTAAAGGAACAATAAACTCAAAAATGAAAATCCCTGATGTATATGACTTTCTTTGTTTAGATAAACACAAAGAGAGCCACCAATTCAATGGCATTATACGGACTCACAGAAATTGATTATTTTCCTAAAAATCTTCATTTGTGTTTATCTGAATAAAGAAAGTCATATACAGTGGGGATGTCATGAGGGTGAGTAAATGATGAGACAATTTTCATTTTTGGGTGAACTATCCCTTTAAAAAAGCAGAGATTTATAAATAAAGAGGATGGTATTAAAAGAGGTCACTCACCTTCTGTCCCCTGGATCCAAGGCTTCCTTTAGTTCCCGGCCTTCCTGGAAAGCCAGGAGATCCCTGTGTAAAAGAAAACAAAACAATCCCATTGATGGCCAGATGTGGTTTATTAGATATTAATGACAATAGTAAACAAAAAAGGTGGTCAATTCATTCTATTCCTGGTATTAAATTGCGAACCATATTATTTGCCCAGAGAGTTATTCATCTATCGGGCAATGGAAGGTTGGCCACAGAAACAATTTTGAGAGTTACCCACAATATGCAACACTCTTCCCTGGATGCATTGGTTATAATTAATGGGGATTTTAATCAAAGTTCACTTTCTGCTACCTTACCCTCTTTTAGGCAAATGGTGTCCTACGAGGAAGGGTAAAAATTATTGACCTGTTTTATACGAACATTAAAGAGATAAATAGTGCAAAGTTGCTTCCACCACTGGGGCAATCAGACCACAATTTAATATCTTTTGCATCCAGACACTCTCCTGCAATTCGAAATCAGCCGATCTAAGACAGTGTGTGTGTGGTCAAAGGATGCCTGTGAAAGGTTAAAAGGATGTTTTGATTGTACAGACTGGTCAGTGTTTTTCTGACAAAGTCACTTGTTATATAAATTACTGTGTTGAGTCTGTCATTCCACGTCAACAAATAAAAAATTTCCTAATAATAAACCGTGGGTGACCAGGGAGGTTAAAGCAGCTACCCACGTAGATGGCAACATTCTCAGGACCTTGCGCAACGTTCCCTAAAAGTTCTCAAAAGGTGACAAAAATTCAGAACCTTTACAGAACGTTCGGGACGTTCCTAAAACATCCTCTTTTGGTAATGAAAGTGCTGCAGTTCAAGTTTCCTTATATGACTTTAGGGGGACGTTCCATTTTGGTTATTTTATGGTCAAAAAAGAACGTTACAAAGAGGACATTTGGGACATTAACAGAATGTTCCCACACGGTCCTCTATTGGTCATTTAATAACGTTCCCGATATGAGTTTAGGGGGATGTTCTATTTTGGTTATTTTATGGTCATGCAAGAACGTTACAAAGAGGACATTTGGGAAGTTAACAGAACGTCCTATAGTAATAGTCCCCTAAACATTCCCAGAACGTCCTGAATGTTCCCTGAAGGTCCACCAAATAACGTTCCCCAAACCTTAAAAGAACTCCACATCGTGACCGTCTCTGAACGTTCTGGGAATGTTACTAGGTGACAGGTTACCCCGCTAGAAATTTTACGTTCCCAGAACATTCTCAGAACGTCCACTGGTATTAAGGACGTTGTCTAGTAACATTCCCAGAACCAATAGAGGACCATGTAGAAACGCTCAGTTAATGTCCCAAATATCCACATTGTAACGTTCTTGTGACCATAAAATTAACCAAATTGGAATGTCCCCCTAAAGTCATATAAGGAACCTTGAACTGCAGCACTTTCATTACCCAAAAGAGGACGTTTTATGTCCCAAATGTTCTGTAAAATTTCAGAATTTTCGTCACTTTTAGAGAACTTTTAGGCAAAGTTGCGCAAGGTCACGAGAACGTCGCCTTCTACATGTGTTTTATAGAAAATAATAAAGTTTGAAGTCACCGTTATAGAGGTGAGCGTTTGCTGTAGTTGGGCTCTTGATTCTTGATTTTTTAACATTAGTTTTTTTCTGGCTGCTTTAACTGTGTTTTCAAAACACACTTTTTATAGCAAAAGATGCAAGAGAAATTCTGATCAGATGAATTGTGTTGTTTAGTGCTGGTGATTCAATAATCATGGAGTGTCCTGATTCACTGATCATCACCAGAATCTAAACTATGAGTATATTACATATTAGTTTTTTTTTTTTAAATTAGTTTTTTTTTTTTAAGTTCATTATACAGACAGCGTTTTGAGTATGATCCTCAACAATGGTGACACTAAACAAAAATCTTTTTTGTGATTTCAGTAGCTTGTTTTGTAATACTCAGAGTTAATCTGTTATTCCGAAAATTTTGTCACCATTGTTGAGGATCATACGCAGAATCTTGATGTCTGTGTGAGTCTGATTTCTGCATAATGATAAAAACTTTCAAAATGTCAAAGCAGGACATGATTTTATGCATTATCATAGGACTACAACACGAAAGAAAATACAATATTCAGAGATCAGTGAATAAAACTACTGTACGATGATATATTCATCAACAATGAGCAACCAAATCTATTTGATAATTTTTTTTTTCTCACAATTATTTTTTTGTAACAAATGTGCTTTAGAAACACACAAATAAAGAAAAAATAAAGTCAAAACATCAAGGGTCAGGAGCCCAACTAAAGCAAGCGCTTACCTCCATTACTGTGATATTTATAAATTTTGATAAAACATCAACACCTCATTAAGAAGATTTGTATGAAAGAAATAAAGTCCGAGTGGTTTGTAATAAGTGAAGATGCAGAGATCTAGAGAGATCTGTTAGTGTTTAATGTTCTGTTCCTGTTATCTGAGTTTTGTGAGGTTACCATTGTGCTGGAGAGTAGAGCCTGTGCTTCAGTCAGTGATGATCCAGAAACACTGATGTTCTGCTGCATGTTGCTTTATTTAAAGGCCGCAGTAACTGTGTAGTTGCTGATGCAGTGATACAGCAGTTACATTAGCTCATGCATGTGCTGTTGTCAGCTAATGACTTACTGCAAGAGTTTTTTTTGTAAGACATTTAAGAAAAAATAGTTTTTGTTTGAACAGCCACTTTTGTTAGTCAATTTAGCTCTAATTTTCAATTCAATTTTTTGACAAGGGCAGCAGGGACGTTCTGAGAACATTTCCAAATAAAGTATGCTTCCCTAAACGTTCAGAGAACGTCCTGAATGTTCTGTGAAGGTCCGCCAAATAACGTCCCCCAAACCTTAAAAGAACTCCACATCGTGACTCTCTGAACGTACTGGGAACGTTACTAGGCAACGTCCTTAACACCAGTGGGGACGTTCTGAGAATGTTCTGGGAACGTAAAATTTCTAGCGGGGTACTAATAGGAAAAAAGCAGCTTTTTTCATTGGTGACAGGGACCAAATTAAAATTGCTCAAAATGAGCTGAAAAGAGTTATTAAACAGAGTAAGTTCAAATATAAGGAAAGAGTTGAAGAACAAATGTTTAACTGTTACACATGGGGCCTTTGGAATGGTTTTAAATCTCTTGCTGTTTATGTAACTAAAAATAACAGTATTAAAATAACAGAATGTGAATGAGGTAAATCAGTTAAAGTGCCTTAAGGCCAGCAAAGCAGCAGGCCCTGATGGTATCCACCCATGTACCAGACTGAAAGTCTGTGCTGAGCGATTTAGAAGGTCTTTTATTCCAACTGCAGTTAGTTTTTTTAACGAAGTTGTGTAATTCTTTGCATGGATTGATTGTGTTGTTTTTAATGTTCAATTGTCTGTTTGTGTTGTTTTTAATGTGCATGAGTTTGGGATTAATAAAGTTTTCTAATCTAATCTATTTCAACATATACCTGAGGTCCAGGTAGACCAAGATAACCTCTCTGCCCAACCGGACCAGGCGGACCAAAAGCACCCTGAACAGAGACAGAAAGACTCAAATTATAGATGGCACAAGCTCAAACAATTAATAGTTAAGGAAATAAATGGTAGTGTACATCCATTTGAGATCAAATTAATTTTGAATGGGGTTGGTAATCAAAAATACATTTCACATTGCATATTTAATACTACTCTAACACAAATGTCATCTTTAATGCCATCTTTTCTTACTGTTAACAAACTGGCAAGCAAATCAGATACAGCTTTACATGGATCATTTTTACATTACCCGTGGACCTGAGCCCCCAGGGAGGCCTTGTAGTCCTTGTTCTCCTGGAGACCCTCTGGGACCCTGAACGCACAAGCAAACCAAGTCATTTGGTATAACTTCTGTAGCTACTTAATTACTATTATTTTAATTATTATTTCTACAGTACTGTACCGGTACACCCGCTGAGCCTCTTCTGCCATTAAGACCCTGAAAATAAAGACAAAAATATCAAAATAGAAAAAAAATAGGCTTCACAAGTTAATGCTTCTGCCTTCTGTACTATAATTACATATTAACTTACTGGTCTGCCATTATCACCAATTTGGCCTTGAAGACCATCTGAGCCTTGTTCACCCTGTTAACAGAGCACATAGAAAGAGAAAAAAAAATTATCCAGAACAATGGAANATATATATATATATATATATGATAATAAAAAATAGTCAACAATTAATTTCACTATAAATTAGTCAGGTCTTTGTTCAGTGATTGCTGTTTTTTCCAAGTTGCAGCTATTAATACTCCTAGACATGTAAACTTAAAAATCTGAAGATGTTACTGTTAAGGGTAAATAATGTAAATAATAAAAGTAAGTAATGTCCCATACCGTTAAGCCTGAACCGCCGATGTCACCTTTAGGACCGCGGATGTTGTTGTCCAATCCTGAATTTCCCTAATTATGACAATTCAGGGGTCAAAATTCTCTACTGGAACAAAAATTCATCAGTGGCTGATCTTGCATCTGATTGCTAATTCCCATCAATACCCCACAATTCACCAATTTGCTTCAAAGCCCAAGAGACATTCTTTGCCAAATTTGATAACAAAGAAAGAATGTTAGCTGCAAACCATTCCTTTAAAATAGAGGAACCTAGACAAAGTAACAAAATGATGCATGATTGATTTGATTTGATATGAATGATTTGCTTATCAATAATTTTTCACAAACAGTATGAACAGTGTTGTGTTACCTGAATGCGTAATCTATTAAGATTATTATGTGCAGCTAAAGCCTACTAACCGGATCTCCTCTCAGGCCTCGTTCTCCTGGGGTTCCAGGGCTTCCTCTGATACCTCTTGGACCCTGTGGTTTGGGCATAATGAAAATAATACATATGAATGAATCAATTAATTTGGAGCACTAAAGAGAGACTGGTGCTGCATCCGAAATCGCATACTGTCTGAGTAGGTACTACATTTGAATTTACTTCGCGACCGTTAAAAAAGTAAGCTCTATATAGTATGAATACACGTAGTAGGAACTACATCCGCCATGTTGTTACTGTCACGTGACCTACCAGCATGAGTTACGTCACTTCACTGCCATTCATAAATCCTCTCCCGTGGATAGTAAAGCATCAAATGTGCACTTCAGAATCGCGGCGGAAGTAGTTGGTCATCCGGGGACTTTTCGCATACTGTTTTTCAAATACTATGTATTCGGACATACTTCTCTTTTGGCATTCTGTTTTTTGCATAGTATGTAGCAGGGAAGTATTCGATTTCGGACGCAGTTTGGATCATTGTTGAGAAGTAGAGAGAAGAATATGTGTGATGGATTTTACTGGGCTGCCTGGATCTCCTCGCTCTCCTGCACCTCCCGCTGCTCCAGTTTCACCCTGAGAGGTACAGACAGAAACAGAATTGCATGACTTCAAAAGTAGATAACAAAATGTGAGTGGTGCTTGCTGCCACAATTCTAAGGTGTTGTGGGTGGTTGCCAGGGCGTTGCTATGCAATTGGGCATTCAGATTGGCTGCAAGGTCCTTGTTATATTATTGAGACTTGCAAGCATTTAAGATATTATATAGATAATAAATATTTAAAAAAAAAAAATTGCATTATATTTACATATTGGACTTTGTTTACTCACTGGATGTTAGAAGTGCGCCATAATTTTCTTACCTGTTCACCATCTATCCCATTTAAACCATCTTCTCCTTCCTCTCCCTGTGTAAGAAGATTAAAGAAACTCAAGCCATTAATAAGAAAACAGTGGTTAGATTACTTTCAACCTCAAAAAAACAACAAAAACCACAGGCTAAAACAAACCTTTTCCAGATGACAATCAAAGACAGTAATCCAAACACAGATGCTGGATAATAACAGCTGTCTGGTAATAATTAAGTAGGCCACTTGATACAGCTAAGTCATCTCGCTCTCTCCCCAAAGCTTAAATGTTTATGCAAACATCACTGTCCATAGCCTTATGAAAGTACTCACATTGTCACCTCTGTAGCCTCTGCCACCCTGAAGAACAGAAAAACAGCCAAAGATTAATGTTGCAAAGTTTCAACACTCAAAAAAACTCAAAGACTCAATAAGAGAACACATTGCACTGTTACCTTTACACCTCTTCTTCCAGTGCATCCCTGATGTCCTCGAGTTCCATTCAATCCAGGAAGCCCTCTCTCACCCTGAAACACACATGCATTGCACATGAGGTTCATGGGATGTCAGAATTTTAGTATACTCAGTATATATTTATTTATTAAAAGAGGTTACATTGTTTAAAGGTGCACTAAGTGACTTTATTGTTTAAAAATAATTCTACACTAAATGAATAGTACTTCTCACAAATACATGACCATTCAAAAGTATGGTGATGGTAAGGTTTTTTAATGATTTTGAAAGACGTATCTTATGCTCACCAAGGCTGCAATTATTTGATCAAACATTCAGTGAAAAACAGTAATAATGTGAAATATTATTAACATTTAAATGACTATTTCTGCTTTAGTGTATTTTAAAATGTAATTTATTTCTGTGATGCAAAGCTGAATGTTCAGCATCATTACTCCAGTCTTCAGTGTCACATGATCCTTCAGAAATCATTCTAATTTGCTGATTTGGTACACAAGTAAGATTTCTTATATTATCAATCAAACAGATGTACTGCTTCTTTTTATTTTATTTATTTATTTATTTATTTTTTGTGGATTATTTATTTATATTTTTTATTTAATGAATAGAAAGTTCAAAAGAACAGCATTTATTTGAAATAGAAGTGTAATATTATTACAACAAAATGTGTTACCACTTTATGAACACAAACACCACCAACAGCTCAAAGGGCATTGTCTCATGAAAATCAATAAAAATATTATAAATGTAAATTGAAGAACTTACAGGCACTCCTTCTTCTCCAGGGTAACCAGGAAGCCCGTTTATTCCAGGTAACCCCTGATCAGCAGTACAGTAAGACAGAATGAACACTTATCTGCATTTTCACATATTGTTCAGTAAATCTTCATTCATAAATCTTCTTATCACCTTAAACCCTGGACGACCCAGATTTCCACGTGCTCCCTCATGACCAATGCATTTACACAACACGTTACAGCACTCCCTTGAGAGAACTGTATCCTGCGAATTGGAAGAAAGCAATTGAAAGAAAAAAACTCGGAAGAAGGTGTTTTATGTTACAAAATGACTGTTGACATGTTAAACCAGGCACTTGACATCCTGACATCTTTCTTTAGCACTCTTTAAAACTCACATTTCCCTTTCCTCTAAGAGAGCCTCACACTCCCACCCACAGGAAGCCATTTATTTACACAGCAGTCAAAACACTGTTGTGATCACTAAGACAAACCATAAGGCAGCTAATCTGCTTCAATATTGTATATTTCATGTGACAAATAATACTTTTCTCATAGCAGTAAAAATACTCTCAAAGTGTCATCCTTTTGTCTATGATTTGGTTTATTGCCATTTAAACTGACTTACAATCTCTTTCTGCATGACACTGGCCACATTCTGCATGCCGATAGAGAGAAGATTCTTGTACTGCATCCCTCGCCCAAACTCCAGTCTCTGCAGGTCAGCAGTGCTTTTAAATCCATCCAACGCCACAGTCAGCAGTGCTCTTACACCTGTGTATATAACAAAAGGAATTTTAGCAAACATAATTAGCCATTAATTTGAACCAGGCTCTTCTGGAAAAGTTTAACATACTGTAACTGCACAGTATGAAGTTGTTTTTGTTGAAAAGTTATTGAACTAAGTAAAGAGTTTCTGAAGAAATGAAATGTCACTGTACCACTCGTCCTGAGGTTGTTGACAGCAAGCAGAAGGTCATCAACAGGCTCATCCAACCCATCTGTAAAGATGATCAGCACCTAAGAACAGAAATCAAAGTAAAACTTTCTTCCTTGATGAAAATACCAAGTTTTTTAATATGAATATCCATGTTGGTTCAGGTTGGTTTATAGTGGTTGGTCGGTCTCTGTCTATCATAATGTCTATCTATGCATCATAAAGTCAATCAACAGAGTAACACTATCAATTCCAGTTGTATCCTTAAAGGGTTAGTTCACCCAAAAACTAAAATTATGTCATTAATTACTAACCCTCATGTCGTTCCAAACCCGTAAGACTTTTGTTCATCTTCAGAACACAAATGAAGATCTTTTTGATGAAATCTAAGAGCTTTCTGTCCCTCCATTGACAGCTACGCAATTACCACTTTGACATTTCAAAAAGTTCATAAAGAGATCATAAAACTAATCCATATGAATTTAATGGTTCAGTCCAAATTTTCTGAAGAGACTCGATCGCTTTATATGATGAACAGATTTAATTTAGGCATTTATTTACAAATAAAAATTGATCAGCAAACAAAAACAGAAGCTCAACTGAACCTGCTTGACACGCAAGAACAAAACTCTGTATAACACACGAGAATGAACCTCACTGGTTCTCGCACGTCAAGCAAACATGAAAGTTTATATGTGAATGAAAGCATAAATTCAATCTGTTCATCATATAAAGTGATTTTGTCTCTTCAGAAAATTTGGACTAAACCGCGGATTAGTAATTAATGACAGAATTTTAATTTTTGGGTGAACTATCCCTTTAAGAAATTACAGCCTGGTCAATTGGTGTATTTTTCAGATATGGTTGGTTTTGTTACTGCTATTCTCACCTTTATATAAGAAGTGGAAGCTCTGAACTTCTCCTCAAAAGAGCTTAAAAGCTGGGTGTTGAATTTCAAAGATTCGGAAGTCTGCAGTGCCATCACTTTTTGTACCACACCTTCATTGTACTCTTCGAAGGAAAAATCATCCAGCTCCCTTCCATTAGCATCAACTAATCGAAAGCCTACATTGGTATTGAGGGTTGGTTGGGTGACACAGCACAACTTGTGCACAACTGAAATGTAGCGGATGATCTCAGGCAGGTAGGCCTGCAGCTTTTTCTGGTCTTTAAAGATTGATCGAGAACTTGAACTGGTGCGGGAGTTATCAAATCCGATGCCAATGTCAACAGTACAAGCTATACAAAGAGAAATAGAATTCATGTGTTATAATAAGGATAAGTTGAATGCTATCAATGCTCAAATTCACAATTCATAAACCAATAATTATTTTCATACCATGGCTAATAAGTGGCTAATAAAATTTTATCCTATTTTGTCTAATTTAATCAAAAATAAAACAAAAAAAAACTTTAATCAATCGTTCTAAATGCTACAAGTGATTTTAGGTATCACAACATTATAATGTGCAGTGTGAAAAATCTATTTTGATGTTTGCTAAAGTTTACATTTAACAGTAAATTATTTGTTATTGGAACTTTAAGTGATAATTAAGATAAATGTAAAAAATTTAAGACACAAACATGTATAATTAAATATCAATATCAACCAATGAAGTAAAAAAAAAATATTGACCTATAACCAGTATGGTATAAATATACTGTGCATTCCTAGTTTGGTGTTTCTCTTAAAGGTAAACTCCAGGTTATTTTCAACATGCTACAATTTAGATTTCTGTCGACCAATTACAAAAATCTCTAATATGGGTCAGTAACCAATATGGTACCATATACTGTGAATTCTAGTTTGGTTTATTCCAGGTTATTTTCACTGTTCTATCAATATCAACTAATAAAGTAAAAAAATAATAAAATTGTCATCCAATAATCAATATGGTACCAAAATTCTGTGCATTCTAGTTTGGTTTCTCTTGAAGGTATATTCCAGATTATTTTCAATGTGCTAAAATTTAATTTGGTGTCGACCGATAAATGAAAAAAAAAAATCTATATCAGCCCATATCCAATATGCTACAAGTATACAATATTTCTAGTTGGTGTTTCAACGTGCTACAATTTAATATCACACAGAGAAACACTGGCACCTCTACTCACTTGTTGGTGCATCACAAATGGAATCAACAAATGGTGCTGTTGCCAGATTAAGGTAGTTGAAGCTCTGCACTGTGAATAACCTATCCGGTGACCCGGCAATATAGCTGAGCTGTGACATCGAGAAAGCCCCAATTGCAATCACAAAAACATTCATTTGGATGCGTCGGAGATCATCAGCTGCATTGTTCACTGTGTCTGATGAAACGCCGTCAGTGATGAGTACGAGATTCTGTGGTACGCGTCTCTTTTTGCGACTCCCTTTGCTTTCCTGGAAGAATTCCACAACGTTACGCAGAGCTTCTCCAATGTATGTATTTCCTTTCATTTGCCTGATTCTTTGAATTGCTGATTTCACCCCATCTACATCTTTATACTCATTCAAGTAGAACTCTTTCTGATATGAGGTGCTGAACTGGGCTACACCGATTCTGAAGCGTTCTGGAGTAATACGGAGGTTGTTCACAACATTTAGCAAGAACGTAATCATAGTATTCCATGACTTATTGCTGATGCTTTTAGATCCATCAATCAGAAACACCAGGTCAGCTGCCTCGTTCCGGCATTCTGCAAGACAGAAGAATCAAACTGAGATGATCCAGTACTGATCATATTGATAAATCTAAATAAGTCATTCAAGTTCTTAAGGTCTGAAGAAAAAGCTTTTACCTGGTTTGGTTGCATTGCAGAGCACTCCTGAGATGTTCTTCTGCAGATCCTGAAGGCCCTTGTAATTGTCAACATGGAAGATTTTGTTTTTGTTCTTGGTAATCATCTCCAGCTCACTATCTTGAGCTCTGGCCACTCCAATTCCATATACATTTATACGGTTGGCTGCAAACTCCTCAGCCCGTGCAGGTAGGTTTACTCGGTCTTTAGCATCACCGTCCGTGATCACAAATAGCATTTGAGGGATGCCTCGTTTCGGGCGCCCACCATTTGCATCATTGAAATAAGCAAGCGAGTATCCAAGAGCTTTCGCTGTATCTCTGTTTCCAGTTGGGGACTTCAAGGTTGTTATGGCCTCCAGTACCTGACGTTTACTGCTGTGCTGGTTTAGAGAGAATTGATTTGGAGTGTCTGAGTAGACAATAACACCAAAGCGAACTAGACTGTCCCCAATCTGTGTGCTGTTCACCACGGAAATTAAAAAGTTTTTAATGATTTCAAAATCTTGAAAAGGAATCCGTCTGGTGCACTGCACCAAGAAGATCACATCTGCCAACTGTTTGCTCTGACAACCTACAGGTAAAATGAGAAAAAGTTTATTGATATTCCAAAAAGGTATCATGTACACCAAGACTAGCTTAAACCAGCATGAATTACTGGTCCAAGTCGGTTTATTCTCATGCTTGCTTGATGCTGGTCATTGCTTTGTTGTTCACCATAAAAAGTTTTAGTCAACCAGAATGGTTGAATTTTAGTGAATTTTAAATGGGTAACTAACGGGATGCAGAATTGCAATGTGAATTTAAAGAAGTAGAATTCATATAATTAAAATAAATATATATTTTTTTAACTAGAAAAGGAAGGTTCATCAAGAACTTTGAATGATGGATTGACAAAGTCTTGTCTGAAAATTTAAAACTATTTACAAAATAGACCTAAAGAATTTAATACTTAATTTATACAAACATGTACATTTAATGAATTAACTTTAACTCAATTAATTAACCAAGGTGGAAAACCCTTAATTTCCCAGAATGCCATTACCTGTTGCATTTCTTGTAATTATAAATCAGCCAATTCCACTTCCTCTCAATCCAATTCTAATTCTAATTCAACTTCCTGTGGAATGCACATTCCAACTAATGAAATGAAAGAGAGCAATTCTAAATTTTGCCAAACCCTGAATAAACAGCATACAAAACACTTTTCAACAGAGATGTGCAGTATATGTGGCATACAGTAGCATTTTAGGAACATTTAATGATTCACCTGTGTCAGGGCTGCAGAGCTTGAATTGGAGGTTTTTTTCTATGGACTGGAGTGCATCAAAATTCCTCTCCACGTACACTTTTTCTCGAGTTCCACTGATTTCCCACAACTGTGTGGTGTTTATATTGCCCACTCCTATTGAGAAGATGCTGACACCCTTGTCTCTGATGGCCTTGGCAGGCATGGCGACAGCATCATGAGCTTCCCCATCTGTGATAACTATGAGGAACTGTGGAACATCAGGCCGACCGCCGGGTGCATCGAAATACTTTGAAATGAACGAGAGTGCTTTTCCTGTGTATGTGTTCCCTGTTATCTGTGTAATGCTGCTTATCTCGTTCTCTACTGCATTTTTGTCATAGAACTGATCCAGGGCAAATTCATCCTTTGGATTATCGCTATACTGAACCACGCCAATGTGCACATTATCTTTGCCGATAACGGTACCATTTGCAACTTTGGTAATAAAAATCTTCATTGATTGAAAGTCATTTTCATGAATGCTAGAAGAACCATCAATCAAAAACATGATATCGGCCACCCTGTTCTTGCAGGCTAAAGAAAGAAAAGATAGAAAAAAAAAGAAAAATTATTTAGCGTTTTTTCTTCTTGTTTTCCAATAAATATATCTGACATACTTAAAATTAAAAAATAAAATAACTGATAATAGAAATTGTGTGAGATAAGACTGGTTGTCAAACAATATCAGCAACTATTCAAAACTTTGGGTCGGAAGGATTTTTGAATGTTTATAATTCAAATTTCTTATAAGGCTGCATTTATTTGATCAAAAATACAGTAAAAACATTATTATTCTGAAATATTATTGCAATTTAAAATAAGTTTTCTAATTTAAAACTAATTTCTAAAAACTTGTTTTAATACATATATATATATATATATCCTTCAGAAATCATTGTAATAAGCTGATTTGGTGCTCAAGAAACATTTCTTCTTATTATCAATACTGAAAACAATTATATTTTTGTGGAAACAGTGATAATTTTTTTTAATTCTTTGATAAACAGAAAGTTGAAAAGAGCATTTATTTGAAATATAAATCTTTTGTAACATTTGCAAATGCCTTTACTGTCAATTTTAATCAATTTAATGCATCCTTGTTAAATATAATCATTTATTTCTTTCAAAAAATCTGACTTCAAAGTTTTGAATGTGTAGTGTATCTTTAATTAAACTTTCAATATGTTTGTCTAAATTGAGCTTTTTTTAATCCAGTCAAAAATAGACAAATAATTTGTTTGTTTGTTGCAGTATATCTATGATTGATTAGTCATACCCTCTTGTGAGCAAATATGTGTGACAATTTCACTCTTGATGGAATTCAGGGCATCATAGGTGGACACATAGAAGATCTTTGTTTCGTCAGTCGTCATCATCAAGAGCTCATCCTGGATGGCATCCTTAACTCCAATGGCATAGACTGAAACACCTTGAATCCTCAGCTCTGCCGCTGGTTCACTCACGTCATCTTGGGATTTCTTATCAGTAATGACAATGAGAATCTCCTGCACCTTAGCCGGACGGGATGCTTTAGCCTGATTGAAAAGATCAGCCACATAAGTTAGTGCTTTGCCTGTCTCTGTGCCTCCACTAGGTCGAATGATGTTCTTCACAGCTGTTTCTAAAGAGGCTCTGTTTTTGTGCTCCATCAGGCTGAATTGTAGAGTCGGATCATGGTCGACTTTAGCAACTCCCACGCGTACTCGATCTGGTCCGATGTTGAATGATTGCAGGAAGCCTAGGATAAATTTCTTCACATCTTCTAAGTCGGCACGAGTGCTGACAGAGTGGTCCAACAAGAAATAAATGTCAGCTTCCTCTGTGTTCAGACATCCTAAAAGTGAGAATTGAATTACGTGAAATTATAAGTAGGGGAAAACAAAGGCTGTTGTAACAGACTAAATTTCTTTATGAACTAAAGCATAACATTCAGCACAAACTCTGTAAAGCTAACTGTGTTATAATATTCAAAATAATAATACAATATAAAAGTGTGAAAAAGTAATAAATTATGAATAATGTTATTGGTATCATTTTCAAGATTCTCCCCTGACCATTTCATAAAACGTTTGTAAAATGCATAAAGTAAAAAATTGGGCACAGCCTACATTACCAGAGAGAAGCTTCATTAAATGAAAAATTATGAGGTAAACACTATTTGAAAAAAAATAAATAAATATACTCATGTATACTTAATCTTTCTTAATAAGACTGATAACACAGATTTAGAAAATGGATAGTTTGAAATTTCATTTCAAGCTGAACTAATTTATCAGCAGTCACATCAAACAAACGCATTGATAGGGGGAGCGCGGGGCACAAAGTAATGCGGGGTTAGTTGTAACAGACATGGTTAAAACTTTCCATACATGCCAGCATGATGAAACTTAGTGTATTTACTAGTTGCCATATCAACACTATAGACACTCGAGAAAAATCTTTGGAAGATATTACTGAACATTATAGCAACCATAGCAAAAGTACAGTTGCGCAGGTGGGGCATGTTGTAACACTGCGTTACAATGTGCCCCTATAGGAACTATGCCATTCTATTCTATACTTTTATTCATTCTATTGAGAAACCATGAGATGTTCAGAAATTATTAACTATTATTATATTTGTATATGAAGACTTCAGATGCAAAAGCCTCTAAGTGCCATCTGAAATTTTCTTCTAAAATTAGCATTTTTATCAAGCTCGTATGTTTAGATTCAGTAATTTCACTTTATTGGCAATGAAAAGGACCTATTAATTGCCATTAAAGTGAAATTACTGAATCTAAACATACGAGCTTGATAAAAATGCTAATTTTAGAAGAAAATTTCAGATGGCACTTAGAGGCTTTTGCATCTGAAGTCTTCATATGTATAACTATGTTGTATAGCTGTGTTTTGCGGTGTTTGTTGTCAAACAATTATTACATTTTTATATGAAAACGTTAATAATTGTATTTTATTGACAAAATATTTTAGTTTGTCTTGTATATTTTTTTGATTAGATCAGATAACATTTTAAGCTGTTGTATGGTCATGTTACATTGTGCCCCTCACATGTTACAACGTACCCCACCTATGGGGCACGTTGTCACATTTCACTTCCATTCTTTCGGGGTAAATCAAGAAAAAAGTTGAAAAAACAAAACCACATAATTGTACTGGACATGTGGGAAATTAATGTGGGAAAAAATAAAAACTCTCAACCCCAAGTGAATTTACACAAACTGAGAAAGTCAAAAGGTGTTACCTTGTGCCCCGCACTCCCCCTATGTCATGCTTCAGCAATGTAGGAAGTTAAAGAGTAGCATGCATGATGAACTTTTAGCTCATGATAAATTTAACTCATTATCACACATTTACTTATGTTTACCTCGTTTTAGGAGGAATCTATCGTTCTTGTCAAAACCTCTATTGACCACAACCTTACAAAGGCTCTTTCTGAGGTTTTTCTCCAGTGAACCAAGCATCAGAAAACTTTCCACATTGAACACAAACTCCCTTTCAGGGTAGGATGCAATTTTTGTGAGCTCCTCCACACTAGCATCCTTCACCCCAAGGGCATATACAGTTACTCCTGAGCGCCTCAGCTCAGCAGCTGTGGCAGTTACATCATCTTGTGACTTGCCATCAGTGATGACAACAGCAATCTGCTTAACACCAAGATCTTTCCTGCTTCCCCTGTTCTTAGTAAAGAGATTGTTCTTGGCAAACTTCAGGGCTGCACCTGTTGCGGTTCCTCCGCCTCTGTATGGTATGATTTTAACATAGTTCAGAATGTCATTCTTGTTAACAAATGTATCCAGGTAGAATTCAGCACTGGGTCTTTCATTGTAAAGTACCAATCCCACCCTCACACTGTCAGGGTTCACCTCTAGACCACTAATTGTGCGGTCGAGGAAGCGTTTCATCAGTTCAAAGTTGGGTGTGGTGATACTACCCGATTCGTCCACAATAAACACAATATCCGCCACTTGGGCTGACGTGCAGTCTGTTCGAAGACAATAGAAATTCATTAATATATGTAAACTAGTGGAAAAATATTGTGGTAAAATTGAACAGTAATGAAGAAAATTCAAAAGTGCATGAAGTAATACAATTTTTAAGGCTATGTTCAGAATACCATAGTATTCGTTATAATGCTGGCTTCTATAAATAGGTCAACGTAAATAGGTCATGTCATGTACTGTTTTTTTTTTTTTTTAGAATTGTTGTATTCTGTGTGCACTGCTCTGTTAACGTTTTTTGGTAAACATCGAAGTTTGATATTTTCGAAGTTTGAGTTGAAGTTTGATCTGGTTGAACTGCAAAATATTGTCATGATCTTAACATTGTATCCACTATGAGGGGCATGACCCACTATTTCTTATGTCAAACTTACTTAATGCACCTTTAATAACCTATAATTCATAATTATAGTTAAAATTATAGTTAAAATAAAGGAAATCTAAGGCAAACTAACCTCCTGTAACATTGAAAATTTCTGTTTCCTGAATTATTTCTATGATGTCTGAAGCAACATTATTCATTACAGCATTCCGGTCAACATAGAAAGCGTTTATAGAAGGTGACAGGTATCGTAAATCTGCTTCAAATTTGATATCAATAACTTTCACATCCTCATTCTTCATTGTTTGTATGGCGCTCACAGTGGAGTCGTATGAGTTCCCTGTTCTCAGCACTAGCAGATACTGCTTGTAGCCTTTAGCAATTCTGCTGCCAGACTTTGTGTCACGAATATAATCGTGAACAAAATCTATGGCTTTTCCTATTTTTCGCTCTCCTTTGGGCCTGGGCTCGAACCGATTTATGTACTCTATGGCTTTTTCCGTGACTTGGTAGTCATTGAACATAAAATGGTTGACAACATCCTCGCCAAACTGAGCCACCGCGATCTTATGAGATGCATCGCCCACTTGGAGCTGCTCAACCAGTCGGGTGAGAAGTTCCCTTATCTGCTGTGTCTTCCTCTGGGCCGAACTATCCACTAGGACAAATATATCAGCAAACTTTGGGGCAAGAGCTGAAACAGAGAAACAATGAAAAATAAACAATTATTTTAGGTATTTGCACATATATACATGAATATGAAATATATTACACAGTAAACCACCATCAGCAGTGATGATCATTTTCTCAAGGATAAGATAAAAGTCAATAAGGGGCCATTAACACAGAATGCTTTTAAAAACACATTTAAGAATGCTTTGCACAAGATGCTGACAAGGGACGTGAAGACAAAGGTCCAACACATAGTGCATGTTTACAAAAAAAATAAACAATGGAAAAGCAGTGACCATTCACCTATCAATCATCTATAGGAATAAAACAAGTTGTTGTTATTTTTTAAAATACAACTTTATTTTTAGGATTTTTACTATGGAAGTAATTTAATGCCAAATGTTTTCGAAATAAAAAGCTTGTTGAATTGCACTAATTGAAAAAAAATATGCATTACATTAGCTGTGTTTGCATTTAGATGCATTGTATTTTTAAGGCTTGAATTTTTATGGGCTGAAATTCAACATGGTTGTATATTTAGCTGTGAATATTTCAATTAAAAATATTTCACACACATTTTCATTATTAAAAATTCAATAATTTATTTTCACCTTTCAGATTTCACTTCCAAAATATTCATTCTGTTTAAAAATACAACCTATAAAATTCGACTAGCAATTTTCAGTCCATTTTATTTCGCTTTACAAATTCGCTTCCACAAATTCAGTGGTTCAAATTCGGCAGAAAATTCAACATTTCACATCCGGGAACTGCAGGAAACGCAGTAGAGTGCCGATGCATGATCTCTATCTGCTGTTAGTCTTCTTCGCCAGCAGGTGCCGCTAGCGGCTGTTTAAGACCAGATCACGGCTAGTAAGTCATCATTCATTCATT
>RJVU01062584.1:6806886-6843013 GCA_003731715.1 Anabarilius grahami | reverse complement strand
AACCTCTGATCCTTCAGAAATCATTCTAATATGCTGAGTTGGTGTTTAAGAAACACTATCAATATTATATTATTATTATATAATATTTTTGGGGAAACGATGATACATTTTATCAAGATTTTTGATGAAAAAAAAAGTTCAAATTGTTAGAAATGGAAATCGTTTTGTAACAATGTAAAAATCTTTACTGACATTTTTATTAAATTAATTGCAGCCTTGCTGAATAAAAGAATTAGTTTCATTCAAAAGAAAAATATTACTGACACCAAACTTTTGAACTGTAGAAAAAATATGATAAAAAATCACAATATAAATTATTACATAAATGATTCTCTTACTGGTCGAAAACACTAAAAGTACAAAACATTCAGCATTAGTATCAATTACATTTTCTATGGGATTTTGGCCATAATAGTCTATCCAAAAGTGACTTAAATTATTTTGTATGGCTTTAGAAGACTATTCCTTTTTTAAAGAATAATAATAGCCAAAAACAAACCTTTGTTATATAATTCATTATAAAAACATATTTTGCCACATATTATTCTGTAAATTAGTCATAGCATGTATTTGTCTGGAAAGTGTTTACCTGTTTGCTGTGCAGTGCTTACAAGGAAACATGATGTAATGAATAAAGCAGAAAGAAATGCCTGTGCCTTCCCCATTGTCTAAGCGTCCCGAAAGCCTTAACAGAAGAAAAAAAAAACAAAACAGAAATGAATGTTTCAGATAACGCCAGTAAATATTATTTTATTTATGGAATTTTTAAAGAAATCAATTACAACCCGAATTCCGGAAATGTTGGGACGTTTTTTAAATTTGAATAAAATGAAAACTAAAAGACTTTCAAATCACATGAGCCAATATTTTATTCACAATAGAACATAGATAACATAACAAATGTTTGAACAGAGACATTTTTCACTTTTATCCACTAAACGAGCTCATTTCAAATGTGATGCCTGCTACAAGTGCGTGCAAGTTGGGGGCAACAAATGGCTGAAAAAGCAAGAAACTTTGAAAAGGTTCAGCTGGGAGAACATCTATCAAGTAATTAAGTTAATTGAAATCAGGTCTGTAACATAATTAGCTATAAAAGGGATGTCTTAGAGAGGCAGAGTCAATGACATTACTAAATGGGCCCAGGAATACTTCAAGAAACCACTGTCAGTAAACACAATCTGCCGTGCCATCTGCAGATGCCAACTAAAGCTCTATCATACAAAAAGGAAGCCATATGTGAACATGGTCCAGAAGCGCCGTGGTGTCCTGTGGACCAAGGTTCATTTAAAATGGACTGTTTCAAAGTTTAAAAGTGTTCTATGGTCAGACGAGTCCAAATTTGACAATCTTGTTGGAAATCACGGACGCCATGTCCTCCAGGCTAAAGAGGAGGGATACACTCTAAAAAATGCTGGGTTAAAAACAACCCAAGTTGGGTTGAAAATGGACAAACCCAGCGATTGGGTTGTTTTAACCCAGTGGCTGGGTTAAATGTTTGCCCAACCTGCTGGGTAGTTTTATTTAACCCAAATATTTTTAAAAATTACTGTATTTCTTGCTTAAAATGAACCCAAAATATGTTGGAAATTAACATTTATTAATATGTTTAATAAACAAACATTTATTAATACTTTTTTTGAACAATATTTAAACAATAAACATTTATTAAATTGCTTATTAATAAATGCTCATCTTTTTGATTATTATTGTTGCCTCTAGTCTGATTTTTAATTTCCAACCTATTTTGGGTTCATTTTAAGCCAGACATATAGTAATTTGTAAACAATTGTTGGGTTAAATAAAACTACCCAGCAGGTTGGGCAAACATTTAACCCAACTGCTGGGTCAAAACAACCCAATCGCTGGGTTTGTCCATTTTCAACCCAACTTGGGTTGTTTTTAACCCAGCATTTTTTAGAGTGTACCTTCCAGCGTGTTATCAGCGTTCAGTTTAAAAGCTCTCTGATGGTATGGGGGTGCATAAGTGCATACGGTATGGGCAGCTTGCATGTTTTGGAAGGTACAATGAATGCTGAAAGGTATATAAAGGTTTTAGAGCAACATATGCTCCCCTCCAGATGATGTCTATTTCAGGGAAGGCCTTGTGTATTTCAGCAGGACAATGCAAAACCACATACTGCAGCTATTATAACAGCATGGCTTCTTTGTAGAAGAGTCCGGGTGCTGAATTGGCCTGCCTGCAATCCAGATCTTTCACCTATAGAGAAAAACTCTTCAGCAGCTGAAACCTATATCAGGCAAGAATGAAACCAAATTTCAACACCAAAACTCCAGAAACTCATAACCTCGATGCCCAGATGTCTTCACACGGTTTTGAAAAGAAGAGGAGATGCCCCCGTCCCAACTATTTTGAGACCTGTAGAATATTTGAAATGAGCTCATTTTGTGCATAAAATTGTAATATTGTTCAGTTTAAACATTTATGTTATCTATGTTCTATTGTTCTCATGTGATTTGAAAATCTTTTAGTTTTCTTTTTATTCAAATTTAAAAAAACGTCCCAACATTTCCGGATTTCGGGTTGTAATAAATTCTATGTGATACAAGTTCCCAGATCACTAATTAACATTGTCAAAAAATTAGATCCACTAATCACAAATTCTTCTGATTGAATAAATCGCAAAAATGTTATTCAGATAAAAATGTAAAAATGAAGAAAAGTATAACAATTGCGCTGAAATGTGTCTGTCTGTTTGTCTGCTACCCAAATGAACTGAAAACATAAAAACGATGAAAAAAATTAATGATCTGCTGTTACCATTGAGGTAAACAAAAGTGTTTATTTTTTCCTGTTGAGAAATGTTTGTGTTGGACTGACAGCATGTTTCACACGAAGAGCAGTTTTGAAATTTAAGGTCAAATGAGGGCCTGTCTAGACGATGAAGCTCTCATAGCCCAAGACCCGAACTCTTTCATGTGGTGAGAAGAAAGGAATACCAATCTGTTCTTGGCATGAAGAACACAACCTCAAACCTTAATGACCCAACAACCACATTGTGATCCAACAACCACATACATGTCAGACTTCCCATAGTCCCATGTAATGATTTCAGTTGCTAAGATTTTGTCTTATTCTGTTAAAGAAGCAAAAAATAAATACAAAATGTAATAAATGTTTAGATCATTTCTATCCTTTATGTGATGCCACACTCTGACTCCAGATGGCAGTAGTGGCACCACCAAACTAACTGATTATTTGCAAACAGGTTTCAAACACTGCCCCCCACCTGCCATTAGTCAAATAGCACTTAGTTACACCCTAACTCACGCCATTGGCTGGTGAAACGTTACTGGGCTGGACAGGATTGGGAGAGAGAGATAATGCTCAATACATTTTATTGTTCTTTTTCATGAATCAAATTCAGTTACATTCTGCTTTCCCATCTGTGAGACAATGGACACATCTGCAAGAGCTCAAAGGAAATCACATCTAATCTGTATTCTGCTCTTTTTCTCTAATACTAAATAAAATGGTCTTCATTAGAGACACATGGTGACTTGCTTTATTACTAAATTCTCTCGAACACAACTCTTTCATTAAGAATTTCCGCCAGAATTCCCAAATATAGCCTTTGAAGTTTTTATATCTTGTGTTTCACTATGCTATTACTTCCTATACCAGGAGTAGACAACCTCGGCACACTGTGCATTAAGATTTAAGAAAGATTAATATTATATGCATTAATATGTATTTTATTCAGTTGTTTATTAAAATGATTTGCATCTGCTGCCAAACATCTTCTTTCAGTAAACCTACAGCTTCGTGCTGCCTGTTTAATTCATTTATGAGCTGTACAGCTGCTTTGATGTGATCTGCTGTTCTTGAAACACTTTTGCCTAAGTATAAAGAAAAGGGAAATTAAGAACATTTCTGAAAATTCTGGGTTTTTTAAATAAAAGCAAAAAGATGTTTTTCATCACAAAGAAAAACATCTTACTTATTTTAGTAACTTACTTAACTTACATAACTTCTGCAAAATAAAGTCTGCACATTTAGATTCCAAATGCTTCTCTTATCATTTTGTTGCTCAAATTCACTGCAAACTGGTAATCACACTAAACCACACCACTAGTTCAGGATGAAATACAGCACAGTGATCAAAAGAAAATTTCATTTTTTATGGATGTTTTATGCCAAGTCAACAGTTTGGATAAAAAGATTTGAACAGAAAAACAAATAATGTCCAAACTTTCCATAGAGAGTTTTAAACCCAACTGCGAGAACAAATACATTGAGTGAAAAATCTGTTGTGGGGCCCATATATTTAAGGGTAACAGGAAAGGGGGATCAAATAATGTGCACATGGTAGTGATTAAACTGTGAAGAAAGAGTTGACAGACTGAGAAAACCAAAGCCAGAGAGGCCATGGCAGGTCACGTCACTGAGGTAAATCTTTGAGTGCACATTAATTTCAAGCATGTTTCCTGGCTTATGATCTCAAAAGTCAGGCCATGTTTGACACAAATATTATTACGACAACATATCAAATAGATAAAATCATCCCATTACAATATTTCTCTAATATGAGTAACTGAAAGCATTTAGACAGCTCTTTTAGGTTATGATTATTAAATTTTTTTTAACAGTAAAGGAGTTTATATCAAGTCCCTCATCATTATGTTTTGTATTATTGATTGATTGATTTTAAAGTCTCCATGTTGTCAATAATTTTATCCCTTAAAATTCATCTTTAATCACCAAAATGACATATTTAAAAAAAAAAATCTGTGAAAAAAAAATTTCTTCATGCCTTAGAATAGCTTGAATCTAATTCTATAACCTTGCCTCATTTAGTTTACACAGATCAATGAATATGCAAATTGAGCCCGCCTCCACTCGCTTGCGCCATTTCAGTGATGAACTCGCTCAACTTACTGAGCTTAACGCAGCGCAATGGTATCNAACAGAAAAACAAATAATGTCCAAACTTTCCATAGAGAGTTTTAAACCCAACTGCGAGAACAAATACATTGAGTGAAAAATCTGTTGTGGGGCCCATATATTTAAGGGTAACAGGAAAGGGGGATCAAATAATGTGCACATGGTAGTGATTAAACTGTGAAGAAAGAGTTGACAGACTGAGAAAACCAAAGCCAGAGAGGCCATGGCAGGTCACGTCACTGAGGCAAATCTTTGAGTGCACATTAATTTCAAGCATGCGCCATTTCAGTGATGAACTCGCTCAACTTACTGAGCTTAACGCAGCGCAATGGTATCGCTCTTTATAACATTGGACACATAACGGTAATTATTATATGATAAGCCTTTTGCTTATGTTATCAAACAGCTGCTAATAATGTGTTGCTAATGTTACATAAACCATATTACCGTTCGCCATGTCAGAGTCAGACAGCTGCCTTCTAACAATCAGTATTCTCACAAACGCTTTGAACAACTCAGAATGTCAGTGGAGAAAGGCATATAGTTTATCATAACATCGTAATATACATCATGACACACCCACCATATTGCTAGAGTGTTGACATGAATTTGCACATGGTTTGTCTTAATGCATTTTAATAACACCACATAGACATATAAACAACATTAAAAATTAGATTTTCACCACAGGGGGGAATTTATAAGTCATAAAGTGATTTTGGAAATAGGTAACATGCCACTAGATCAGGCATCAAAAACCATTATCATGCATGCCACCACTGGAACATGGAACAGTCCAGGTTCAGAAAGTAAAAGTCCTCCTCAGTATTTTGTTCCAATCACCTGGATTTGCTAATTAGCACAGTTTTTCAGCCAGGAGGTAGAACTAATTAGTGAAATCAGCTGGCTGAGTTCATGGGTGGAATAAACATATGGCAAGACTTATACTTTCTGACCCCTGGACTTTACACCTCTGAACATGAAAAATAAACATTGGCACACAAGTGACAAGGGACATACAGGAATATTGTGCCACTATGCTATAGTTGTATAATAGAAACAATATGGATGAAGTCACAGAGAATAACAAGAAACATGTATGTCAAAACCAAACCATGCACCAGATCTGGCTCCAATCCAGTTACTTTCCTTGGTAATGGTGCAATCTGGACCTCGACCAGGACTGTATTCCCCAATGGCAAAAGTTCAATTACTGACAGACATGTGGAAATGCACAACACATCTTATGGTAAACACATGGGTTTGATACTCTTTTAATTACTCTGATTTAATTTACATACAGACCCACAGCTGCATGTTACATACCATAAACAATCTATGGTCTCATGTTTTTTGTTTGATCAAGCATGACAGAATAGAGCATATGGATACGATCATCTCTAACTAAATCTCCAGATGTGCAATTATGTTGTGTTCTAAAACCCAATCCTTAAACCCAAGAGCAATTTTTGTTGGCCCTAATACACCAAATTGACTAACTAACTAACTAACACATTAAAAGCTCCTCTGAACACCTTAGTTACCAATTAGGATCATGCTAGTCACCACTCAGAATAACAAACCTTACAGATGAAGAATATATATCGTATTTGAGAAGCTTCAGTCATGTGCCTCAGGAACTGTTGCAACAACACTTCATTTCCCCCCTCATTTCCAAGTCAGACCAGGTCCCTTATCTGATTGGCGACACTGCTATGCAAGCCAACGGGACGGAAGGAAATTCCTGCTAATTGATTATCTTAGAGCATTCCTGAACAAGCAAATACATTGTATTCATGCAAGCATGGGACATACAATAGACATATACCCCCAAAGTCGGTTGAATATGTAGCCTATATGTTGATTTCAGGTTTATTAACCACATATCAACAGACCTCAAAACATTTTGCCAACTTTTTCAGCAGCTTCCATGAGTATTTTCCCCAATTCATCACATTTGATTTGAACCAAAATATAATTGAAAATCAGAAAAAAATACCAAACTGTTATGTCATCATTAAATGTTCTCATTATAATTATTATTTATTATACGAGTATATTACACTAACTCCCGAAAAATAAATATTGATACAGATATAAAAGTTGGCTTAAACGTTCATACTTCTCCACACACGACAACCCCGCAACTCTTACTTAAAAAAAACTCAGATATTCTCAACAACACGATGCAGCTTAAAAAATGCCTCTGCATACAAGAATGAAGCGCGTGTACTTACTGTGCATCTGTCGGTGCGCGAGGCAACAATCCCACTGCACGAGCACATCTGTACATGGATGGTGTGACCACTCCTCAGTGAACCCCCTCCCCCGCCATATCTTCATTCTTTTTCATGCATTAGTTAATTTCTACTCTGTGTTCTTAAACCTATTTTGGAATATTATTTTCAAACTATACAAAAATCATAATAATAAACAAATTCCCATCAATGTTTTTTCTTTTTTATTGGTCTGAAAACACAGAACAGTTATAAACTTTTATACATTTCATTTTATGAGAAGAATGAAGCTCAAAATGCAACTATAATAAAAAATTATTATTATAGTACATTAGTAATTGTACTTTATAAGATTATATTGAATTAGCTCGTCAACATTAGCCTATCAGATCCAGCTGCATTTGAGGATGCAATGAAAAACAATAACATCCTTTAAGAATACTTAAGATCATTGTTAGTAATGATCCTGACATGGCAAAATTTTATCTTGCATGTTACAGGTTACCACAATATTAATCACACAGATGTAAGTAATTTATATATTATCTGGTGACACAATAATGAATAGATTGTCTTGACCACATTTTAGTTACATGAGAACACAGTCATCGCCTCTCACACTCCCCAACTTAAGCCATATATCTTAGGAACAATCCCAGACAGCCACACATAGGCCTTTACCTCCAACTGTGCTAGCTTAAATCAAATCCCAAACCAAGCTCTGGAAGTTATCTTGGAGCAATGTAGAGCCAAACACTTGTGTGACTGGATCAAATATATAAGGTTTCACAGAGAGTAGCCTACTCATAATATCCAGATTTACTTGTTGTGTAAAGATACATTTCTAGCCCTCATTGATTTTAAATTGTAATTTTGGGTGCAACCTGCATGAGCAGTTGAAGTAAATAAGCTAAAAAAAAACAAAAAAACTTTTGCATACCCGTTTTACCATATCTTTGTTAATTCCATGTCTTAACTCTGAACATGAGCTCTTTCAGAACAGACAACTCCTACACATAGTTAACATACCATACCAGCTTGCTATTTCAGACAGCCGATTTACTACTTCATCAGAATGTGATCAGCTTCAGCTGTATTTTTATATGAGAGCACATTTTGTAGACTCTAAAAAAACATAGCTAATTATTACATCTGCTGATTGGTCTTTATTTACCATCGACATTCTCAATGAAAGAAAACACTGACTCGTCAGCTTCAAGATTTAGGTTCTTTAAAATATCCCAATAGCTCTGTCACACAAAGCTAGTCTCGCGTAGCCAGACCTTCAGACTGACGGCAGAAGGTCTGGACTCTATCGCAGCTTTCATTGGCCAAGGACCGCCCAAGAGGACGGTAACTGACATGTAACGCAACAAAACACAGTTTGTTTAATTGTTTAGGGGTGTGAAAATGTAAAGTCGATGTCCCTACAATAACAGACCGTTATGCATCTAATAAAATATTCATTCAAGAACATTGTGCAAGTTCACTGCAACAATGGAGTTGCGAACTTTACATATTTTTGAAAATCCAGCATGTAGTTGATCCTGATAAGCGCTCACTGTCACAGTTATAAACACGATGGTGTTCTTCTTCCACAAGGGGGTTTGGCGTCACGGCATTTGTTTCTAAGGTGGACCATTAAAGAACGTGACACACACGTCTCCCAGACATCCTGTAAAATTCAACCAACCAGTCGGTGCCGATAGCCTAGTGGTTAGTGCGCCGACATATGGCGCAAATGCGTTCACGGCGACCCGAGTTCGATTCCCGTCTTGAGGTCCTTTGCCGCTCCTGTTGTAGTTTCTACTTTATGTGAAACAATCACTTCTTAAATATCTTTAATTCCAGAAGTTTTACTTTATTGCAATAAAGGAGCAGCCAGGAGACATAGGACAGCCTCAGAGACAGCTGCTGAATTTCTGTCCAGGTCTCCTTATATATTCAGGCACACGCCCTTACATAGATATTATTGGAAATGTCCTTTTACAGTCTTCAGCTTGGAATTTTCCATAGTGTATTGCAAACCTGTTTTTGGAAACACATGTTCAGACGTAATGCTATCATGTTCTCAGTACATGTGTGTTCAGCCCTATACACATGTGAGTTTATGATTTTAATGGTAGAATAAAGCACATCATATTTACTATAATATACTAACTTTTCACCATAAAAATACTTCTTCACTCCTGTCCCTCTCTTTGCCCAATGCTTTCCTGTCTGCTCTCTACTGTCCTATCTCAATAAAGGCACAAAAAGCCCATAAATATAACTTTAAAAAAAAAATTCAACCAACCAGATGATGACGTGCCATATGCATCAGACGCTCAGCCAACGGTCCGTGGGCATGACGTCTGAGGCTGAGACTACACAAAACTAAACAGAATGAGGGAGATTATGCAGAAATGCCCAGGCAAGCAGGTTAATCACTTTTGGTTTTGCTAATGCATATGGGAATATATTGTTTGTGGTTTAGTCTATGGGTTTAGTCTTCATGTTATCATTACAAAGCCAATATGAAAAGTGCTTATGCAAATGTATAACTTTAAGGTGAAGCTTAAAAGGTGAATTGGAACATCTTACTCCTATTTTCAAAAACAACAGTATTTGACACTTAACATTTATCTTTGAAAGTGCATGCCATTTCCTGTTTTTTTCCCCCCCCATTATATACCCCAAATGATCAAATTTTCAGGGGTCTGTAATCTGTATTGCTGTTCCAGGAACAAAAAAAAGATTGTTGGATCTGGTACTTGTCGAGCATTAATCCATTCTTGTCAGAGGGTTGCAATGACAAGCAGATGTTTCTCAAAGATCTACATTCAAGGGAAATTCTAAGGAACTCGTAAGTTCCTCGGAAATACATTGAAACTAGTCAGAAAAATATAAATTATCCCTTCTTCTGCTGGCATCAAACTGGAACATGTAGCAATCAAGCATAGCGTTAGTTCTGGCAGGTTACATTAGTCAAGCTCGCATCAGCTGACTCAAAGCTGATCCACGTCTACCAATAGGAATATGACGCCTATCATAGCATCCCTATATAATGTCCATTCAGTATCAGCAGCTTTATTGTGTTGCTCAGGAGCTAATTACCCTTCTCTATCCCCAGCTCCTCCTCTCCTCCAGTCAGGACTTGGCCTTCTGATATTTCTCTTCGAATCAGACACATTTTCTTGAATTATGTTGTTACATTAAATTATTGTCATTAAGAACATTAATGATATCACAATACCTTTATGTTGGTTCTGTTCTGTTTACCCTAATGTGGTTCTCGCTGCTCTACCTGTTCTTATCCATCCAAACTGTATGCTAATTGTCAGTCATTTTTGAAGATAGTGGTCCTGACAGAAATCACATTGTGTCAGGAGTTCCATGGTTCAATTAAAGGATTAGTTCACTTTTAAATACACTTTTCCTGATAAATTTACTCACCCCCATGTCATCCAAGATGTTCATGTCTTTCTTTCGTCAGTCGAAAAGAAATTAAGGTTTTTGAGGAAAACATTCCAAGAGCTTTTAAAGATACCAGACGAGGAATAAGGGTCTTATCTAGCGAATCGATCGGTAATTTTCTAAAAAAATACAACCGTTTATGATTTATAAACAAAATATCGCCTTGAACGTACTTTCCGCTTCCGCATTCTTCATAATGCTTACGCTGAATGTCCTACACCTTCCCCATTCTACTTACGGAAAAAACGAAAATGGCGCCGCGTTCGTTCCGTACCAAGGTGTACCAAGCTGTACCAAGGTCATTGGCTCAAAGGACTGAAAACAAAATAAACCTTGAATACACTTTAAATTGTATATTTGCATGCTTTTCTAATCGTATGAATATGTGCAACATTCACGCTCCTCCTCCTCAATGACATCCAATATATATCAGGAAAAATAAGCAATAAGAGCTCACTAATTTATTAAACTGGCTAAGACAATTACATACCACCTGTAGGACATTTTTAGAAAGTTAAATCAATTAGATAAAATATCCATCAAACGTATAAAAGCATAATGCATTAAAAGTATAAATTGGGAGAAATCACCCTTTCTTCTCTGAGGTGGAAATGGGTTTTGTTTCCAGATTCATCACAAGGTTAGTCCCATATCATTGTGTCTATGAATAGATAAAACAAAAATGGTTTTACAGATGGTGTACAAAAAAGGTTACTTCGAAATTATTTAAAATGGATCAGGCTTAATGTCTCTTCTTCAGATTTACATTCCCCCTGTTCCCTACTCATTTCATGGAAAACATTTTAATCAGTTCATGCATTTCCTGGTAATCCCATAATTACCTGGTAAACCCATTATCTTGGTGTAGCTAGCACAATGCTTAAATCATTTTGCACTTTTTGATCTTACATTTCAACTCTGATTCTAATATTATCTTCAAGGAAATCCTGTTATTTACTAGTTAACTTTTCCATTCTGATTTTTTCACAACAGAAACTCCCACGTCTTTTACTGTATAGTTACTGATTAGTGTCAACGAGGGTCAAAAAACATGTGTTTATGTCATATATGTGAATGTATACTAACTCCTCTCAAGTTGTAAACTGGTGCTAAAGTGACATTTTTTACTGCTGGAAAGCGCTGAGACCACCTGAAAACAGATACCGTGCTTGCTTTGCTACCGCTTGACAGGTAAAGCAGTGTGGGAAGAGGGGTTTGTGTAAATGGTGGTTATGTCTTGTGGGAGTTTTAGTTCAGCTAACTAAACAGCTTGTTTTTAATAATAATTACCTCTCGCTGAGCTCATTAGTATAAAGGCCCATTCACACCAAGGAGGATAACCATAAAGATGACTATAACATAGAACCATTGCCACCAATTCAAGTGATGGCAGTGACAGTGAATGTAACTCAGATATTTTTAACAGCTTTGAATGCGCCTCATCAGAATTCAGAACAGTTCATTCTAAAATAGACATTGACAAAAAAGACTGTCTGGCAGGATTGTTTATTCAGGAAAGGATAGCAGATTTTTTTTTGTTTGTTTTGTTTTGTTCATTGTTTTCCTGATTTATAGTTTTATTTTGTTGCTTTTGTGGCATGGAAAACCATCTGAACAAACTAAGAAAACATTAGTGGGCAACATCCATACAACATACATCTATTTTAAGATTGCTGATGTAAGAATGCTGATGTAGTTTACACAAATATTAGAGGTTTGATGCAGTTATTAATAGTAATAGTTTATTTGTATAGGGACAGTACAAACAAAAGTACAAAAACTGAACATACTAGGAAATAACAATGATAAAAAATTTTTTTAAAAAGAAACCAAAATTGTTTTGTAAATAAGTAAAAAATTACTTATTTGCCACAAAAAAGGAAATATGGTTTCCTTTATGCCATATTTTAGCCACTGTCACAAAATACTTTATATCATTTATTACTTTATGGCTGTAACAGTTGTAAAATAGACCCAATGTCTATTTTAGAGATTTCCTCTAGTCTCATAAATTGGGAATTGTACTGTAGCTCTCACACAGAAGCATGTGAGGAAGAAGACCCTAGAAGTATGTTTCTGATTTAGCAGTACTTTAGTTACTACTTTTGATTTATTATCAAAAATAATGATGTCTTCGACAAGTGTGTTTAATATCACGCTTCACCAGCTCCCTGCCATACAGCTCATAAACACATCACTCAAATTAAATGACTTGTATCTTCCAGAGAAGAGTTTCTTTTTCTGGCATGAGGCCTTTTAAGGTTGTAAAGGGCTAGAACTAATGAGAAATAAAATGCTGCCCACAATACTCATTTATCTTACATTCACAAGTTCACATATACATATAAAGTTACATTTACAGTAAAGTTATGCGTATTTTGCGTGCTGTCCGGGTGGAGGGCTCTGTGCTAGGAATTTTGGCTCAAACCCAGAGTACTCCTCCCGGTTGTGGTTAAGAAAAGTTAGAACTAGAAAAGAGGAGATGGGGTGGAGGAGGGATGCTGATAAACTGTCAAACGAACAGAGGTAAATCTGATATATATATATATACCTCTTGTCGCTGGTTGAGTTGATTAAATGAATGCTCTCCACTTGTGCCAATTGGTTTAATTATCTGATCCTGCTCCTCCTGAACTTTGTTTTTTTTGTTTTTTTTTATTAGGAGTGCAAAACTTACAACATAGAGTGAACACAAAACATAACAAAACACAAAAAACAACAATAAAACAGCAGTGATAGAAACAGCAATGAAAAATAAGCTGAAATGACAGATGGGTAATAGTAGAAGTATGTAAATAGTAATTGCATGTATAATAATAATGATAATAATATTTTGTGATGATGACAACAGTAATATCAGTAATAATAATAACAGTAATAATAACAATAATGATACTAAAGATGGTGATGATAAGTTGTGTTGACGGCAATAGTAATATCAATAATAATAATAGATAACATTGATAATAATGACAATAATAACAGTAGTGGTACTAATACTAAGGATGGTGATGATAATATTTTGTGTTGACGGAGAAAGTAAAATCCATAATAATAATAATAACAACATTTGTATAAATAATAATAGCAACCGTAATAACAGTAATAATAATAATAGTAATACTAAATGTGATGATAATATTTTGTAATGACAGCAATAGTAATATCAATAATAATATAATAACATTAATAACAATAATAATAATAATAATAATAACAACAATAGTAATAAAAACAATAGAAATGCTAAAGAAGGCGATGATGATGATATTTTGCGATGACGGCAACAGTGATATTAATAATAATTACAGTAATAATAATAATAACAATAACAAAGATAATGATAAAACGACAATAGCAATAGTAATAATGAAATAGTAATAATGAAATAATGACACGTACCTAACACATACCACACCTCTCCTAGCTTCTGTGTCGGTGTGCATGTTTTTTTTTGTTTTTTTCTCTCATTCACAGCAGTTACTATTTGTATGTATGCCTAAGCTGAGGTGGTGCATTAAAATCATGTGTGGTATATGTTAGGTGTTGATTTGATTTGGTTATGTTTTTATATTTTAGATAAATGTTTATTATTATTACTATCATTATCATTATCATCATCATTAACATTTTATTTTTTTTATTTTTTTTAATTATTAAAGATATACATTATACCATTACCGTACTTATATTAAGCAAAACATCATCACACCGCCATCATTCCATTACTGCTAAATGTTTCTATGATGTTGGTAATATTAATAACAATAATGTCAATAATAATTATAATAATGAAAATACTCACAATATTACTAAAACCTTGTATAAGTATGTATAATAATAAATGAATACAATTAATCAGGATGAGTGTGTCATATTCGTAATAGTTGAAGGAGGTCTGATCTGGAGTGTTGTGGTTCCGATATACAGTTGTAATGAGGTGAAAAATATTCTAGGGAGATGTAGTCTATGAGCAAATTTTTCCAATGCATTATGTGAATAGTGTTTCGGGATTTCCAGTTTAAGAAGATAGTTTTCTTGGTGATGGCTAAGGCTACAAGGAGCATCCTTTTGTTTGTTATTTCCTGATTGAGAGTTGATAGATCGCCCAGTAGACAGAGTAAGGGGGATAATGGGATGTGGCAGGGATAGGGATAGGGATTCAGTGACGTCTTTCCAAAAGTGTTTAATGGGTGGGCACTGCCATGTGGCGTGGATATATGTGTCCGGGCAGTTTTGTGAGCAGTGTTAGCAAATTATTGATGTGAATCCCATCTTTCCCCAGTGTAGTGTGTTCTATGAAGAGTCTTGTACTGTATGAGCTGAAGGTTGGCATTTTTAGTCATTGAATAAATAGTTTTACAAATTTGAGTCCAGAAGTCGGTATCAGGAGCAATCGAAAGATCTTCTTCTCATTTAATTGTTGGTAAAGTTATGGTTTTATTATAATTTTTTATATTTTGGAAAGTAATTTTTTCGGGGAGGATATATTAACTAAATCTGTTAATGCGGTAGGAAGGTGAAGATTGATAGTTCTATTGTTGATTTTGGATAAAACAGCTGATTTGAGTTGCAGATAATTCAAGAATTGATTGCTCCCGATACCGTACTCCTGGACTAAGTAGGAAAATGAAACAAAGTTGTTAGACTGAAAAATGTGATTTATATGTGTGATGCCCTTTTGTGCCCATTTATTGAAATGAGTGTTTTTTTGTTGCTTGTGAAATCAGGGTTGTTCCAGAGTGGGGTGAGTTTAGATGGGGCCTGATTGGAGTTTGTGATTTGATGATATTTCCACCAGGCTGTCAGAGCAGAGGCTATTGTCAATGCTTTGAAACATGGGTGGTGTTTAATGGACTGACTAAGAAATGGGATGTCTGATATGTGCAAGTTTTCACAGAGTGATTGTTCTATGTCTAGCCATATAATGTCTGACTGAGTCGGGTGAATCCATTTATATATGTATTGAAGTTGGTTTGCTAGTGAGTAAGGGTAAAAATGCGGTGCTTCTAATCCCCCTAAGGATTTGGGTTTTTGTAAAGTGCTTAATTTTATCCGAGGTGGTTTATTTTTCAAGTAGAATCGGGTGATGATGGAGTCTAAAGATTTGAACCAATTGAGAGAAGGTTGGGTTGGGATCATTGAGAATAAATAGTTTATTTTTGGAAGTACTGTCATTTTGATTATAGCTATTCTGCCCTGGATGGAAAGTGGTAAGTTGTGCCAGCGGTGAAGGTCGTTTTCTATTGTTTTTCAGTAAAGGAGTGAAGTTGTTTCAGTAAAGGAGTGAACTTTGTTAATAAAAAATCATGTTGTATTTTTTAATACATATTTTTCTCTGCTCCCTTGTCATTGTAGCTTTGTTGTTCATTCGTGGTCTGTCTTTCTCAGCCACTGCTTGCTGAGCAGTTCCTGGAAATTTACTCTTGAACTCCCAAACTGCAAAGTCTTTAACCCAGAAAAATTTGTCTCTGTATCTCATAATAGTTCTTGTTTGTCTTTTTGGCTTTAGCCCATAATTTATAGATTATCTTCAAGCCAACTGAATGACTTAATACTCTAAATGTGTTTAATTGGAGAACCAGAATATTTATCACTCGAAGTCTGGCACCGTGCAGCACATCTCCCCTCTTAGAGTCTGCTGCCAAAAGTAACTTGGCAGCTAAAGGATAACACTCCTTTCAAACATCCTTGGCCTAGAATGTGCTGTTATTTACTGTACTGTTACAGCACAGTGGATACTACATCACCAATAACCATTTCCGCACTGTTTCTTGTTATACGATACTACAGAGGGCTTTCTTCTTCAAAGCTGGTCCTGTTTAAACAATGTAAAATTTTATGCGGCCCAGAGGAGTGATTGCTTTGCAGATCACAGATGTTGTACACTGTTACTGTTGCAATGTGGATTCATTTGTGCAAATAAGACGTCTGGCCAGAGATCCAGAATTTGGACGTTTTGTAGAGAATATTTTAAGTTCACCTCTTATACACAAGTAATGTTTGTCTAGATTTAACATGGCTGGGACTTAAGGTCTTTAGGTCTTTAGGTCTAAAATGAGGCCAGTAGGTGAACCAGTGAATTGAATGAACGGTAATTACTTGGATAAATAATAGCTTGTCCCAAAATCTGAAAATTAGACAGAGCTAGAAAGGCAATACTGACTCTGATACTGTCACAGGTTCTTGCAGGCAGACAGAAGAAGATGAAGAATAACGTTCTAATATGAAGTTTATTGATCATATCCAACACAGAAGGTAGACAGGCAGGGCAACACACACATAAGGTAACAGTGACCGGACAAACACTGAGTGAACAGGAGGAACTTAAATACACAATGGTAATGAACTAAAAGACGAACAGCTGTGATGATTAGTGTTAGTGTCCATGACAACTGATGACTGGCGGGAAACTAAGACAAAGAAACACATGTGACTGATGAAAGTTCATAATAACTAAGACAAACTAAAAATAACTGTGATAGTACTCCCCCCTCCGGCAAGGTGCGACCCTGTGCCGTAACACAATAACAAAGGGAGGTATGGAAGGGGTTTTGGAGGTGGATGAGGAGATGTTGAAAGGATGGTAAGAGGCAAGAATAACGGGATGGTGATGGGAGGACGACAAAATCACTGAAGCGAAGATGTTGAATGCCTGATAGCACAGACCCAGAGCTCACCAGTGCCGACAGCCCACGGCAGAGTCGAGGAAGGGAGTAGCCAAGATGATGTTGTGGTGGCTGACGGAATCTGGGGGACAACCGACTGAGACTGGGCCAATGGATCCATAAACGCAGATGGAGAGCCGATGGAAACAAGCGACTTCGCTGGCATTGGAGACCTCGGAGCCAGTGTGACGGAGGACAGAGGCGACGGCGAAGGGAAGTAGGAACCCGCTGCAGCCGTAGGGGTGGAGGGACGGAGTGCAGCGGACGGCCCGTAGCTCTGTGGCGGAAGTAGAGTGACGACTGACCAAGGGGGAGCCGGTGAGATGAGGGAACCCAGTGGAGCCGCAAGGCCGAGGGTCTCCAATGGAGAAGAAGGTGGGAGGAGCCAAGACGGAGCTGACAGGTCGACAGGCTAAGATGGAGCGAAGAGATCAGAGGCCAAAGGCGGAGCCACAGGATCCTTTCACATGGGCACTGCAGGCGGATTCACGACCTGCGGCTCAATATCACTGGGACTCCTCGGAGATGGTGGTAGGCTGTAGGCATCTGGCAGCGGCGGGGCTGGAGGACTGGCTGAGCTTCACTGTGCCACAAAATTTGACAGAACAACAGTAAGAATAACACAGTCCATGCAGTCTGATGAAATGAAATCATAGTTTATACAGTCATTAGTGCTGTTCAGAAACCAAGGCGCAGGCTCACATCCCCGGTCAGACTCATGATGGAGCTTCACTTCCGGGGTAAGGGTCAGCTCTGTCCATTAGCTCTCCGTCTGCGGGGGGCACACACGAGTTCTCAGTGATCAAAAGGTGGTGATTCTGGCTCTGGGTCTGGCTGTGTCCTGGATCAGGGAGGGATGCTCTTCAGACACAGAATGATGGCTTCTTTCCAGTTTAGTCCAGTGGTGTCTGGGAGGTCTATGGGGTGATGTTAATTAGCCCAAATCCAGAACAGTGACTTCAAGGTTTCATCAAGGGGCAGTCGTGGCCTCATGGATAGAGAGTCAGACTTGTAACCCAAAGGTCATGGGTTCGAGTCTCAGGTCCGGCAGGGATTGTCGGTGAGGGGAGTGAATGTCCAGCGCTCTCCCCACCCTCAATACCACGACTGAGGTGAGACCCTTGAGCAAGGCACCGTACCCCCAACTGCTCCCCGGGCGCCGCAGCAGTGGCTGCCCACTGCTCCGTGTGTGTGCGCACTTGGATGGGTTAAATGCAGAGCACAAATTCCGAGTATGGGTCACCATACTTGGCCACATGTCACTTCACTTCACTTTCACTAAGGGCAGGTGACGGCAAGACGACAAAAACACTCGGTAAAATCAAAAAAGTTGGCTCAAAAATGGCACATTTTTCTCATGCTTTATTTTGATGATTTCGATGTCCACCAGGCCTTTATAATTTGAATGTTTAGTTTCTAAATTTTAATTTTTTTTTACTTTTGATGTCATTCTCTTGACCACCAATCACTGCACTAAAACAAATCGTGGACCATGTTTATTCTCATTGCAAATTAATCTGTATTTAATGTGATCTGGGTTGCATTTATTTTTAGAGGATGAAGGCATGACGCGCAACATGATCATGCTGGTTGCATAGTAGAATTTGGCTAGCATTTTCCAAGGGAGAAATTAATTTTTTTATTTAAAAGGTGAGAAGTGTGTTTTTCTCCTTTAATACATGTAGTTTCAAAGCAGATTTTCAGAAAATGCATGTTTTACTAATACAATGTCACTGGGACCTAATAAACAGGGAATCTAGCATTAAATCAAGAAATTTCTCTGTGGCCGTGTCAAGGAAATAACTCTGTAGTGAGGTGTTAAACTATCTGGGGCCCATCCTATAGCAACAAAATAAGGTCATATAACAATAACATTTCATCAGAGATGGATGTAATAGGTTATTAGATGCATTTTATGAAAGCTTATCAGTTGTATTTTATCAAATCTCCTTTTATGGATTTCGATATGCAATGCACTCTCAATATATATACAAGTCCTTCTCAAAAAATTAGCATATTGTGATAAAGTTCATTATTTTCCATAATGTAATGATAAAAATTAAACTTTCATATATTTTAGATTCATTGCACACCAACTGAAATATTTCAGGTCTTTTATTGTTTTAATACTGATGATTTTGGCATACAGCTCATGAAAACCCAAAATTCCTATCTCAAAAAATTAGCATATCATGAAAAGGTTCTCTAAACGAGCTATTAACCTAATCATCTGAATCAACTAATTAACTCTAAACACCTGCAAAAGATTCCTGAGGCTTTTAAAAACTCCCAGCCTGGTTCATTACTCAAAACCGCAATCATGGGTAAGACTGCCGACCTGACTGCTGTCCAGAAGGCCATCATTGACACCCTCAAGCGAGAGGGTAAGACACAGAAAGAAATTTCTGAACGAATAGGCTGTTCCCAGAGTGCTGTATCAAGGCACCTCAGTGGGAAGTCTGTGGGAAGGAAAAAGTGTGGCAAAAAACGCTGCACAACGAGAAGAGGTGACCGGACCCTGAGGAAGATTGTGGAGAAGGACCGATTCCAGACCTTGGGGGACCTGCGGAAGCAGTGGACTGAGTCTGGAGTAGAAACATCCAGAGCCACCGTGCACAGGCGTGTGCAGGAAATGGGCTACAGGTGCCGCATTCCCCAGGTCAAGCCACTTTTGAACCAGAAACAGCGGCAGAAGCGCCTGACCTGGGCTACAGAGAAGCAGCACTGGACTGTTGCTCAGTGGTCCAAAGTCATTCGGAAATCAAGGTGCCAGAGTCTGGAGGAAGACTGGGGAGAAGGAAATGCCAAAATGCCTGAAGTCCAGTGTCAAGTTCCCACAGTCAGTGATGGTCTGGGGTGCCATGTCAGCTGCTGGTGTTGGTCCACTGTGTTTTATCAAGGGCAGGGTCAATGCAGCTAGCTATCAGGAGATTTTGGAGCACTTCATGCTTCCATCTGCTGAAAAGCTTTATGGAGATGAAGATTTCGTTTTTCAGCACGACCTGGCACCTGCTCACAGTGCCAAAACCACTGGTAAATGGTTTACTGACCATGGTATTACTGTGCTCAATTGGCCTGCCAACTCTCCTGACCTGAACCCCATAGAGAATCTGTGGGATATTGTGAAGAGAAAGTTGAGAGACGCAAGACCCAACACTCTGGATGAGCTTAAGGCCGCTATCGAAGCATCCTGGGCCTCCATAACACCTCAGCAGTGCCACAGGCTGATTGCCTCCATGCCACGCCGCATTGAAGCAGTCATTTCTGCAAAAGGATTCCCGACCAAGTATTGAGTGCATAACTGAACATAATTATTTGAAGGTTGACTTTTTTTGTATTAAAAACACTTTTCTTTTATTGGTCGGATGAAATATGCTAATTTTTTGAGATAGGAATTTTGGGTTTTCATGAGCTGTATGCCAAAATCATCAGTATTAAAACAATAAAAGACCTGAAATATTTCAGTTGGTGTGCAATGAATCTAAAATATATGAAAGTTTAATTTTTATCATTACATTATGGAAAATAATGAACTTTATCACAATATGCTAATTTTTTGAGAAGGACCTGTATATATTTTCTGTCAAAAGGGATGTTGTATTTTATTATTTACATTTAACATTTTTTTGCCAGACTTTCAACCTTCCATTTAAGAACCACTGTTTTAGATCATTAAACATGATGTTATGGTGCCTTGAAGCCTGTCTGAAACCAATTAAGAGGAAGCTTTACAAGAAACTGCCTGTGAAGTCAGTTAATGAATGTGTAGCACAGCTGTGATTGTTGCCTTTTAGTACCATAGTAGAGCAACTACAATTTATATTTTAAAGAGTGAAATTTCTCAAGAAAATTATTTTAAATTATGAGCAAAACTTTTTTTTTTTAACACCATAATGTGACTAAGTTCACTCAGAGTAAGTGGATAACCTCAACTTTCGGTTACAAAGCCTTAGGTAACTTTCAGGGTATGTAGACATTGCAACTTATATTCTGAACATAACCTGCTCCAGAGCATCCTTACGAAAAAGAAGTATACTTCAAGTTCATTTTATCAAGTATATACTGAAGTAATGTTCAAGTATATTTTTTAAGGATACTTTATGTAGTAAGTATACTAGTATAAATGTACTAGTAGTAAACTTGTAAGTGTACTATTTTAATGCCGCTTAGGACTAAATTGGCCCAACTGAAGTATACGTTTAAGTGTACTACTATAAGTGTAACAGTAGTAAACTTTAAGTACACAACTAGTTCACAGCTTTATATTTCTCATTTGTACTGCATCTGTACTACAAGTGAACTTATAAGTATACTAGTAGTACATTTTTAGTATATGAAAGTACACTTTGAAATATACTTTCAGTAAACTACTAGTTTAGTACAAGTTTTCTTTAAGTGAACATAACATCACACTTATAGTTTACTTTTAATATATTATTTTTGCACCTTAAGTATACTACTATGTTCCTATTTAGGTATTTTTTATACTTGAAGTACCTTTAACTGTACTTTAACTCTTTCCATTTTAAAAACATTTTATTCAAGCTTCATGAATCCTTTTTTTTTATCAACACTTAAATGTGGGTACGTTTCATTAAAAAAGGAAACATTTTAAACAAAAAGCTGAGAAAATTGCATTTTTGTTAAAGACAAAATTCAGAACGATGATCAAACACAGGTGGAGTAGATCGAGTCCATAAACACCCTCAAATCTTCATAGTCCTCATTCAGTAACATAGTTTTGATTTATTTGCTGTTTAATGTTTGATGATCGCTTTATTTTATATTTGCATGAGTAATCTCGTCTTTGGTAATCTTCTATCGCTTGTTTCAGCTTTTTCTTTTCCCGCATTTTGATCCGGAGATTCTGTACTCTTTCAGAAGATGCGTAACAGCGCCCCCCTACAGTATAGCCTGAAAATTCAGTCAATGACGCGGAAAGAGTAAAGTAGATTTGAAGTAAATTCCTATGTACACTACCAGTGGACTAGCACAAAAATTCAGAATTAGGAATATATCTTTTTTCTTTATAAATCAATATTTTCAAACAATGTACTTTTATACAACACTTTTATAAATATTATTTTAAGTATATCTCGATCAAAAGACTGAGTCCAAGTAGGTGTAGGCCAAAATACTTAGACTTTTCTGTCAGTATAAGTCAAGTATACTTAATAAGTGCAATTTTAAGTATATTTCTCAGAATACATGAAGTATAATACTGAGAAGTACATAAAAAGTAGACAAAGTATACTTGCTTATTTTTAGTTTAAAGGAAGTATACTAATATCACACTTGAATAAACTTATTTTTCATAAGAGCAGGTAGGGTTAGTTTACTTCAGAAGTATTAAGCACATACGTCCCCCTATTGATGAGGCTCTAGTGGGAGTGACAAATTTCGCACAATATTATATTGTACAGTTAGCTTAGGCTACATACTTACATATTTATTTATAAAGCACTATTATAACATAAAGCAATGTTTATTTTACTCTAATTTATTTTATTCTCATCTCACACATCGTGGATCTCAAAAGGTTTATCTTTTTTTCCAACAGGACATTTTCTATAAAATGTAGGCCTATTTGTAATAAAAATACATATGTCATACATCTCACTTCCAAGAAATGTGGAAACAAAATGGCTAAACAAGCATAGCCATATTATCTTTGCAAGCATTTATGATTAGCAATGAACAAACAATATAATTCTTTTTCACAGCAATAAAAAACTGATTAAAGATTAAAAGATTACATAAAAAATTATTGCATAATTGCCCCGTAGGTGGCGATATGCACTGAGAATGTAAATCGCCATTAAACAAAAGAAGAAAGAATGGCACGCTTCTTCTTGGCATGTGTTTTAATGGTGACTCCTGTATTCTGTGCTCAGTTGAGAATGTCTTTGTGTGGTCACCGTTTGCTCATGTACTCCAGGCCGCGGTTTTGGAACGTGCATACCTGGAGGAAGCAAGATTTGGGTTAATAAACCGAGCGTTCAGATATGTGAATATGTGCTTTCTGGAATACCTTGTTACATTTCTTGTTACAGTTGCTTTTGGTTACTGTAGCTATGTACTTGGGCTCTTGGGATGCCAACGGAATCTTGTTGCATTTATTTACTTTTCTCACACAACAGAGACTCCATTGTATAATAACATCCGTGCATAGCCAAAAAAAACAGTGAGGGATGGATCACTGTGGCCAGAATCTAGCTGTGATTCTTCGGAATTTTGCTAATGCACCATCTGGCCTTCACCATCACTCATATGCTTTTGTTTTACACTCTTAAAGTATCAAAGAAGAAAGAAAGTCATACAGCTTTGAAATGACACGAGGAATAACATTTATGGATGAACTATTCTTTTAACAAATTAAATATAGTCAACATTATATTCCATATTCTCTGTACACATGAATTAGGACTGTGTCTCCTTAACAAAGGTGGCTTTATTTGGTCTATTAAATAAAATAATATATTACTTTTAAGGGATATTTATTTGTTACATATGTTTCTGACACAAAACACTTGGCTAATGCTAAACCATTGTTAAAACATTGCTTTGATGACAAGATGATAATACACATCAGAATTCCAGATGTCTCAATTTCCGCATATAAGCCAGATATGAATAAAAGTGAACTGTGGTTTGATGGAGAGCTGCAGAACAAGGTTGGAAATGAACTAAACATTATCACTGTCTGGCCAAAAAAAAAAAAAAAAAGTCACAGTTTGGATTTTAATAGGCAAGTACTCAAGAGTCTATGACTGGATCATTATTTCTCTAATTATTATGTTGCATGTTATTGTCAGGACACAGATGGAGGCAGACAGATAAATGATCAACATGTTGATTATTTAGACAGAGGCACGGACACTGGCAAACGGAGAATGCAGGTGAATAAATGAACAGGTACTTTTGAACAGTCACTAGCTGGAGTATTAAAAGATGATTGTCTATTTGCAGGTGAAGGATCCATGAGGAACGGAGAGTAGACGAAGGAAGAGGATACGGAATGCTCAGGTAAGTAACAGGTAAGGAGTCCAGGTATGTTAGACGAGATTAAACACTGAAGTGCAGGGAGTGAGAGTCTATATAGTGTGTGTCTGATGAGGTGCAGGTACGGGTGATTAGAATTCCGGAGACTGTGAACGAGTGGGTGGAGCGTGTCGATCTGGTGACGATGTGTTGGTGTTGGTGGGTGCTGGCTGTGACTCCGTGACAGTTATATGTTTGAGAACAGTTTTTTATTCTTAAATGATGGAGTGTGTGACTTTTCATTTTTTAAACAACCATGTAAGCTGACACATCATGGCCATATTCAAGGATGACAAAGGCAAGACTCATTAGGCTCAAATTGTGAAAAATCGATGCACCTCTTGATAGAAATAACACCACAACATTTATTTCCATCAAGAGGTACATACATTTTGGGTAAAGATCTTGTATTGACAATGCAAGAGTCAAGCACTCTGTAAAGTCTACTCCAGCACATCCCAAAGACTTAATGAATTTAAGGTCTGGACTCAGAGGTGCCAATTCATTTGTGAAAATGATTCATAGAACCCGGAAGCTTTGTTTTATTTTTGCGCAAAAAAAATATTCTCATCACTTCATAACATTAAAGGATTAGTCCACTTTTAAATAACATTTTCCTGATAATTGCTCACCCCCATGTCATCCAAGATGTTCATGTCTTTCTTTCTTCGGTCGAAAAGAAATTAAGGTTTTTGATGAAAACATTCCAGGATTATTCTCCTTATAATGGACTTCAATGGCCTCCAGACGGTTGAAGATCAAAATTACAGTTTCAGTGCAGCTTCAAAGCGCTTTAAGGGTCTTATCTAGCGAAACGATAGGTCATTTTCGAAAAAAATACAACTGTATATGCTTTATAAACACATATTATTGCCTTGAACGTGCTTCCGCTTTCCGCATTCTTGTCCTACGCCTTCCCTGTTCAACTTACGGAATGAACGCAGCGCCAGTTTGAAGGCCATTGAAGTCCACTATAAGGAGAATAATCCTGGAATGTTTTCATCAAAAACCTTAATTTCTTTTCGACTGAAGAAGAATAGACATGAACATCTTGGATGACATGGGGGTGAGTAAATTATCAGGACATTTTTATTTAAAAGTGGACTAATCCTTTAAGGCCCCGATATAATTCAAACTAAATTGAAGAACGAACTGATGTGACGTCATTTCGAACAAAATCAGGCCAAAACAAAGTTCTATTTGTGTCGTTTTGGGAGTTCGAAACAGCTTGCCAAAGCGAATTTTCAGGAAAAGCTTGCTCCAGCTGCAAAACACCTTCATACTTCCATTGGTCAGTGACGATAACGTAATAGGAGGTGTGTGCTGAGGCTCCGCCTTCTTTCACGTGGAACCCTTCTCTCTGACTCATTTCATTACTCGAGCTCGTTGAGGTAAGATCTCCACGTGTGAAAACATGAACACGCAGGATAGCCGCTTTATAGAACAAAATGAAGTTGTGCTTCTGATCAATGAGGCACTGACACTGCTTTTCATGTTTGATACTGTAAAGCTGCTTGCTTTTAAGCAATCTATTGAATAAAGTGCTATATACTTGACTGGAGTGCTAATTTGCAGAGCTTGTGCTAACACACCAATGTTGTTATGATCAGATGCTTTGTGCTTTCTATGCTCTTTATAAAAATGTGCATAAATGTGCATTAAAAAATCTATATAAAAGTGTACAGCACATATTTAAATATTAATCTAAAAAAAAAAATAATTCATTTAAAGCCGCTCTCAGCAGTGTGGGCGGCGTCGGTTGTTCGATTATAGTAACGCTGCTCACGTATTTCAAACTTCGTTTTACCTCTAAACGAAGAACGAAAAAGAACTTTGCTTGAAGTATATTGGGGCCTTTAAGGTTGAACCACTGTAGTCACAAGGACTATTTTAATGATGTCTTTACTACCTTTCTGGGCCTTAAAAGGTGCAATGATGTTGCTGCCTATGTGTGGTTCAGATATCACAAAAATATCTTAATTTGTGTTTTGAAGATGAACGAAGGTCTTACGGGTTTGGAACAACATGAGGGTGAGTAATAAATGACAGAAATTTCATTTTTGGGTGAACTAACCCTTTAAGAAGGCTTAATTACATCAATTATCCACTGCGGAAATGAGTTTCCTTTGGGATAAACACTGAAAAAAGCATGAAACTTCACTTTATTTACATTTCCAGTTTACAGCAAATAGACTAAAGACTTTGTTTTCAGTCTAAAGTTTTAATAAAGTACAAAATCCATCATGTTTGAGAGCTTTAATAACAAGGATTAGGAATACATTACAATCTCGAACCCTTACTTTCTTTGTGAAAATGAAAATCTTGAAACTCGATTGGACATTTAATCTTATTTAAAATCATAATAAAGTCGGTTTTGCTTTAAAAGGAGTAATTCCTTTAGTATTGAATGTTCTCTGATTTCAGTAACTGTTGATCTTGGTGTTGGGTTTTGAACAGTGCAGTAACACTGTGTCAGTTAGACCGATGAAATGACCTGAAATGACCGATCTGATGCTTGTGTTGAAAATAAAGTTGTGTTTTTTTAACCTGAACTTGTGGTTACCTTAACTTGAAGTCACTGCATTTAATTTATATATCTGCTGTAACTCTCTGTTTTTCTCTAACAGTTTAGTGAGTCAGAATTGTGACATAAGAAAACATTTTTTCATGATTTCTTTTTGTTTTTCTCACAGTCTTCAGAGGGCTGGATGTTTTCTGTGTTCTACAATCTTGACACAGACATCAAAAGGAGAATGAACAGGCTTGTAATAAAAACAATGTGTTTCAACATGGAAAAAAGAGAAAAGCGTAATTCCAAGAACATGGTCAGATAACTAGTTTTGGATCAAAAAGGTTAACTTGTGCAGATCACAGAACAGATTTTCAGTCTTGCAAAAAAAAGGACAACAGAATAAGTATAAATAGTACAGATGAAAGAGGCATAAGGCCAAAAACGTAAGTTAAAATGTAATTTATTCATGTGAATTCCTGCTCAATTTTAAGCAGTCATGTCTTCTGTGTCACATGATCCTTCAAAAATCAAGGTAATATGCTGATTTGGTGCTCAGCATTTCTTATTATCAATGATGAAAACAGTTGTGCTGCTTTATATTTTTGTGGAAACAGTTATTTTTTCAGGATTATGAATAAAAATTTTTAAACAAAGCATTTATTTGAAATAATTTTTTACAACAATGGAAAATATTTTACTGTCACTTTTGATCAATTTAATACGTCCTTGCTAAATAAAAGTATTCATTTCTTTCAGGATTTTTTTTATTATTATTTCTTTCATTAGGCCTCTTCAGGTGTCCACTTTTTATAATTGAACTGATTTTCACTCTTGTTAAATGTATGATGTATATTTCTAAGACACTCGAAGGCCACCCAGAGAGTGCATGCTAATAGAAATGATCCAAGATGTCGACCATATGGCGCTATAAACTGTTCTAGATTAGGGGAGGCACTGACTGGAGATAATCCTCCCTCTAAGTCACTCTATCTTTCTGTTTTTACTGAGAAAGTCACACAGCGGCTTGCTGGCCTAACCAGCAAGCCGTGATTTATATGGTGCAAACAATTTCCGGCAGTTTGATGTTTCTCACACAGTTAAATATAGCTTTTTGTTTTGTGGTCATTTTTAATTAGGATGCACAGAACAAAACAGCCTATTTCTACCAAATGCACAATGGATTGTGAAAAGCAATTCAATAACATTTTTACATAAAGCAAGCAACATTTTTTGGTTTGCTTTTTTGTAGTTTTGCTCTGAGTGCAAAAATAAGAGAGAGAAAAAGCTGAATGTTTTGACATATTTACAACATGTCAAATCATTGTTATGTCTCTCAGAGGGAAAATGTATACAAACCCTTTTTTCTCAGTGACATGTTTACAGTCTATAGGACAGACACATTTTACTGTCTGCATTTAATGCACTGTAGACTTTAATGTCCAACTGTAATGGTCAACTAATGTCTTATCTTATCTTGGGGGTGGCCCTAAAGTGCAGGGCCCAGTGCGGCCGCACCAGTTGCACCACCCTGTAAGTGAGTCCATCTGCTGGATATGTTATACCATGCCCTGCAAAAAAAAAAACCCTGACACTTAATTAGCAGTATGCAAAAATCAATAGATAATCTTTTTACGTGTTAATGTTAATCTGGCAACGTATTTTGTTTTTTGCTGTTGTTGTTTTTTGTTTTGTTTTTCATTTGTTTTTTGCCCTAAGCAATAAAGCCACACAATGTATTTTCCTTGTTTTCTTTCTCATAAAATCATGAAAGCCACATGGGGGAGTATTAACAACCGGATAACAAAGTCCAGACAGACTTGATTAACATTTTTGTAACACTAGGGGTCAGGGTTTACAAGTCTATTGCTACCAATTAAACAATGTTTTATGGCCAATAGCACCTTGATATCAAAAGCTTCAGGTTAAAAGTACACAGCATCAGATGAGTTTGTTTATATGTGTGTATGTAAACCACGTGCTCACTAGTGAACAAAGTAAAATTAGGTGTAAACTGGGTCTAGTACTTCATTGCAGACTTCTTATTTGGAGAGTTATAATACAATATATATTAGAACCTAATAATATTTTGTAAACTTAAATATAATATATGGAATAAGTGTGTTCCACACTACTATAAATCATTGCATGTGTTGTTGTATGTTCAAAAACATTTACGTCCGGATTTTATATTGTTTTAAGCTCTAGGCATCGTCTGGGAAATAAACACACACAGATTTAGGTTTTATCAATTTTTATGAGGCAAAATAAACTAAATGATTTGCACGTGCATGCTTGTGTATAGTTATTTTTCAACAGCTACAACATGAGCGTGAAATTTCCAGTCACAGGGGAAAGTTTTAAGAATTACGAGAATAATTACAGCACATTTTACTCATTTCTGAGCGAGACTGCTGGATTTTCCCACACTCTGCTGCGCGAATCACGACGATGTCCGATTCGTAAAAGAATCGTTCTTTTGATCGGATCTTTTCAGTGGATTTGCTTTACAAAAGCAGTTAAAACGATATTTGTTCACTCAACGTTTTGTTCACAAATCGGAGTGTAGTTATTCTCAAATTAACAAACAACTCATTGAACTAACAACCCTTTTCTGTCAAACATGTATTTTTCGTCAGAAGCAAAGAAGCGATAACTGGACTAGTTCGGAGTGAACCGAGGATAAAAACGTTTTTCAGACAATACATGCACATGTGCCAACTTTTTTTTTGTATTATTTATTATAAATATGAATTATATTTAGTTTCAAAATGACTTTCTCTTTCAATAATTTTATGTTTACCATTGAAAAAAACCAAAAACATAATGTGGCCACTAATTGTAGATCAGTGCATTTGACTTTAATAGAAGTTACGTTTTAGACTAGATTAGAACATAGTGGTAGAGGATGTCAGGCACCACGTAATGAATGAAATAAGAACCGGTTCTTTGAAATGAACTGTTTGAAGGAACCGATTCGCGGAAGTGACTCGGACGGCGGCCGCTCTGAAAACGAATGACGTGTCGTGACAACAGTAGGACACGCCCATCGCATCCGGAAGTACTGCGGGCTTGAGCATTTGTTTTGCTGTCACGATAGCAAGTTAAAGCGTTGTGTGTTCACACCTTATTTAGAGTAACTAAGTTTGAAAGCTCCTTGAAATCAATATTGTTTAGTCGTGACTCATTTTATTTCGGAGTTAGAGGTCGGGAAGTTCACGTAACGGGAACAACTCAAGAAAGAAACGCAAATTCGCGGAGGAACAGCTGCCTATAATGAAGAACAGGTTAAAATGATTTGACATATACCCCGTTAAACGTCTTTAAACGTCAATCATGGATTGTACAGCTCTTGAGCTCGATGCTGTTAAATTTGCCAAATCAGCTGTACTGCATGATCAGCAGGGGAAATACAATGAAGCTGTTTTCTACTATAAGGTAAGCTATACGCTCTGCTTTTTGACATTGATAGCTGATTTAATGTAATATTTACCTTAACCTGACGGGAAAGGCTCTATTATTTAATGGAAATGTCAGCATATTCCACGCTATAGCAATAAAAGCTGTCATTAAACAATTTTCACTTTGAGCTGGATGTACATTTGGATAAAACTCATATTTGATTATGTATTGTATTTTGGGTTCTGATTAGGAGGCTGCCCAGGCTCTCATCTATGCAGGAATGGCTGGATCCAAACTAGAGAACATTCAAGACAAGGTGAACGAGTACCTGGACAGAGTACAGACTCTACTCAGTGCCGGTCAGTTTACATGAACTAATACCAATATGACTTCATCAAAATGCTGTTTTCATCTATTGATACTCAGTATCAAGATTTACACATTTTAAGTTGATTCTCTAGGATTAAATTGTGTCTCTGTGGTCAACAAAAAAAAAGTGAAACCTCCTCCTCCCTATTGCAGAAGGAAGAAATTATGCTCATATTTTCCACGGCCCAACCTTTAGAAAGCTTACATGGGTCATACCTCATTTGAAGGTGGTGTGACTAATGCAGCAATTGGGAATCACAAATGAATGCTGCAAGGGTTTTTAAATTCTCAGCTAAATGTAAATCTCTTCCTCGTTCTCTTGTGTTATGTAATTTGAGAACAACATAATGTTTGAGTAGTCTACCTTAATGCTCTGGCATTAATTACTTACCTTTAGGTTGTCCCAAAACTATGACTTTCTTCAGTGGTACAAAAAAGGATACATTTTGAGGAATTGTACTGGTTGCTCTTTTCCAGCCTATGAATGAGCACTGAAGCTTTCAGTCTTCAAAATGGATGTAAAATCACCATAAAAGTGTCATGAAAGTGACCTTAACAACATATACGCTGTATTCCAGGCCTTCAGAAACCTTATATTTTAACAATTAAGAATATCTCAGCCAATATGAAGGGTCTTTGAATATTTGAATGGAGGGCTTTCAAATCTAAAAGGTTGAGAACTACTGATCTGAATTTTGTTCACATGGAAAATTTTAAGAATAGCGACCTAAAATACTTTTTTTTTTCCTCACACAAAGTTATCGTATGACTTCAGAAGGTTTGGAATATATTGCACAAGTCTTATGGATCACTTTTATTGCGTTTTTGAATACTTTTTGAAGCTTGCAAGCTTAAGTATCTATTCGTTATAATTGCTTTGAAAAGAAAGACTAGTACAATTCTTCAAAATTCTTCTTTAGTATTCTTGTACAGAAAGGAAGTCACATGGGTTTGTAACAACATGAGGTTGAGTAAATAAAGGCACTGATTTTTGGGTGAACTATTCCTGTAAGGCCTATCTCTGTTAGAACCCCTGACTGAATCTCTGTGAACAGTTCAAGCACAGAGCAGTGACCCTTTGAAGAGTAAGCACCAGTTGGATCTGGAGAGGGCGTACTTTCTGGTGACACAGGCTTTTGAAGAGGATGAGAAGGAAAACGCAGATGAGGCCATTGAGCTCTACACTCAGGCAGTGGAGTTGTGCATTCAAGCGGTGAGTCGTCACATAAGGGGAAAACGCTTACATTAGTGTTCAAAAGTTTGACATTTAAAGAAGCTAAAGAACAAGGACAGCAAGGATACATTAATTTGATTTAAAAAATGACAGTAAAGACATTTATAATGTTACAAAGGATGTTTATTCCAAATAAATGCTCTTTTGAACTTTCTATTCATTAAGGAATCTTGAAAAAATGTATCATAATTTCAAAAATATTCGAAAAACCCCAACTGTTTTTAACATTGATAATAATAAGAAAGGTTTCTTGAGTTTCAAAACAGCATATTAGAATGATTTCTGAAGGATCATGTGGCAATGAAGAGTAAATTAATTGCTGCTGAAAATTCAGCAAATGAAATAAATTACATTTTAAAATATGTTAAAATACAAAACAGTTGTTTTAAATTATAATATAGTATTAGTAGCATTACTGTTTTGCTGTATTTTTGATCAAATAAATGCTGTCTTGTTGAGCATAAGAGGCTTCTTTCAAAAACATAAAAAAGAAAATCATACAGACCCCCAAATTTTTGAACAGTAGTATAAAAATTGCATCATAACTATACAGTGTTGACTCAGATACTAGCAGCAGTTCTAACGTAATAGTAGTCAGTCTTTGCAACAGGTGGTGGTGTTAAGTTGGTTATTCTGGTTTCATATCTCTGACTGACGCTTATATGGGCTCCTCTGGTAATTAGAAACGGAGCCGCAGCCCTGAAATCTTTGAACTCTTTCTCTCTCCCACACAGTCCAATGAGACGTCAGATCAAGCACTACAGGGGAAACTGAAGCAGCTTGCTCGGCAGGCTCTGGACAGGTTCAATTCAATTCACATTTATTTGTATAGCGCTTTTCACTATGGATATCGTTTTAATGCAGCTTTACAGAGAATGCATGTCAACATTACAATTTAGAGTAATCTGTTATCGGAGATGACTGTCCAATGTATGTAATTTTCAGAAATCTCTTTGTCCTCATCCAGGGCAGAGGGACTGAAAGACTCTCTTAGTAAACCAGCAAACCAGGACAAGGCCGTCTCCTCTGCATCTAAAGGCCCTGCTCAGGTGAGGCAGTTCTTCCCGCTAGGCCAAGACTTCTCCCTCCACGACAAATCTCAGCCTGTCAGAGCAGTGCAGTCCAGTGAGCCACAGGGTCAGCGTTACACAGCGGAGGAGATCGAGGTGCTCAGGTAGGCTCAGAGCAAACATGATGTCAGATATTTAATTGTGCATTCATTTAAATGAATATCTGTTTTTTTTCATGCTGTACATTTATAATGTTATAGTGCCTAAATTCACTTTTGGTATTTAGAATGATGTACTTTAGTTTTTAGTGACTCATTTTTATTTTATTTGGACAAAATAGTATTGAAATTTTAGAATTGGTTTTAATTTATTGGTTATCTGTCATAACATGAAAAATTATTATTGGCTTATTGATATTTTTTTTTTTTTTTTTTTAGAATAATTTCAATAATGCATATAGAAAAATAAATTTGTTGACATTTTTGAAATTATAATCAGTTCTTAATTTTTCCCTGTTTTTGTGTGTTTTGTAGAAAGACCTCCAAGATAAATGGAATTGAATATGTCCCATTCATGAGTGTTGACCTGAGGGAACGTTTTGCATTTCCTGTTCCATTCTCGTGAGTATTTATATTCTTTTGAGTGGAATTTATACAAGTGCAGCTGCTTCGCTCACATACACTGGTATTCTTGTACACTGCAACAGCTGGATTTTCTTTTGCACTTGCATTTACACTACCATTCAAACATTTGGGGTCAGTAAGGGGTTTTTGGGGGTTTTTTTTTTAAAGAAATTTATACTTTTATTCAGAAAGGACACATTTATCAGAAGTGACAGTAAAGACATTTAAAATGTTACAGAATATTTCTATCTCAAATAAATCCTGTTCTTTTGAACCTTCTATTCAAAGAATGCTATAAAAAATGTATCACAGTTTTCACAAAGATAATAAGATTATCACAACTATTTTCAACTTTGATAATAATAATAATAATAAATATTTCTTGAGCACCAAAACAGCATATTAGAATGATTTCTGAAGGATCATGTGACACTGAAGACTGGAGTAATGATGCTGAAAATTCAGCGTTGCCATCACAGGAATAAATTATATTTTAAAATATATTCAAATATCAAATATAACAGTTTGTAATAATATTTAACAAAAATACTCTTTTTACTGTATTTTTGATCAAATAAATGCAGCCTTGGTAAGCATAAGTGACTTTTAAAATCATTTAAAAAATCTTACTGATCCCAACTTTTGTTTTGTAAGAGCAGTACCAGTCCTATAACACTGAGTGAAATGTGGCATAGTCAAAAGACCTCAGTGACATGATTGCGTTTACACTTAGGGACAAACGTGGGAAACTGGCTCTGTCGCCGAAGCAAAAAGCCATATTCTCACGCTGGGTTCGTCCAGATGACATCTGCAATAACCCCACCATGATCTTCACTGTGTCCAGCTTCAGCATCAAGCAGGTCCCACTTTATGCATCATTGACTAAGTTTGCTTCTCATTAAAACTTTGCCAAACTATTAACTGGAAACAAATTAACCAGTGATAGTAATAGCCTGGTGTTTAAAGCAGTTGTGCCATTCAAAAAGCTCTGTTGTTTGCTCATGTAACTTTTAGGTTACGTAATGTTGTTTTATTTGATCATGTTTGCAGACGGTTGTGTCAGACTGTTCCTTTGTTGCCTCATTGGCCATCAGTGCAGCATATGAGAGACGCTACAGCAAAAAGTTGATCACAAGGTACAGCTGTGTTTACACTAATAGTTTGACTCACCCTTGGATTATCAGGCTGCTTTTTGAATGGCTCATGAACTGAATCATGTTTGTGAATGTCAGGTGTCATCAGGCTGAAATGTAAAACATTCCTGAACAAGCACCTCTAATTTCCTGTAATCTTAATTAGTTATAACAAGACTTATAGGAATTAATGGGAGGTTCCCACAATTATATAAAAATGACTATTTGTGTTTGTATGTAGCATCATCTACCCACAGAACAGGAAGGGAGAGCCAGAGTATAACCCCTGTGGGAAGTACATGGTGAAGCTGCACATTAATGGTGTCCCGAGAAAGGTACTCGACCTCTCTAAGCCCCGCCCCCTCAAATAACTTGCCTTTTATCTGTTGCCTTCATCATTGTTTGAAGATGAACAGGTTTTTGAGATTGTATTGTTATAGTTCAGGTATGTGTTTCTCTATCAGGTGATCATTGATGATTTCCTACCTGTGGACCGCAATGGCGAGCTGCTTTGCTCCTATTCCAGTAATCGCAACGAACTTTGGGTGTCGCTCATTGAGAAGGCCTACATGAAGGTCATGGGAGGATATGATTTCCCAGGCTCCAACTCTGTGAGTGGCACTTCAGACTCAGATGCTGCTCTAAATAAAGTATTTCTGTCATCCCTAAGTCTCTATTGCTCTAGGGCTACATTTATTTGATCAATAATGCAGTAAAAACAGTAAAATTGTGAAATATTATTACAACTTAAAATAACTATATTCTATTTTTGTAGATTTAAAAAAATTAATTATTCATGTTATAGCAAACCTGAATTTTCAGCATACATTACTTGGTGCCCTTATTATTGTCAGTATTGAAAAACAGTTGTGCTGCTTAATATATTTGTGGAAATCCCTGACACATTTTTTTTTCAGGATTCTGTGATAAATATTCAAAAAAACATCATTTATTTGAAATAGAAATCTTTTGTGTCATTACAAATGTCTTTACTGTCTCTTTTTATTAGTGCAATGCATCCTTGCTGATTAAAAGTATTTCTTTCTGTCAAAAAACAAATCATACTGACCTCTGAAACTTTTGAACGGTGGTGTAAAATGTTTTGTATAATTAAACACTAACAACAATTATTTAGACTAAAATTAATCATTTTACATGCTACAAGTGAATTTAGGCAGCACCAAAAAAAACTGGGTGACACGTGTTTTTTGTGTTTGTTTCATTTGTAGAATATCGATTTGCATGCTCTCACTGGCTGGATCCCAGAGCGTATTGCTATGCACTCAGACAATCAGTCCTTTAACAAAGATGACACTTTCCGCATGCTTTTCCAGAGGTAAGCTCACATTCACAGTACACACAGTCCACTGGTGTGTATTGATGTCTGACCACTGTAAGGTCACGTTCATTTAGATTCTGTACTATGTAGCTACTTTAGTACTTTACTGGCCTTAATCCACTTGATTGTCTTGATTGAACGCCAATGAACATTTTTCTTCTCTCTCTTTTTTTAAGTTTTTGATTTAAATTAAGTTTCCA
>RJVU01062584.1:6795969-6806794 GCA_003731715.1 Anabarilius grahami | reverse complement strand
GATCATACAAAATGCATGTTATTTTTTGTTTAGTACTGTCCTGAGTAAGATATTTTACATAAAAGATGTTTACATTTAGTTCACAAGACAAAACAATAGCTGAATTTATTAAAATAACCCCATTCATAAGTATGTGAACCATTGGTTCTCAATACTGTGTGTGGTTACCTAGATGATCCACGATTGTTTTTTTTGTTTTGTGATGGTTGTTCTTGAGTCCCTTGTTTGTTCTGAGCAGTTAAACTGAGCTCTGTTCTTCAGGAAAATCCTCCGTGTCCTGCAGATTCTTCAGTTTTCAATCATTTTTTGCATATTTGAAACCTTTCCAGCAGTGACTGAATGATTTTGAGATCTGTCTTTTCACACTGAGGACAATTGAGGGACTCAAACTCAACTATTAAAAAAGGTTCAAACATTCACTGATGCTCCAGAAGGAAACATGATGCATTAAGAGTCAGAGGGTGAAAACTAGGTGAAAACACCTATAAATTATAAGGATTTATGCTGATATCGTCCAAAACCACACTTTGCCAGGGGTGTTTCCAAACTTTTGGAGGGCAGTGTATTTTTTATTTTTTTAGCTTGTGCATTTCAGCCTTATTTCTTTCACCGAAAAAAAACCCAAACATTTTTAATAGTTTCAGTTTTAGTTAACAAAAACAATATTGATCTATTCTGGCAGGTTTCACAGAGGAGATGTTCTCATCACCACAGCGACAGGGGTCATGACTGAAGAAGAGGGGGAGAGGTGGGGATTAGTTCCCACACATGCTTACGCTGTCCTAGACATCAGGGAATACAAGGTGACACACATAACCCCTGGTCTATGTTAAATATCTTCTGCTTAGAGGGGTCTCATAATTGCAAAAACATCATCATCTAATCCTTGTTCTCACAGGGTAAACGCTTCCTCCAGCTGAAGAACCCTTGGAGCCATCTCAGGTGGAAAGGCCGCTATAGCGAACGTGATGAAAAGAACTGGACACCAGATCTTCTCAAATACCTCAATTTTGACCCCAAAACTGCACAGAAGTTTGACAATGGTAAGCCAGTGCTAAAATAACAATGGCCCTGTTTACACCTGGTATTAAGATGCATTTTGGTCGATCGGATCACAAATAGAAGAATACTGTTTACACCTGGTGTTCTCTTTTGTCCACTTTCGACCACTTCTGTCCTGATTTCTTCAAGGGGAGGGTCTATGGGCGGGTAAATGTATGGGTTTTTCTCAGATCTATCGATCTAATGGACAAAATAAGCTTACGCAATTTACAAATGAACGCAAACCGGAGAAAACAGAAAAACATACAGAGATCAGCAGCTTTTGTTTGTGCTCTGACAGCCGTAAGACCACGGCGAATGCTGTAGTGTTAAATCAGGAATGGTGAGAGAACATTATGATGCTTTTCCACTGAGTGGTACGACTCGGCTCGGCTTGGCTCGCTTTACTTTCGGTTTGCTTTTCTACTGCAGTTTAGTACCGCTTCAAAGTGGGTGGGATTATAGACTGATCATTATAGTTGTGCCGCCACTACTGCCGTGGATCCGCTCCTCGGCTACCAACAAGTCTGCACCTCGTCTACTGACCACGATACAGCCATTTCTTTTTTCAAGTGTGCGACGTTCATTTAAAGCAAGTCGTTTTAAAAAGTTGTGCGAACAAATGATACTGCGGTGGCTGTTACTATTTAAATCCAGTGGGTTTGGTGTCTCGTGTTTCAATTCTAATGACGCTGGTATTGACGATTCTCTCTGACCAATCAGTGAGCTGCAGTGTTTACACGTCACATTTAGTATTGGTACCGAGCTACACCATGCAGTGGAAAAGCGCCAAAAGGTGAGCCGTACCAAACCGTTCCATGCAGTGGAAAAGCGCTTGGTACATCTTCAAACCAAACTTGGGTCTTTAGCCAACAAAGTTTAAATCCCATCTGGCTAGCATGCTTTCCATAATGTTTACGCATTAAAGGATTAGTTCACTTTGAAGTGAAAATTACAACAAGCTTTTCTCACTCACAATCTGAGTTATATTAATAAATATCCCGACGCATCCAAGCTTTATAATGGCAGTGAACAGGACCAACGAGTATGAAACTGCATCTATCCTTTTATAAACATACTCCACACGGCTCCGGGGGCCTTCTGAAGTGAAGTGATGCATTTGTGTAAAAAAAAATCCATATTTAACAAGTTATAAAGTAAAATATCTAGCTTCTGCCAGACCGCCTTCCGTATTCAACTTATGAAAAAAGCGTAACTAACGTCGCGTTTACACCTGTAACTAGCGTCATCCACTTGTGATCCGATCGACCAAATTGCGTCTTAATTCCAGGTGTAAATGGCGCCAATGACTCGACAAATTTAGTAAAAGTTCTTATTCACCTGTGTTTTTTTCATTAAGGGGTGTTTTGGATCATCTGGGAAGACTTGTGCCAGTATTACGATGTCATCTACTTGAGCTGGAATCCTGCACTGTTCAAAGAATCCTCATGTATACACAGGTAACAGCTCTTTGTTGTTACATCATCAATAGTATTCTGTCCATTTCTTTGGTGTCTGATAGGATACGTTCAGACTGTGTGGCCCAATTTTTTGCTCATATGTGACTCAGACTTTGTTTTTCATATCCGTGTAAACATCACATTTGTGCTCTTCCGTATGTGGTCATAGATCAGATACAGGTCTGATGTTTTGAAATGTGACCTCAGTCTGAACAGTCATGTCGGAATTCATGCGACTTTTAAAATTCTGTGCTGATGGTAGTCACTCCAAAGATTTTACATATCACTAGTTCTTTGGTCATTCAGTAAATATGGAAAACAACTACTTTGTTGACAGTGTAGTGACAGTGAGGTGTTAGAACTCATAAGTATTAAAACGGCGAGTTGTGAACAGCAACAACAACAACAAAAAATGGATCTGAGCAATAAATCAAAATTGAAAATAAGTCTTAAGTCATCTTATCAGATAATTAAAAAAATACATGTGCATTATGCTATTGCAGTAGCTGGGATGGCAAACAGGGACCTGTGAAGGACGTCTACAGTTTGGCCAATAACCCTCAGTATAAGCTGGAGGTGCAGTGTCCTCAAGGGGGCGCTGCAGTATGGGTGCTACTCACCAGACACATCACTGACAAGGTAAAACAACAGATTACAGTGCAGTGCACTACAATCAGATTGAGAGTACTAGTTCTTACAATGTTCTTACTTTCTCATTCACTCTCAAGGATGACTTTGCTCAAAATCGGGAGTTTATTACTTTAGTAGTTTACAAGACCGATGGAAAGAAAGTCTATTATCCAGGTAAGATTAGACAGTGAAGAAATTATGTATATCTAATTTCTTTATAGTTCATTATTTACATTTTGTGTGCACTGGTTTGTGTTTTTCTGAAGCTGAACCTCCTCCCTACATTGATGGCATCAGGATCAATAGCCCTCACTACTTGACTAAGATCAAACTGACTAGTCCTGGAACTCACACCTTTACACTGGTGGTCTCTCAGTACGAGAAACAAAACACCATCAACTACACGCTAAGGGTAAGACACAATCAAGTGTGCTTGGTTTTTATTTTCATATTGATGTAATAAAACAAACTGTTGTCATGAATATGCCCTTTCCAGGTGTACTCGGTATGCAAGTTTAATTTCTCCAAAATCCCAACACCCTTCATCCACACCAAAAGAGTGAGTTCAAACTTCTACTATCACTTTTTATAGTGTCCGTGGTTGTGGTTATTGGTGGAAGCTATTTCCAGATTGTTTAACATCTCTCTCTTTGTTGCTGCTGATGTATAGATAAATGGCCAGTGGAAGGGGGCCAGTGCAGGAGGTTGTGGAAACTACAGAGATAGCTTCAAGAACAACCCTATATATCAGTTCAACTTGGAGAAAACAGGCCCTCTGCTCATCGAACTTCGTGGCTCCAGGTCATACTGCTTGTTATTTATGGGGGTACTAACAAATAATAGTAATAAATGTATACCCTTTTGACACCTGAACATCAAAACATGATCTGAAGGCCTTTATCATTTAGGAAAATATGGTATTTTAACATTGGTAATTTTCAGCTTTTTTTATAAAGGTTTGCTTTGATTAGGTGTATCTTGCATAGGTTATGTTAGCTTAGCTACCTGTAAGAAAGCTGAACACTCAAAGAAACATCGAATGATTCCAATTGAAAATGCTGTTTTAGAATGTGATATGTGATTGTATAGTGTATATATTTAAAGTAATGTAATATTTGATCATATTAAAGTAATTAATTGTTGTTTTATAAAATAAGATGACTATAAAGATGATTTGTTATATCATGCCCCAGAAAAGTTGTTTTAGCCATAAGAAGGGAGTGAGATTTCACAGGCTGTCAGATTTCCCTTGACACCAGGAATGACGCTGACAGGGCCATTCTGTGTAATCACTCCATCCTGGAAGAAACACCTACGCCCATTCAGAACCCTTCTGTCTCTGAGTGTGAGAGTGGTTTCTCAGTGATGTGAGGATGTATGTGTGTGTGATTTCTGTGAATATAAACGAGTTTGGCTTTCTCACTGCAGGCAGTACAGTGTGGGCTTTGAGGTGGTGACTGTTTCTACTGCAGGGGATTCTGGATCATTAGGCTCTCAAAAGAGGGGCAGTGGAGATTACCGGTAAAGAAATACTCTCTTTGTGGTGAAGAAAACTATATGCCTGTTTTATTGCTTTAAAGATAATTACATTGTCTGAAATCCTCTGTCCATTTCCATTCTCCCATATTAGGCATATTGGCTGTGTTTGAGATAGAATACTAGTGTACTGCTTATTTGCATACTGCGTAGTATACACTTAAAGGGTTAGTTCACCCAAAAATGAAAATTCTGTCATTAAATACTCACCCTCATGACCTTCGTTAATCTTCGGAACACAAATTAAGGCATTTTGCAACAAATTTCAATCAGTAGTAGGCTAATTGTCATATCATGACCTCATTACATGCAGATTTAAAGTGCCCCTTTTATGGGTTTTTTTCATAAGTAGTGTGTAATACAGCTGTTTGTGAATGTAAAAGGTCTGCAAAGTTTCAAAGATCAAAGCAGACAATAAATTAATGTATTGTCTCCCAAAAAAAATAACTGATTCTGAACTGCCTAAAACGAATCCTCAGTAATTCCAGTCTTACTTCCTGCACGAACCTACTTCGGTTTGTAACAAATTTGCATAATGCCAGCCTATGGTTTTTATTGGCTGCCCAGGAACAACATCTTCTTTGACCCTCAATCACTGTAGCTGAGGCCTGGAAGAGTTTGATTTGTGTCGACATTTCGATAAGACACGGTTTTCTCCACTGCGAAAGCAAGTTTCTCCACTTTTTATGCACTTCAAAAGGATGAGGGCTCTGCCTCAAATTGATATGAAAAATAAAATAAAAACAATGCCATCGTTACTGTTCGTATCAGTGTGTATGCAAGTGCTAAGAGAGCTGAAATTTAGATATGGTAATGGCCGTTTCATTTCCGATTCCGACACACTCTGTAAGCGGTAGACCATTCACAACAGACTGGGTCATCTGACCAATCAGAGCAGAGTAGGCCCTCGGAAAGGCGGGGTTTAGAGAGACCGAATCTTAGTTGTTCTTAGTTGTACAGCCAAGGCCCCCCAAATATGATTCCTTTTTACAGTAAAAACAGGAATATTTTGAAATATTATTATAATTATAATATACTTTAAAATGTCAATTATTTCTGTGATGGCAAAGCTGAACTTTCAGTAGCCATTACTCCAGTCACATGATCCTTCAGAAATTATTCTGTTATGTTGATTTTAGGATTCTTTGGTAAATAGAAAGTTTAAAAGAACAGCATTTACTTGAAATAGAACTTTTTGTTACAATGTAAAAGTATTGCATTCTTCTGAATAAAAATCTTACTGACCCCAAACTTTTAAACGGTGATGTATACATTTTTCCACACCCATAAAAGACCCTTGACCCATTTGGTACTCCCTTGAAACCCAATGGTATATATACATAAGCTACTGCAGAAATAGCATGCTATTATGAACACAGCCTGGTGTATTTTAATTTTTGTTATACTAACAGTCAGCTAGCTTGTGTATATTTATGTACATGCATAGACAAAACTGCAGTGTGTAGATCATTCTACTTTAGCATCAGCATGCAAATGCTTGAAAAGCACAGCCTTGTCTCACAAAGAAATCTAGGTCAGACATAGTTGATCATTTGTAAAATAGTCATATGACTGAAAAATATGTTTGAAGAAAATATATTTCATGGTTTAGCCACAGTCTCATCTTGATAGCAGTAGCATGGTTGTTAGCTTTGTTGATGGTCTGCATAAAAAGGCGCATTTATAATGTGTACTCTAAAATCAATTCAAAACAGTTCATTATCCAGTGCTATATAACACAATCTGATCTCTTTATCCCCAGATGCGGTTTCTGTTATATGGAGGTTGAGAACTTTCCTGCTGGGATATACAATGTCATCCCCACTACTTTCCTGCCCAAACAGGAAGGCCCATTCTTCCTGGACTTCAGCAGTGTCACTCCACTGCGCATATCTCAGCTGCAATAACCGCTCTAGATCATCGGCCCACCGGATTGTTCTGCATCCATGAAACACTGAAGATGCTTTAGCCAACGCTCATTGCTCCCACATTTGTCACATTAGCGTGTGATAGATAGCATACAACTGCTCATGACAGTGCCATGCTCAGAGGAAGTGTGTTCAATCAGCCAAAAATGCACTCCTCTTAGTTCTGCAGTCCAAAGTTGCATTCAAAAACATTGATGGGTGTGTGCACTTGAACTGAAATGACTGTTTTTTCACTCAGGAGACTTGCATTAAAGCAGGGATGTATATTAATGATGTCTGAGGATAGATCAGAGGGATCTGTTTCGTGCACAGAGATCTGTCTCCATATTAAGGGCTCTTCCTCTGGTCTGTTTGCTGATGTCTAGGTGGAAAGACTCAGTTGCAGGGCTGCTCTCTTTAGTGGGCAGAGAATGAGTGCACTTTTATCAAAAAAAAAAGAGAGATTATGCATCGATCTAAAGCTTCATTTTTTTTTTTTGTATACGTTTTTCCCCCCAAATGTCAGCTTGATTTGTTTATCAGTCACTATCTACCAGCACAGTACTGTACGTTTACAAAACATAACAATGACCTGGATGTTCTTACATCATAAAGGGTCATGCATGATTGAAGGTGATGTTCCGTATTGGGTATTGTACAAATGCTTAAAGTTCTTCCATCTGACATGCTTTTTGATTTCTGTTCCTCTGCTCTGATGTATTTATTTACAGAGATTAAAATTAAGGTGTACATGTCATTAGACATTATCACAATTTTATACTTTGGTAACTTTACAGAAAAGGTTATTTTTAATAACATGAACTAACTACTACTTTTTACAGCATTTGTTATTCTTGGTTAATTTTTAGATATTTACATTCATCCATTTGGCAGGTGCTCTTATACAAAACAACTCACAATGTATTCAAGGTTTATATTGTGGCTGTATGTGTGTGTTATCTGGGAATTAAACCCATGAAATTGGTAGCGCCACGCTCTACCGTAGGCCTATATGTTAATATATCTATAGCTTCACTACCATTCAAAAGTTTGGCGTTAGTGTTTTTTGGGAAGAAAACAATTATTTTATTCAGCATGCATCAAATTGATCAAAACTAACCAGTAAGGACATTTATAATATTGCAAAAGATTTCTATTTCAAATAAATGCTGCTCTTTTTAACATTCTATTCATCAAAAAAAAAAAAAAAAACTGGGAAAAAAAAGTATCACGGTGTCCACAAAAATATTAAGCAGCACAACTGTTTTCATCATTGATAATGTTTCTTGAGCACCAAATCTACATTTTAGAATGATTTCTGAAGGATCATGTGACTCTGAAGACTGGAATAATGGCTGCCATCACAGGAATAAACTACATTCAAATATAAAAAAATTAAAAAAAAGTGAGCATAAAAAAAAGAAAATTTAACTTACCAACACAAAACGCTGTTTCAACTACTACGTTATAATGGCCATTTATGTCTGTATTAGTTAACTTATGTACTAGCATAGCATACAGATACCTGATAGCTTAGTTTATACATCCATTTGCACTTACCCTACATGTATTCACAATCAGTGATGGGCAGTATTTTAATTAAATGTATTTAAAATACGTATAAAATGTAATTTGTAATTAAATACTTAGAGAAAGTATTTTGTATTTAAAATACTAAAAGTACATTCAAATATGTTATTTTATTCTCGCATTCAATAACTTTCATCACCAGGCTTAAAGGTAGGGTAGGTCATTTTCGGAGAGGCTAGCAATAGTGAGCCAGCTTTGAAAGCATAAGATCCCACCCTCCCTTCAGAGAGTCTCCGAAGCCACACCTCTTTCAAAACACATGAACGCACACCGCAGGGAGCAAAAGCATCACGAGAAATGATGTTAAATTACCTCATGTCTCAAACCACATAACATTACAATAATAACGAACATAACTTAAAGAGCACAGACCTGTACCACCTGACTGCTGCAGATTCATTTCGCCGTCTGTAGAGTTGCCATTGAAACGCATAAATTCGAGTCATGGACCACTCCTAGTATAACGTCACGGGTTGCCATCTCTTAATTATGGCGTGAGCGCAGCATAAGCTCATTGTTTTGGTTCAGAAGGAACTGTAACGGTGCATACGCATAAAGAAGCTGCTTTTGTGCTCAGTCAAACTGCTTTAAGGTAAAGTATCTAGTAAAATATACTATCAGATATTATTCACTGAATGTCTTTATAGGACAGAAGATGCAAATGGCTAGAACTTGTGAATTGACTTGCTATTTAAAGCATGATGTGCGCTGTCTAGTGATGTGCGGATCGCAGTTATACCCGTGGGAGCTGAAGATAATCCGTGGATGGGTAGGTCAAGTAATAAAAAAATAGCATGGATTATTTGAAAACACAGTCGGTCGTGTCTTAAATTAATGTAACCATAAGTATATTTGGTCTGTGAGTTCATTCTTAAAGTGACAGCAGCCTAATAAACCTGCTGCTGTCTGTCAATATTGTTAAGCAACAAAAGAAAAGGACAAAATCACTCACTGCTCCTGACTGAATAACTTTAGTATCTTTATAAGGATCATCAATCTATATGTAATTGTTACAGTAAGCATTTCAAATAATTGAGTGTAAATTGTTTGTATGTTTGTATTTTCAAATTACAAATTGTATTTTAATTAAATACAAATTACAGATACTTACTCATCAAATGTAACTATGTATTTGTGCCCATCTCTGTTCACAATCATCTTTAATGTAATTAGCCTATGTGTTAAATTAAGTGTTAAATGTCCAAATATTTCAGTTAAAGAAAAAAATGAATGATGTTCAATTATTCACTTAATAAATAATTCTAATAGTCTTTTAACAGTTAAAGGTGCAATATGTAATATTTTATGTCCGCTAGAGGTCGCTATCATGTTCATGGATGCGATTATTAATGTTACTGTAGTATGAAGCAGAGCAGGACCGAGTGTTGTGGGAGCTGAACGAGGCCGCTGGAGCGATTGCGCAACACACGAGCAGCGGAACTTTTATTATGCCAGTCGCCGGCACCGCTTCCTCTTTTCCGTTCATGGGTATGAGGTAACGCAGCTCTGTTTATCATATTAGATACATTTGAGTGTGTTGAAAATGTTATAACGTTACTCTGTGGGTTCACTCTGCGGCTGCTGTGAGACACTTCTTTGAGACACACTGCAGTAAGATAGATTGATTTTAGAATATCATATTAAATGCTGGATGGCTTTTGTTGATAAATGGCATGCAATTAATTTTTAAAACGTATTGTATGATGGAGAAAATGCTGTATTACTGTTACTAAAAATAAAGCTGCATCTGATTATGCTATGTTAGCTACTTCACAAAATAGTGTTTTTCTCTGAGGCATGGTAAAGCATGGTACTCGCAAAAAATCAAGAAAATTGATTTAAACAATAAGACTAAACGTGTTGAGCTATATTATAATAGTTTATTATATTAGTTTTCTGTCCATAAATATATCAAAACAGTTGTTCCTTTGCCTATTAAAACATGTGGTATTTCCATGGTTTCTACAAAATAAAAATGGAAATCGAGGGTAACGTGGGTGTGACGCAATTGACAGGCGACTTCCTCACACGTCCCGGAGCCTTGGTTAAAATTGCAATTTTCTCACGATTTACAAATAGTTGCAAACATTTGGGATATTGTAAGTACTCAAGTGAACAAAATATATAACACTGGCTTAGTGGTTTTTGGATATTTTACTGCAAAATTCTTACATATTGCACCTTTAATCAAGTCTAAGAAATTACGTTCAATTTTTATAGTTTAATTATGCACTAATTTGTTTTCTTACCCATTATATAGTAAGATATATGGATATTTTCAATAAATATAATTCGTATATACTTAGGATAATCATTAACTGACAGTTTGGGGACACCCGATTTCGAGGGAGGACCTGATTTGTCATGACACCGGTACTCAAATTTAGGTCAGCCGAAGTGGAACGGCGCTACATGTCAGAGCTTTGCACACGAGGTTATCAACTCGGTCTCGGACACGGAAAATGTTTTAGGGCAGTGACTGGACTTCATTGACTAATAATTATGCAGTAGGTATCATTTTATTTCAGTCTGAAAACACACAAGCTTCGTAAACAACGAAAGACTAAACGCCATAAATCACTTAAATACTGCAACAAGGTTTCTTTTCTTACCATCGGTTCTCAAAACTGCAACAGACCAAAATAACTAACAGAACAAATG
>RJVU01062584.1:6773625-6794246 GCA_003731715.1 Anabarilius grahami | reverse complement strand
ATGATATCAGATGCAAAAGCCTCAAAGTGCCATCTGAAATTTTCTTCTAAAATAAGCATTTTTATCAAGCTCATATGTTTAGGTTCAGTAATTCCACTTTAATGGCGATGAAAAGGACCCATTAATTGCCATTAAAGTGAAATAACTGAACATAAACATACGAGCTTGATAAAAATGCGTATTTTAGAAGAAAATTTCAGACGGCACTTAGAGGCTTTTGCATCTGAAGTCTTCATATATATATCACTCTTTATTTAATCACAATATATTAGATATAATCATTTATAAATAATACATTATTGTAATAAATGTAATGATTATAATATTATAATAATGATATATATATTTTTCAATACTTGTACTAAATGTGAAGTCATGTGAAAAAAAATGTAATGTCATATTTTATAATTATTCTAGATTTTTATATTCATGTGTTAAATTAACAGACCTGCTTTAAAAACATCACATTTTAGCAGATACATTTGTTTTGCACTTATTTACGAACTGAAAAGCCACCCAGTTATCCATCAGTGAGATTAATGAACCCCTCTAGAGGGCACAGGTGCAAGCAGGCAGAAAACCAAGAAAAATGGCATCGTCTCACAGGAGAAACAAGAACAATCCTTAATACAATCCCTCACGTCCAAGTGCAGCGTTATTTGGGTCCCATCCATCAACGCAAACACATCTAAGAATATCTCACCTCTCTCTAGGTCGCACTCGGGCGAGGAGGCGCCGCTGCATTCGCTGCGTGGGCCGAGGATGGGAGACATCAGGCTAAAATCAGACAAAGAGACGGTGCTGGGCAGGTCCAGACTGCAGGGGCGAGAGGAGGGGGTGGGAGAGTTGGAGGTTGGAGAGGCAGAGGAAAAGGAGGATGAGGAGGAGAAAGGGCAAGGCAAGTCCAGAGGGCTGTTCGGCCCGGAACTGAAGCTACTGTTGGACTGAGTCTCAGAGTCTTCCTCTGACATGGCACTCGTGCTGCAGTTTTCATCCTCGTAGGACCCAGATGCCACTGCAGGAAGACAGAATGGAAAAATCTAATTCTGAAACATGTACGTGGTCAGGCTTATAGACATTTTTATAGACAAATAGACATTTTATTTAGACACTTTTTTACTAAATGCACTATAATAGACACAGAAATAAAAAGTTTACATCCAAAGGTTTATGAAATTAATGAACCACATGAAATCATCTTAATTTGAATCAGGTTTGAAAGAAAAAACAACAAAGGTTTTAGAATGACATGACAAAACAAAAATGGATTGTATTTGTATCTCATTCAACAGTTTGTCAAAAAAAAAAAAAAAAAAAAAAAAACTTAACTCAAGAGTTGTTTTAAGATAAGAGCCTAAGGAGTAGCAGACAGCATTAACCGCTGTGCTGAACCTTCCCTTTCACTATCCCAAAAAGATCTATAAAAGATCAATCTCACACAGTATCTCTGCAGTATTGTTAAAGGAAAAACACACTGCAGTGCATCTACTTGGCTTGCTTCACAAAGATCTACACTACATGCAAGTCCTTTGAAAACAGTAGAAAAGACTTGGAATACATTAATTGTGTCTGTCTTTTATTCAGGACAATTCAGTATTCTATCAACAACATTTTTAAAAAGGAGCTTTTAAATTATATTTTTAAAAAACAACTAGTTATTGTAATTATCCATCTGAAATTAAATTATTTCCCTTCACTCGGTCTGGCATTTTGAATGAAATTTGTTGCAAAGCATTCTGGGAATAGGGCCTTATAAATGCCCACAATGATTCTTAAAAGGCAGCATCCTTTTGCTGCCTACTGAGCATCCATGATGCCTAGAGTACTGTCAAGATATGTTGCATAAAGAGTTACTGCGTAATACAACATAATCTGGACTCACTTGATATTCCATCAGACTCCATTTTGAAGGCAGTTAAGTCTTCACCAATGACACCATCACCCTCTGCACCCACGCCTCTCTCCCGCGGGCCTATGCTGCAGGAACGTCTGCGCTCATGGATCTCATCTGAGATCATCTCCAGGTTCCTGAGGGCTGATTTATATTCCCCTTTAGCCTGCGTCAGCTTGGCCTGAAGGTCATCCACATTCTTCTTCAGTTGCTTAAGAGAGAAGGACAAAAAACTGAGTTGACATTAAACAAAATATGGAAGTAACATGGAATCATGGCCTAAAATAGATAAAGGACAGAAAAATACAGGTAAATAGATTAAATTAAAAATAATATTTTCCATATTAATATATGAGGAGATTTTTTTTTTATATTAAATTTCTTACTCCAATGGCAATATTTTCCCTTGTTTTAAGCAAAAACCTTTCAAAATTTCTAAAATGTTATTCTTAAAACAAGATAATTTTTTGTAAATCTTAAGTAAATTTTAAAAGATTTTTAAAGATTTACATTTTTTAAATATTATAAAATGACTACAAATGATCTTTTTGCAGTGTGTATTTAGCCCTTATAAAAGACTTATAGATGTTGCATGAAAAGTACCTCAAGCTGCAAGTAATATTTTGCCTTCATTTCAAAGTAGGGCCTGAAAAAGACGGTGAGAAAAAAAGTGATTAGAGCTACTGTACTGTAAAGGCCTATAAATAGCATCTTACATATCACCATGGCAACTGTTCACATATGCAGATACATTAATCAAATGATGAGAGACAAGATTAACAGGGTTCGGTGATAGAGTTGAGCCAGCTGAGTCACCATCACACGGGAGAAACCCACCTAAAAGGCTCCCCACTGATATTTATGGGTTTAACATGAGTCTAGTCTCACAGACGGCTGACTCTCATCATAAACTAATTACGAGCAAAACCTGCCTACTAAGAAAGAAAGATAGTATCTGACTGACATATAAACTGACCGACCAAGTTTGTTTTTTGTTTTGAGACATTAAGACCATAAACATACTCTACGAAAATAGACAAATCACAGACGTGAACAATAAGCCAATGCATTGCAAGTGCGCAGTCACCTTTTATTGTTTCATTCTGTGGCAGCGACATTTACGTTACATTTATTGAATCGCTTTTATCCAAAGTGACTTAAAGGGTTAGTTCACCAAAGAGTTACTCACCCTCGTGTTGTTCCAAACCCATAAGGCTTTCATTCATCTTCTGAACACTTCTTGCGTGCATCAAGCAAACATGCTTGAGCTTCTGTTTACCACAACTGATGTGTGCATTGAATGTTTATATGTGAATAAAAGTGGTAGTGGAGGGACAGAAATCGCTCAGATTTTTATTAAAAATATCTTCATTTTTGTACCTTAGATGAACAAAAGTCTTACGGGTTTGGAACAACATGAGTGTGAGTATTTAATGACAGAATTTCTATTTTTGGGTGAACTAACCCTTTAAGCCTTCAAGGTTTACATGTGTGTGTTCCATGGGCAGAGCCGTAGCTAGGGTATCCAGGATCCCGGTGCAGTTTGTTGCACAGTAACTCGTTTGGGAGGGCATGGCCTGTGAATAAGAGGCTCTACACGATCCCAGACGAGGAATAAGGGAAACAATCAGTCATTTTTTTATTTTTTCAGAAAATGGCCGATTGTTTCACTAGATAAGACCCTTATTCCTCGTCTGGGATCGTGTAGAGCCCTTTGAAGCTCTTTGGACCTTCAACCCATTGGTCCCTATTGAAGTCCACTATATGGAGAAAAATCCTGGAATGCTTCCCTCAAAAACCTTAATTTCTTTTCAACTGAAGAAAGAAAGACAAACATCTTGGATGACATGGGGGTGAGTAAATTACCAAGAAATTTTAATTCTGAAGTAAATACAACAAAGTAAAACCTACAGTCCCCATAAACATGCAACATAGCAACAATCCATTGACTGTTTGAGGATTCTTGTGCCGTTTCTGTGTGCAATATGCAGACATATTAAGTAAAGACTATTACTAGCCTAAATGGTATCAGTGAATGCTTGTGTGTTTGACAAATTAATTGGTGCATACTTAGACTTGTTGATGGTGCGTTTGAGCTTCTTCTCCAGCTGTTTCATTCGGCTCATGGCGGCAGTGTATTTGGCGGCGGTCTCCTTGTGCAGTAGCTCACTGCGTGTTTTTATCTGCTCTGCCTCCATCACCTATAAACCAAAACAAGGATGTTTGAGTATTTCCTGGTACACCTCATTCTATCATCCCACAACTTCGCATTACTCACTCGCTGTGTTGCGTGATTTAGCATCTCCTGCCAGGCCGAGTCAAACTGCCTCTTGTCGTCCTCCAACAGCCTCTGTTCAGCCAGGGCGATGGTCTCTTTGGCCGCCCGCAGTACCTCCGTGGCCCTCTGGAAGTCTTGCGTGGATCTCTGTGCTTCCAGCTGAGTCTAGGGAACAGGTAGAGGGCAATTACATAAACAGTGCACTGCCAAAGTAAACAACATTGTGGATTATCCATGAAGCAATCAGTGCAAGAGATGGAGAAACTTTTCTCATGCACAGAACTTCCTGTATGGTGACATATTAAAATCACCCTTGAACTTCCTTCATGGTGAATTAAAGCAAGCCATGCTAAATCTGTCCAAAACATAATCCTTTCCCATTCCTTCACTTTTGAACTCTAATCTCCACATTACTCCCACTGACAGAAAAAGCCTGCGGAAACCTCTTACTGACTCAGTCTACTTAGCCAAACAAAACAGGATCAGTTTTGCAACCAACCAATGGCAATGAGGCAGTTTTACTCTTTGAAGAGATTTACAGCATAGAGAGATCGTATAAATTAACTCGGAAATTTAGAGAAAAATCATACTGTTCATTATACCAGTAATTCATTCAAAGTTTACGTTCTCCATTTAAGCAGAATATTGCTTATTCTCTCTATCTACAGTATGTATCTATCAACACACACATACACAAACATATGTAAAACAACATATGGTGCCCTTTGAAATGACAATTACATTAATTATACTGGTAAAGAGCAGTGTGAACATTCATGTGACTATCACGATAAAACAACATTCTGGATATGTCTGTCACCCAGTGAAGGTGATTATACATCTCTACTACAAGACCTTGAATGCTACAAGACTCAAAACTGAATGTGCACTGTATCAAACACTGTAAATGGCAGTCCCATGGATATGCAATAATCCCAGGGATAATCTTCTACCTTTCCTCCAATCTGTCCTATTATAGTCTTTCATTCTTCATTTGAGACAGCTCAATATTTTTTCTTTTCCTTTTTCTCCATCCCTTCTTCACTCACACACACGCTATTTTTAGCTCAGGCTTCAAAGTTGACGTGATGCTGCCGCATTGCCATGAAGAGCTGACAGCAGGGGATCACTGCAGATGGCAGGACAGACCTCCAATCCACCCAGGAAAAGACACCGAAGGATGGAAGGACTGGTGTAGCAAGTATAAATAAAATAAAATAATATTGAGGCATCACTAGCAATTATATTTTAGTGTGTGAACACAAAACATAAAAAGACAACAATCAAGCTATATATTAAAGGGTTAGTTCACCCAAAAATGAAAATTCTGTCATTAATTACTCACCCTCAGCCTCAGCGTGTATCAAAGTCATGCCCCCCAGTGGTGAACCGCTGAAGTTTCGAAACACTTATGATGTAACGAAGCCTTGTTTCCTGAAATCACGCGATTTTGGCAGTTTGATACTCGCTCCGAACCACTGATTCGAAACAAAAGATTCGTAAAGCTTTGAAGCTTCATGAAGGAGTGTTTTGAAATCACCCATCACTAGATATTGTTCAATAAAGTCGTTATTTTGTTTTTTTTGGTGCACAAAAAGTATTCTCGTCACTTCTTAACATTAAGGTTGAACCACTGTAGTCACACAAACGGTTTTAAATAGTGATCGACCGATGTATCTGTTTACCGATATTTTTCCCGATATTTAAGCATTTTTCCATAATCGGGTATCGGTTTTGTAAAATCGGATTCGCCGATTTACGGCGCCATCTTGTGGCCGTTTTGAGATTTCCGCCATTGCAGCCCGGGCGTCTGAGGAGATCAGTCAACAACAACTCAGTGCACAGGTAAAGTATATGTTCTACTTGGTTTGCTTTAATTAATCAACTTTATTTAACATAACAGACATGCACAAATGAGATCTGAGACATAAATTCCTGATATAGTTAATTTATGCAGCTTGTTTCTAAACAATTGAGACGAACTCATTGAGTCACGTAGTGTAATTCGTCATGTCCTGCCCCAATAAAGACGTAACTTTACATGAATTAAATAAAACAGACATGAATGAGTGCATGTTGAAAATAAAAGCGCTGAATTTAATTCTCTATCTGTTGTATTTCCTCACCATTAGTCTAGAAGAAAAAGTTCGTTCATATTGCTTAGCAACTGACGGATGATCAGGAGGCTTAAGCACGGCCACTGAATGAAACTTTTGACAAGATTATCTTGTTTAAACACCCTAGATTATATGATCATTTACTACATAATTATTTCGCTAATACACATATAAATATAGCCTACCGCTTTGTGGAAATTAATTATTTATTATCTCCATACGCGATCGCGGTTGATTAAGTTATAGTCAAACAGCACTTTGTCAGTTGGCATTTCATGATTTAACGTTAGATTAAATTTAGATCATAAAATGCCAACTGACAAGTGCTGTTTAACTTTATATAGTCTCGGACAAAAAAGTTCGTTCATATTGCTCAGCACCTGAATGGGTTGATGATCAGGAAGCCTCAAGCACGGCCACTGCATGACATTTTTGACAAGATTATCTCGTTTAAACACCCTAGATTATATAATCATTTGATTTACTACATAACCATTATTTAGTTAATACAAATCTAAATAAATGCAGCTCTGTGGAAATTATTTATTATCTCCACACGCGATCGCGGTTGAGTAGCCCAATTTATAGTTTTGTGTAAATGCATAGATAAGTTACAGCACTTTGTCAGACACTTAGTAACAGTGCACTTTATTTTTTTGGACTCAGACCCCTCTATTTATTTGTGTATAAATATAAAGGTTTTTTTTTTTGTATGCAAGGAGGGAGCGATTGTTATAAATAAAATGGTTTGTTCAGCTCATTTGTGTTGTAATAATTGGCAAAAACAGAAGTATAACAGTAAATAAATATCGGTTCTGCATATCAGTTATCAGGTACATAAACATGCAAATAATCGGTATCGGTTATAAAAAATCAATATCAGTCGATCACTAGTTTTAAATATGTCTTTAGTAGCTTTCTGGGCATCTGAAAGTGTTAATTATCTTGCTGTCAATGCAGGCCTCACTGAGCCATCGGATTTTATCAAAAAGAGGATCTGAAGAGGAACAAAGGTCTTACGGGTGTGGAACGACATGAGGGTGAGTAATTAATGACAGAATTTTCATTTTTGGGTGAACTAACCCTTTAAGGTCACTGAAGATGGCAAGACAGTAAAAGGCAACGGAAGGATAGAAGGGCTGGTGTAGCAAATTGTGTAGCAAATTGTATAGTAAAGTAAAATAAAATAAAAAATCTTGAGGCGTTATTAGCGAGTATATTTTAGTGTGTGAACATAAAACAAAAAGACAACGATCAAGCTATCGTCTAGGTCTTTGAAATGGTCAGTACTCTTAAGAATTCAGCAGAAGTCAAAACTTCAGAAGCTTTCATGTTCATGCAGGGAAAAACTTGTTAAAATATTCATTCAAATTACACTCAGAGGTACTCTGAGGTCAAAAGTTATTTCCTGAGGAGTAGCGTGTTAATACTAACTGCTTCAAATCAGTTCTGCAGCAAAGTGAGGCAGTGAAATAAACCACATCTAATATTTAACAAGCTGCACAAAAATCATCTGATTTAATCATTTTTTATGTGATTTAAGTTCAGGGAACTTTTACACAGAGAAGCTGATTATTAACTTAACTGCAATTAAATAGACAGAAAAAGTACTTCTCTTTGTTTATGGAAAAAAAATCCTATTGCATCAAAGCACTCCAGCTTTAATCAAATTCTGACCAAAAATAATGCAGAGACGGCCTCATTATGGGATGTTTTGGGTCCATGGTGACCCAGTTGACATGCTTTTTTTGATGTCATTAACCAATTGTCCTTGTTCTGGCTTAAAAAATAAAGTCTTTTGCAATGGTTTTATACATCTCTTTTGACTGGCATAAAAACAAGCTCATTTGTGACTGTTTTTGACCGGGAGATAACCCCTCACAAGACTAATGCTTTTATTGCTTCAACGCACACTGGGCTACTGGGACTTCGAACTTAAATGTGGGACTAAAGAGTTTCTTATCAAACATTTCTGTAGCAGAAAGTAAACCTTGAGCTGAATTAGGGCCAAAAATACATTTTCTACACAATAAAACCCCCAATACATTCTCATTAAAAAACAAAGTGTAGCTTAATCTTGTGATAAATAAAGCCATTATGAAATTCTCCAAAGCTTATTGACTGAAGGCGGAAGGCAGCATAGGGGTTATAACTCAAACGGATTTCAATAAATCTGCTTTGGTGCCATGCGGTCACCATTAAACATCTATAGCAGTTTACCACCAAGAAAGCACACGTTCAACCAAACAAGCACACATACAGTCCATTTCCCAATTCTCCAACAGAGGTCACAAGGGCTCCTGCAAATGGACAAAATTTTCACCTCAGTACTCTGGTTTATTACTTCCTACTAACACATATGCCATGTGAGGATGGGTACAGGACAAATAATCAATCAGACAAGAGAGGGAAAGAGGAAAGACAGCCGAGAATGTGATAAAAGGCATTAACAACCATCCCTCCTGATTCACAGCCAAACATTGCAGAACATTATCTGAGGGGTTTCACTGTTAAGCCTCAGTATGACTCAATGTTTGACTGCCAAAATGATGCAATAAAGCTGACAAACTAATTTTCCCCATATAACAAGGCAACAGGGAACCACATTTTACACTGTTGCCAACAGCTTTTCATAGTTGTTAGAAGGACCAAACCATCCAAGAAAGGCTCGTGGTCAAAGGCCCATTAATGCTACATAAGGATTCACGATCGTTAGGGGAAAGAAATGATAAATGTAATGCTCAGTAAATGTATCACTGGTAATAATTCAAACGTACAATGCATGTGCAATTCAATCCTCTACCCAAAATAAATAAGTTTCAGTAATGACTGACACAGATATTTAAAAAAAGGAAAAAAAATATAAATAAATAAATAAAAAAAGTTGAAACTTACATAATTTAAAAAAATAAAAACAATTCTGGCCTGATTAGATAACATTATCATAAAAATGTTGCAATAATGCCATTTGTATGAATGCAACGCTTTTTCTGTAGTTTAGTGGAAACATCTGTCTTTTATTAAAAATGTTTCTTTGGGGTTTTAGGTTGGGTTATATTAAAAGATGTATTTTCATTTTTCACTATGAACCCAGCAAACAGGGGATGTTCTTAGAATTCACCTAAAGTTCTGGCAAGGTTTCTTTCAAAGTTATGAACAAACAGTCTTCCAATTATGTTAATAGAACATTTGTTCAGAGTTATCTGGGGCCGTATTCACAAAACATCTTAAGGCTAAAAGTAGCTCCTAACTTGCCGATTTAGGAGAAACTCTTAAAAATAATGGGGTGTCAGTCCTAATTTTAGGAGTCCTAAATTTTTGCTCTAATAGTATTTCACAAAGCATTTTAGCACTAAAACTAGCTCCTAAGTCTGTGAAACGTTAGTGACTTAGGAGTCCTCTTGACTACTCCTAAGACCAAATCACAAACAGTCCTTATCCACCCAAAGACACTGTACACCATTGAGGCAATGGCAATAGAGCCTTGGGTGCTGAACCTTTTCTTCATAAATGCAATACATTTTGATTTATAGATTTGAATCTACAATGAGATGCCAAAAAAAAAAATTGTCTGATTACCTGTGCCAGTGGTTTTCATGAGTTCACACTTACAAATGATTGAATAGAGTAAAAATATATATATATATAATAATAAAACATAAAACATAATTTGTCGCTTGAATTCTGCATTCTCTTGAGATGCAGACATCCAAGAGGTGGACAATTAACTGTATATACTAGTTTAATTAGTGACACTTAGCCTACATTTTAAAACCTTTATGACAACAATATGGCAACATTTTATTTTGACTATGGCAACATTTTTATTAAAAATATTTATTTGAATAGGGCAACATTTGTATTTTAAAACCTTTATTTTAATATGGAAACATGACACCTCATTCTACAATATTTCTATGACTAAATCGCTGACTCCTCCCCCATCAGCCAATCACTGTGTGTATAGTCCATAGAAACGAGGTCAACCCCGCCCTTACTCTTAGCTTAAGACTTCAGTCTATTCCTTAGTAAAAGTTTGTCTCAGCAGCTTTGTGAATAGGTTAAGAGAAAACTCTTAGCTAAGAACTTTTACTGCTATTTAGGAGAACTCTTAGTGGTAAGATAAAATGTTTTGTGAATACTGCCCCTGGTCTTTAATAATGTTCTCAAAAATATTTATACATCATTCATGGAATGTTTCTATAGAAAGCAATGTTTAGTTGGATGTTCGTCTAATGTTTTGTAAATGTTACTACTTTTTTTGCAACATTTAGAGAACATCCAAAAAAAAACGTTCCTATAATGGTCCCATAACCAATTTTTAAAAAAACTGGACATTTGGAGAACATTCAGAAATGGGAATAATAGCAAAACGTTCTTAGAACATATTTTTGTTAGCTGGGAATGCTTCATAATGTTATAATATGTCTAGTGTTTGAGGATGTTTAGACATAAATTATAAAGCTTTTTGCAACATTGTCCTTTGTGTAGGGCCTACTATTAGTCTAATTGTATCCAACTCAATCAATAAATTTATGTCATGGGTAATAACTGCTAATACGCTCTCAACATTAACAATATTTGCTAAATTTCAAAGTTTTAAACTAAACATTTTCTGAACAAATGAACCACATTATTTTTAATTATCCCATGACACCATACAACCAGGAAAAGCACAAACATTGCAATAATATGGGCCTAAGGAAAACACAAGGCCACATTTAGGACATCTGAGGTAGTCATAAAGCTTAAGAATTTATATTCAAACTATCCATATTTTTATGAGAAGGCTGCAGTGGCTCTGAGAGAGTTCAATGACACCGGCACATAGCTGCAGGTGTTTTAGCTGTGCCGCCCATCTGACAAGAGCGGTACCCGCTTCTCAAACTGAAGTGCTGAGTGAGACCATAGAAATCATTACTGGACATGAAAAATCGGCAGCATAAAGGTCCTTCCCTGTGTTCAAGTGTGCTCTGAGGACACATCACAGCAAAAGGATTTCCCTTGTCGTCTAACGTTCACAGTACAAGAGTTGGTACTCATTTTCCACACTCTGCATTGTGGTTATATAATGATTACCTAAACATGAGGCTAGCAAATCATTATGCAAGTTATTTACATGCAAAAGTCTCAAAGGTACAATAGCAAAATTCTGTTTAATTCTTAGGATCAGAGAAATAAACAGACTGGTTTTGCTATTGTAACATTAAGCTCTCTACATGTGCACTATCATTCGAAAGTTTAGTTTCAGTACGTTATATTTTTAATTAATGCTTTTATTAGGCAAGTATGCATTAAATTTGATCAAAAGTGACATTAAAGACTTTTATATTGTTACAAAAATTATATTTAAAATAAATTATGTTCTTTTGAACTTTCAATCATCAAAGAATTTAATTCATCCTAAATCCTGTATCATGGTTTCCACAAAAATATTAAGCAGCACAACTGTTTTCAACATTGAGCAGCAAATCTTCATATTAGAATGATTTCTGAAGGATCGTGAGACACTGAAGACTGGAGTAATGGCCGCTGAAGATTCAGCTTTGCTGAATCATAGGAATAAATTAAATTTTAAAATATATTCAAATAGAAAAGAGCTCTTTTAAATTGTAATAATATTTCACAGTATTATTGTTTTTACTATATTATTCATCAAATAAATGCAGTCTTGGTGAGCATGAGAAAACCGTGCCAGTAGTGTAAATGGCCAAAACAACACTGGACCAAACAGACTTTCAAAAAATATCTTCTTTTGTATTGTGCAGAAGAAAGTCATAAAGATTTGGAATGAAACAAGGGTGAATAAATTATGACAATTTTCCTTTTTGTGTGAACTATCCCTTTAATGCAACCAAAATAATTGTGGTAAAATATGCAACTTCATTTACTTCGCCTTTTCACGGCTCTTGATAATGAATGATAATGCTGAAGTCTTCACAAATCATATTTTACAAGCATACTGGAAGACCATTAAACAGTACGCAGAAAACTGATGTATATATGAGTGTTTATGAGAATGAGTATGTGTGTGCATTATTCAGAAGACCTCTTAATGAGAAATGTGTTCTGAAATATTAATATGAGAACAGTTCTGAAAAAAAATTCCATCCTCGAATCAGCAGACCAGTCATACATGATTCTTGCATTCATTAAACCTCATCACTGATTCCATCTAAACTCCAGAGTCTTCAACTGCCTTCAAAGCTGAAAGATTCTGACAACTGCTGAAGCCTTGTGATCCATGCATTTTTACCGTTGTATAAGTGTTAACAAGACTTTGAAGTGGGCCACTCTAAATGCAGTGCGCAAATAAATCGCATTTGTATGAGAAAATATACTCTCCTGCTAGATGAACAAGATGTTTTAACTTCTTAAATTTACAGTATGGTTTCATGGTACATCAAACTGACCCCTTTTAAAAACGAGACAAGGCCTTTTATTCAGAAAGACATTGGAATGCATCAGATCTGTGATATGCCAGCTGCTTCTCTGAATATAGCACATATGAATATATGAAGAAAAAAGGATGTTGTCTTGCAGAAGTGATTTCAAACAAAGAACAAGCTCAGAAGAAAACAAATTAGCTCTAAATAAGGTAACATTTGAATTTAGGGGGATTTCCACTGATGCTTACGAAAAATAAAAGTGGCAAAAGATGTCATAAGTGGTTATTTTGAAATGCTTTTCTAAATATACTGGTGGAAATTCAGGGGGAGACTGTCAAGAGACACAGTGCAGGGGTGGGGGGAGAGAGAGACATGGCAAACTGCAGAGATAGGAAACAGTTAAAGCTTCACTGCAGTCAAGTGTTCACTGCAGAGAGACAGCACAGAGGAGAGAGAAAGACAGGAGGGACTGATCATGCAGTGTAAAGTCTGACATCTCTTTTACATATTTGATAACCATAAATGTTACAGTCTTGCTCTTCAGGGAATTTGGGTCAAAATATCCTGTCCACATAGACAAAAAAGATATTACATAAAATGGTACATCAAGCAAAGATTAATTATAAAGATTATTAATATTATTACTAATAATAGTCATCATTATCATCATCGTCAAATGGCATAAAAAAAAAAGTGTACAGTGAGCAAATGTTAATTATAAATAATTTTAAAGATGATGATTATAAATTTCTCAATAATAAAAATAGCATAATTTAGCATTAAGCAAAGATTAATGTAAGATTATTATGATAATGAATATTAATATTTTAATATTAAAATATTTTATTAATAATAATAATAATAATAATAATAATAGGCATATTTGTGCATCAAGCAATGGTTAACAATAATAAAAGGCATGCTTGTACATAAAGCAAAGATTCATTATAAATATGAATCATAATATTAGTAGTAGTAGTAATAGTAAATAATTAATAATAATAATAATAATAATTAAAGGGTTAGTTCACCCAAAAATGTATAAAAATGGTCATCAATTACAAACTCTCATGTCAAACCTGTAAGAGTCTCACTCATCTTTAAGCCTAAATTCAACCTGTTCATCATATAAATCAATCGTGCCTCTTTAGAAAATGTGGATTAAACCACTAGATTAATATGGATTAGTTTTACGATTAACTTTTTTTTTTTATGAACTTTCAAAGCATCAAAGTGGTAGATGAGTGGACTGTCAATGGAGGGACAGAAATCTGTCAGATTTCATCTAAAATATCTTCATTTGTGTTCAGAAGATGATCGAAAGTCTTACGAGTTTTCCCCCCAACTGGTGTTTCAAATTAGAATAACCTGTCAGTATAAAAGCTCATCCTTCAGAAGAACAAAAACCGTTTAAATCAATTTAAATGAATCATCTCCACATTTCTCATTATAAAGGAGCTTGACAACCCAGAAGGGACTGTTTCCATAAAAACACTTCTGTTTGTCCCTGAGGAAAACAATAACTAAGGGCACATCACTCTCCTTCACCACCAAGGAAACTGAAGAACATCAAGTGCTTTGTCAGTGAAGTTAAATAGGCCACTTACAATTCTTCCTTCATGGAGTAAAAAGCATAACGCTCCTAAACTATATTGCCCCAGTTTCAGAGCGGGTCAACGCTACTGTTGTTACTGATTCAGTCAAATAAAGTTTACCAAGTGTTGTATAAATCTGAGGAACTTTGCCTTTATAAGTCAAAGCAAATGAGACATTTTACACCAACCCCACCACACCCACCCCCCAATGCCCCAGCTGCAATGCACTAACCGAGATAAACTGATAATCTTCTCTTAGAATAGCACAGGCCTTTGAGAAAAGGGAACAGAGATTTGAGCATTTAAACATTCGCTCTCTCTCAGCAAAGTCTTTATGCCTCGTTGAATGAAGCCAGCCACCTGTGGCAGATCTACAGTTAATGCCTCTGTGCCATCCAGCTCATAGCAGATAACAAGCTGATAGCACAAGAGTCTCCAGAGAGGGATAAAAGAAAACACACCGCAGACAAAATGGTGAAGTGCCAACTAAAAACAGATGCTGTGTGGGTGAAGTTGGCTTTTGGAAGATAATATTGGGTTCTTGTTTGGATTTTCTTGGCCTCACCTGCCGTGCCACCCGCCGGGCCTCCCAGTACGGTTTCGATTCCTCCACCGCTTTCCCAATCTTCTTCACCAGTTCGTCCAGCTTTAAAGTGGCTTCCACCAGCACGGAGCGAAACTTCTGCCTGGCATCCTAGAGATGGACCAAACATGAACAATCAAATGGATATGTTTAGGGATACACAATATATCGGTACCATTTCGGTAAACAGCAAATATTAGAGACATTTTTTTTATTATTTATCGAATCTGTCGGTATTGGATATTTAATTGTAATTCGCTAATTTTTCCTATTTGTTCACCATTTTCAACTAAAAACAGAAAACTTTTTATGAGTTTTGGCCATTCATTTACACAACAACGGTGTTTTGGGGGCCTGAAGACGGGTTTAAAAGTGCAAGCTTTTGAAAATGATACTGTTATCTTCTCTGTGTAAACTACAAAAACGCAAATCTGTGAAAACGGTGACGTCAACCACATGCGTATTACATGTTCAGTCTATAGGCACGTAGTGTTTCTTTACAAAGTGACATCGCCAACTACTGGCCTGGCATGCATAATACAGCGCTTTGACAACATTGTCATCTGTACGTGAAAAACACAAAGGAAAAACTTACATTTTTAGTGCATTATTGTCATGTAAACGTACTCTCAAAGTTAATCTTTAAAAACAAACAATTAATTATAAAGATTATTATAACATTTATTATTATTTTTAATTATAATAATCAAATGGCATAAAAATTGTACATCAAGCAATGCAAAAATGATAAATAAATTTTAATTAAATGTAATTTTTAGCAAAGCTCAAAATTAATATCCATTTTTCATACTGTACATTGGGGCATTTATTTATTTATTTATTTTAAGTTTAGACAAAATATTATTATTTTAATATTGCCCATAACATGAAAAAAAGTATTATCTTATTCTGAACATTGCTGATCAAAGGTAACACATAATGCGTACCAAAATAAACTATATGCAGAGTCCAGATGGCATAGAAATCTTAATAGAAATTAACACATTGATTTATGCTGACAACATCTGAAATCAATTGAGTAATTGGAAACACAAGGAATGTTACCCAACTACATAATTATATTATGTATATAATAAATATTAAACATTCTAAGAATTGTACAGTGAAATGACTTTCATTTCAACTTGTCATGGCATTTGGGTCAACTACTTTTCACATAAAAAGTGCTATACATAAAAGGGGAGTAAAATCAGTTTATCTGTAATCAGATTTGCAAGAAGATCTGTGAAGATGTCTAAAGCACATGGAAAAATACGCTTTTCTCTTGCGTTGTAAACAAGCTTTCTCATAAATGTAATTCAATCGTTATTTTCCATTTATTGCCCATGGCCAAGCAATTAGATTAAATCCCATTCGTCAAAACACAGATTGATTATTTGCAACAGACTCCAATACCAGGAAAAATAGAACACCAAGAGTTAAATCTTAAGTCCCCGTTGAAGTGCAACATGGCCAGTGACGCAAAAGCAACACTAATTTGGTTGACAGCCAAATACCTCAATTACGGGATTCTTAGAACAATCATCAGAGTTGGAATGGGTCAAGAAAGTCTGCATAAACAGTGACAACTATTGCTACTGCATGCACTACTGCATTTTCTTAACTTTTTGTTAGTACAAAACAATCCAGAAGCTTTCCATTGTGTTTTATGAAGTTTAGAGAAACCCTAATTAATCTATAAAAATCTTCACTCCTCTTCCAACTCTTAAATTCCAATATAGTTAGCGTGTGCCCTTCTTTATTCATTTCATCTGCAGGAAACAACTTGCTAATTTGTTCAGTAAGGAAGACTATGTTTTTGCTTCAGGAGCTGGACTGCCAGAGAAATTGTCAAACAGGCAATTTTGAGGCCCTTTGAGAAAGTATTTCTCCTTCGGCGTCTGTTTTTTGACTCACAATTAGACTACAGACTGGCTAAGTCATTTTATTAAATTATTACACTACAGGACATGCCCAAACAATGAACTCAATGGCATCGGGACAATTCAGTGTGACCAAAGTGACCACATGACTGAGTCTGACCAGCTGAGTGTGTTTTTGTCTAAACATGTCCTTGTTTACTGCATTCTGTATCTCTGAGATCCGCACTTGACTGCTAAAAAAAAAAATGCTCTGCATAAAAAATTTAAAGTATATGAACGCCAAATATCATATTCCTTGTCATTGGATTTTTTTGCATAAAATAAAATGATCCAAACATAAGATCTTTCATCAGCTTTTTTAAGTTTACTTTTTACAGTGTGTGAAGCACAGAATTCACTTACTGATTTTACTGGATACAAGTTCCAGTCATTTATGGTGCTCAAGGAACACTTGATCTATTGCATAATCCTGACATTATACACATTCTGTTCCTTGGTGTGCTGTGGTACAAAATCCAAACTTAAGACAGATGATTTCTATTAACAATTTACCAACGTACAGTGGGTACGGAAACTATTCAGACCCCCTTACATTTTTCACACTTTTTTTATATTGCAGCCATTTGCTAAAATCATTTAAGTTTATTTTTTTTCCTCATTAATGTACACACAGCACCCCATATTGACAGAAAAACACAGAATTGTTGACATTTTTGCAGATTTATTAAAAAAGAAAAACTGAAATATCACATGGTCCTAAGTATTCAGACCCTTTGCTGTGACACTCATATATTTAACTCAGGTGCTGTCCATTTCTTCTGATCATCCTTGAGATGGTTCTACACCTTCATTTGAGTCCAGCTGTGTTTGATTATACTGATTGGACTTGATTAGGAAAGCCACACACCTGTCTATATAAGACCTTACAGCTCACAGTGCATGTCAGAGCAAATGAGAATCATGAGGTCAAAGGAACTGCCTGAAGAGCTCAGAGACAGAATTGTGGCAAGGCACAGATCTGGCCAAGGTTACAAAAAAATTTCTGCTGCACTTAAGGTTCCTAAGAGCACAGTGGCCTCCATAATCCTTAAATGGAAGACGTTTGGGACGACCAGAACCCTTCCTAGAGCTGGCCGTCCGGCCAAACTGAGCTATCGGGGGAGAAGAGCCTTGGTGAGAGAGGTAAAGAAGAACCCAAAGATCACTGTGGCTGAGCTCCAGAGATGCAGTCGGGAGATGGGAGAAAGTTGTAGAAAGTCAACCATCACTGCAGCCCTCCACCAGTCGGGGCTTTATGGCAGAGTGGCCCGACGGAAGCCTCTCCTCAGTGCAAGACACATGAAAGCCCGCATGGAGTTTGCTAAAAAACACCTGAAGGACTCCAAGATGGTGAGAAATAAGATTCTCTGGTCTGATGAGACCAAGATAGAACTTTTTGGCCTTAATTCTAAGCGGTATGTGTGGAGAAAACCAGGCACTGCTCATCACCTGTCCAATACAGTCCCAACAGTGAAGCATGGTGGTGGCAGCATCATGCTGTGGGGGTGTTTTTCAGCTGCAGGGACAGGACGACTGGTTGCAATCGAGGGAAAGATGAATGCGGCCAAGTACAGGGATATCCTGGACGAAAACCTTCTCCAGAGTGCTCAGGACCTCAGACTGGGCCGAAGGTTTACCTTCCAACAAGACAATGACCCTAAGCACACAGCTAAAATAACGAAGGAGTGGCTTCACAACAACTCCGTGACTGTTCTTGAATGGCCCAGCCAGAGCCCTGACTTAAACCCAATTGAGCATCTCTGGAGAGACCTAAAAATGGCTGTCCACCAACGTTTACCATCCAACCTGACAGAACTGGAGAGGATCTGCAAGGAGGAATGGCAGAGGATCCCCAAATCCAGGTGTGAAAAACTTGTTGGATCTTTCCCAAAAAGACTCATGTATGTATTAGATCAAAAGGGTGCTTCTACTAAATACTGAGCAAAGGGTCTGAATACTTAGGACCATGTGATATTTCAGTTTTTCTTTTTTAATAAATCTGCAAAAATGTCAACAATTCTGTGTTTTTCTGTCAATATGGGGTGAAAAAAAATGAACTTAAATGATTTTAGCTAATGGCTGCAATATAACAAAGAGTGACAAATTTAAGGGGGTCTGAATACTTTCCGTACCCACTTTATATGATATTTTAAGAAGTGTGAAATCCTAGCAAAAAGAAAATACACATATTACATATAATGTGTGCATATATGCATAGAAATGGAAAATTACCACTATCAATGTGCAGTCCAAATTGAAAAGTCATTCATTTATTAATCAAATATACTATATATAACTATTATTTCACCGTTCATTCAGTTTAAACTTTTGGATGCTGTATTGTGCAGTCATACCTCAAGCTCAGTTTCACATCTATTGATGTCATCTGTGGACTGATTTAGCTTCTCCAGCTCTCCCTGTGAAGAAAACTCAAGAGTCAGAAATGTTAAATGGACATATCCCATTGAGGGATTCATTTTCATTTGTATCTCAAACTGCAGTAGCGCAAAGAAGTGAGAGAAAACTTGGTTGATGCTACATATGCAAATATATTTAGATCTGTGGAGACCTCTAATAAGCAGCAGGGCTCTAAAAGGCAACAACTGATGCAGTGTTGTTGCCATTTCCGCTTTTTATAATCAACTATACAAATCAAAGGCGATAAAATATGGACAGTGTCGGGTTGCGATTATTATTAGGCTATTATTCCTTCATAACTGCGAGTTCTTGGCATCCAACGCATAATGAAGCATGATCAACCAGTAATAGCAGTTGTCACTTTATATTCGCTAGGCTAGTTTGTTTCCTCAAGTGTAGAGTCTTTTCCCAGTGATTCTTCAAATTATGCATTTCAAGTTTATGCTACATTACATAAAATCATTTGAATCAGGATATTCTCTTTGCGATAGAAAAAAAAACTGGCGTCGCTTCTTTCAGGCATATTTGTGTGTTTTGTCAGAGAAGGTGGCTTGTTTTTCCAACGAGATCTGGCAACACTGAATTGGGGCACCAGTGCCGCAGACGAGCCGTCAATAAAAAGCAAGTTGCGGCGAATTAATCAATAATTCCCTCTCAGTGTCAAGAAGTCAATAATAGGATTAACATGCAGTGTCGCCGATAAGGAAAATGTGATATGAAACCCTTCAATGTGTAAATTAATAAGTGTAGGCTATTTGAAACCATCACTCTTTTCAGCTCATTTGATACATTGACATCCCTTTAAGAAAAAATATCAAGGACAATCTACCTGAATTCTCGGGTCTACCTCCTCTTCTTCAGGTGATTCAAATTCTTCATCCGACCTGTTCTCCTTGTCTGAGCTATCCATTTTATTTTATTATCTTGCAAAGAATTAAACAGATGCCCTCCTGTGAGGTGATTTCTAAGTATATGCGTCCGTTAGAGACTAATACACATCAATCGCAAATATCATTCCCCGACACTGTACGGATTCCTCATTTAAAGAAAGAAAGGAAGAGACCCACGCGCGCGTCTGAATGCCCGCACACACAGCTGTGCTGTATGGGAGCCGTGAAGACAATGTGAAGTCTGTCCCCGCCCCCTTCGCTTTTCACACGGACTCTCCAGCTCAACACTTATCGGCAATGAGTGTCAAATTGTTGGCAATGACAAAAACAAAGAGCGCTAGACTTGATAAGTGTACAGGTGTCATTCCATTCCTGTTGTGTGCATCATGGATATAAAAACGGAATATAAGTATGAATACCATTAGGCTATATGTCTTTTATAGGCATTTTCCTGCAAATTAGCAAAAAAAAAAAAAATTCCAACTTTATTTGTTTTCTTTCTTCGTGAGGATGTATCCCGATCAATGTTCAGAAGATG
>RJVU01062584.1:6759648-6773607 GCA_003731715.1 Anabarilius grahami | reverse complement strand
AAAAAAAAAAAAAGAGAGAAAGAAAATAAAATAAAATCTGGTTTTTTTTTTTAAATGTATCATATTTCTCTATATATTTTTTTTTTATTTAAATTATTATTGTCCCCATGTGTCCAACCATGATATCATCATAACTCCACATTATTAAAATTATACCACACATTTAAAAAAAAAAGTATCATAATGACAATTTCCTCATTTCCTCTTTTTTATTATTTTGGTCTGGGACCTTAAAATGTCACTTACCAAGATTTTGTACAGTAAACATCTGATTATTAAAACCAGGATATAGGAATTTCAGCATTAAAATCCCTAAGCCCCATGTAGCCTCTTGTCCTTGAGCAAAAAGCTAAATGTCAACCTTGTTAGTTGTTTAAGGCACAAATCCAACATACACAATTTATTAGCACTTGAAGTCCTCAAGGCCTTTAAAAATATGAGGCACCCATTGTGTGGAATGATTTGAGAACGTTTCCAAAAACATTCATCATTATCTTCATTTTATTATCATCTCCAATGCCAAGGCTTTGGGTTAAATGACCAGTATTTGAGATAACATATGGCAGACAGATCTGTTAACCTTCCCAAAACTGACTGACTGACGACATATCCTTAAAAAGGCACAGGATGGTTTGACTTGTGATTAAAGGTCAACTGAACTTTATTTGAACACTTCAGGTCTTGATATAGTGTGATATGATAACGCTCTTGCCTAGTTCTGCCTAGTTTTGCCTAGTTTTGCGACATGAAATTTGTGACATGAGACAGTTTTACACCACAAGAGGGCAGCTGATGACACAGTGATTGCTGCTTATATATACGCTCTTAATGATGATTGACAGGACTGAATGTTTAGGCTCCTCCTGAACCTACGTTTGGAACTACACTGATCAGGTGTAACAATATGACCACTGACATGTGAAGTGAATAACACTGATTATCTCTTCATCACGGCACCTGTTAGTGGGATATATTAGGCAGCAAGTGAACATTTTGTCCTTAAAGTTGATGTGTTAGAAGCAGGAAAAATGGGCAAGCGTATTATGATGGCTAGACGACTGGGTCAGAGCATCTCCAAAACTGCATCTCTTGAGAGGTGTTCCCGGTCTGCAGTGGTCAGTATCTATCAAAAGTGGTCCAAAGAAGAAACCGAGGTGAACCAGCAACAGGGTCATGGGTGGCCAAGGCTCGTTGATGCATGTTGGGAGCAAAGGCTGGCCTGTGTGGTCCAATCAAACAGACAAGCTGCTGTAGCTCAAACTGCTCAAGAAGTTACTGCTGGTTCTGATAGAAAGGTGTCAGAAAGCACCAACAGTGGGCATGTGAGCATCAGAACTGGACCGCGGAGCAATGGAAGAAGGTGCCTGGTTTGATGAATGGCGTCACGTGGATGGCCGGGTGCGTGTGCGTCACTTACCTGGGGAACACATGGCACCAGGACGCACGATGGGATAAAGGCAAGCCGGCGGAGGCAGTGTGATGCTTTGGGCAATGTTCTGCTGGGCAACTTGGGTCCTGCCATCCATGTGGATGTAACTTTGACATGTACCACCTACCTAAGCATTGTTGCAGACCATGTACACCCTTTCATGGAAACAGTATTCCCTGGTGGCTGTGGCCTCTTTCAGCAGGATAATGCGTCCTGCCACAAAGCAAAAATGGTTCAGGAATGGTTTGAGGAGCACAACAACGAGATTGAGGTGTTGACTTGGCCTCCAAATTCCCCAGATCTCAATCCAATCGAACATATGTGGGATGTGCTGAACAAATAAGTCCGATCCATGGAGGCCCCACCTCGCAACTTACAGGACTTAAAGGATCTTCTGCTAACATCTTGGTGCCAGATACCACAGCACACCTTCAGGGGTCTAGTGGAGTCCATGCCTCGATGGGTCAGGGCTGTTTTGGCAGCAAAAGGGGGACCAACACAATATTAGGAAGGTGGTCATAATGTTATGCCTGATCGATGTATATCCCTATTAAATGCTTAATTTCATATTATCATAAATAATTAAAACTATTACACTTCTGTTGGTTTGCATATATTCAGTGCTTATTTTAGAAAGAAAATCACAAGTGTGTTTTCCTGAAATATTTGACTTCCGCCAAAGATTTGTTGTTCATAAATTGACACTAATGGATGTTGAGACAGACAGATGTGCTTGTGCTTGAATAATTTCATTATTCAGATGGATTACTGATAATATCCATCATGCTCTTAAAGGCACATAAAAGTGTTCTTTTGAATGATCTACTATCCTCTGCTTACAAAATTTGCTTTAAATGCCATGCCACAACAAAGAGCGTTCTGAAAGAAGTTCTGATCTGCATATTCTGTTTGGGGACTGAGAGGACCTTAGGCCTTTTTAATAGCTGAAAAAAAAAACATACATTGAGACATTTTGTAAAATGCAATAAAATCAAGAAAAAGACTTTCACAGTTTTCACTGACCAACTTAAGTGTATTTAGTAAATATAAACAAATTTTGATGACTGCAACACACTCCAAAAAAGTTGCAGGCCACTGTGTCACATCACCTTTCCTTTTAATTACTCTTTTAAATGTTCATTTAAATGTTTGGAAATTGTTGAAGGTTTGCAGGTGAATTTTGCCCAATCTCGCCTGATACAAGACAGCTGCTCAGCAGTCTGTGGTCGTCGTTGTCATTGTCTGATCCTCTTTTTCATGATGGGCTATATACAGTAAGAGACAGATCTGGACTGCAGACAGGTCAGTCAAGCACATCCCTTCTATGGTGTAGAGTGTCTACAAAACCACTCTGATGTATCACGTGCAGAATGAGGCCTGGCATTGTCTTGCTTCCCAGGAGAGTTGTCATCTTGATGTCTATGTACAATCCCGATATACACCTCCACGTCAGTGTTACCTTTACACAAGTCACCCATTCCATTTGCACTGATGCACCCCCATACCATGACAGGTGTTTGCTTTTGTAACTGTCACTGATAAAAGTCTGGATGGTCCTCAAAGTAATAGCTGAAACGTGGATTCATCTGACCACAGCACACATTTCTTTGAGACCATCTGAGATGAGCTCCGGCCCAGAGAACTTGGCAAAATCTCTGCATTAAACAGATGTATAGCTTTCTCCTTGAGAGTAACAGAGATTCAAGTTGCATTTCTTGATGCAGCAGCAGACAACAGTTTTCCAAAGTACTCCCGAGCACATGTGGCTGTATTTAACACAGTAGCATGACGGTTTCGCATGTAATGCCGTCTGAGGGCTCGAAGGTCATGCACGTTCAATAGAGGTCTTCTGCCTTTCCCTACATGGACTGAGATTTCTCTGGATTCCCTTTCTTCTGGATTCACAATATTATGTATGGTAGATGCTGAAAGACCTAAATATTTTGCAATCTTGCATTGAGAAATGTGATTTTTGACATGTATTGTTGTATCGTTTGACAATTCTCTCATGAAATTTGGCACAAAGTGGTGAGCCATGAGCCACACACACCGAGTCTTTGGAGGATGCTCCAAACACGATACCCTCACATATTACCAGTTCACCTGCTAATTGTGGACTGTTTCAAAAGAGTTTAACTTGGATATTCTATAATCTTTTCACTTTTATTTTGCCTCTGTCCCATCTTTTTGGAGTGTGTTGCAGTCATAAAAATCTAAATTTGTTTATATTTACAAAGTACAATTCATTTGGCCACTGAAACCATTGGAATATCTATGTATGTATGTATGTATGTATGTATGTATGTATGTATGTATCTATCTATCTATCTATCTATGTATCTATGTATCTATGTATGTATGAATCTATCTATCTATCTATCTATCTATCTATCTATCTATCTATCTATCTATCTATCTATCTATCTATCTATCTATCTATCTATCTATCTATCTATCGCCTACAATGTATTTTTGGCTATGGTCAAATGACCTCAGAAACCTTACAAAGTTACAGAAACGTGAGCAAAGTTAAATTTTAATACTAATAGAATTTGAAATGGCAATATACAGCAAGAAAATCAATTTCAACAGAACATTAAGGTTAAAAAATTATGTCTCTGAAAGGACAAGTGCAGGGTGTCCTGGCCGTCAAATGACAGAAGGCCAGCCAGATAATAGTAGATAATGAAAGAACAGTCATTGTTCTGTTCTCTTTCTATGTCATAAACAAAACGTATCAACATGAACTCAAATGATCACAAAACAATGCCTTAGGAAACAAAGGCTACATCGATTCAATCGTCACTCGATTGCTTGAATTTACATAATAGACTTTACATAGAATTTTCTGCGCAGATTACTAATGTCTGTTTAAAGATGGCGACCTACTTGAACTAAAGGGGTAAATGCGTTCTGCAAGAGCATATAGCTTACACACTAAAGGCGATTTCTTTACATAAACAGAATGGTTTTAAAAAACGTTTTTCGATCTACGGCGTTGGGTTTACAGACATGGAGTGTGTTTTCAGGCGCGAGGCAGAGCAGCATTGCCTTACCTGCTTTCAGACAGTCTAAATGCAGCTCTTTTTCGAACTGGACGTTAACACGTAATTGTAAAGGTAAGTATGTTTACCAAGTCCAAGTCAATGACTAATGCACGGCTTCAACGAGCTGTCGTAGATGCATTCATAAACACTGTTATAGTGATTTTGATATTGATGGGTCATCAATAACTTAACCGGTTTTTATTTTTTTTATGCTGTACACATTAAGCATTTTGAGGTGGAGTTTTATTTATATTACCCTGGATGGGTGTCTTATTATGGTATGTTTAATTTTGTATATTTTAGTTGTTTAGTAACGTTTTAATGACAGCGTTGCAGTTACAGTATTAACCTCTAGGGGGCTCTAAAATCTCATTCACTGAATAGGCAACAAACCATCAGCGTTTTGTCATATGACCTTGATGTTTAGTCAGGTCCACAGTGTCCACATAGGTTTAAGCTCTGGACCTGTATCCTATAATGCCTGTCTTCATTTGGCTTTATTCATCGTTGCAAATAGCAAACCATGTCACTTTTTATATAGTCTTTGTGAGGATAGTAATATATCACTATTTAGTATAAACAAGATTTTAAGGTTTGTAAAGACAAAATAAACAAATAAAGCCTCAATCCTCTGGCACCACCTCACACTTGTGGTCCTCAGCAGTCAAAAGAGACAGAAGACTATAATCGTAACATTTTATCTTTTTTTTTATTTTTATCAAATGAATGCACTATATTTTAGTTCAGTATATTTTTTAAATATTAATTTTAAAATATTATATAATAAAATACAATTATTATTATTAAATTGTCATTAAGTATTACTAATAAATATATAAATTATTTTATGGTACAAAACAATATTCACCTTTAGATTGCACACAATTTTTTTCTTCATAAAATAAAATATTTTTAAAAACATTTTATGCCATTTTTAAATTTTAGACTTTTTTCTTTTTAAAACAGAGTATTGAATGGAGGTAGATTAGTGCCATCTTGTGGAAATAAATAAAGTCATATGTAATGCCAAGGTGTAACCTAGATGCCTGTATATAGCCCTATATGTAAATGTGTGTGTGTGTGTGTGTGTGGGCCACTTTCACACAAGCGGGAAGGATGTCGACCGGAAGTTGAAGTCGGCCGCGTGCCGCCATCTTGTAGCAGAACTTCACTTGCGTTAGCATCCCATTGACTCCCATTCATTTTGGCGTCACTTTGACAGTGAATAACTTTACATCTGAGGCGTTTAAATACTCCATTTGTCCATTATTTATTTCTAAAGATACACGACAATGTATAAAGGGCTCCATTACCTTCAATGTTACATTATGGCCCCGTAGAAACAGCCTATTTTTACAAAAACTAACGATTGCGTCATAACCACTCGACTCTCTGTCGCACAGTAGAGAAATTACCGTACAGACAGGAGGAGAAGCTCGCAGGCAATCGGGGAGACGTCAAGAGAGACTGTACTGGCGTTACATTTTAAAATACTATACAAAATAATTAATCAGAATACTTACTCCTGCTCACTCACGCCAAAGAACTCCCCGCTCAAGCTCGCCGTCTCTGCAAGATTAACGATGGCAGTTTGCACGCACAGCTACTAGAAGATTTACATCTGTCAGACAGGTTTCTGACGTCATCAAGCTTAGTTTGAGTCTGCGCGTCAGAAACGGAAGTGCTAAAAATCGCTAAAAATGGGCTTCACTTGTCTCAATTGAGTTCCAATGGGGTCGCTGTGTCCATTTCTTTTACTGTCTATGCTTTCACACAGCAGCAGAATACGGTTGTCAATCCTGTATTTGAGTCCTTAATACGGTTACGTTCACACACAGTTGAGTTATTTTACGGGAGTGACAACCGCATTCTATACCTGAACTCACACCTGTACATTTTCCACACTCGTGCTGTGTGAGCAGAACCGGACTGGACAACCAGTTGTCTTTCACGTCATACAGTGAGAAAGATCCTCTCTGCGCTGCACAAACACGTGTCTACTGTGAGTTGCGGGTTTTCATGTGTCGTTTCAATAGCTTACAAAGATCGAGTTATGAGCTGTGTTTCATCTGGTTCTAGATCCGGTCACTGTTCTCCACCGGTCCAGAGCTGTTCTAAGCATTACATTTACATTTTACATTTATGCATTTGGCAGACTCTTTTATCCAAAGCGACTTACATTGCATTATACTATACATTTGTATCGGAGTATGTGCAATCCCTGGGATCGAACCCATGACCTTGGCATTGCTAGTGCCATGCTCTAACCACTGAGCTACAGGAAAGCCATGACTCAAATGCTCCGCTCTCCACCCAGATATTAAAGCTGCTGACAGTTAATGAAGGTTTAGTGAATGAACTCATGGATTGATTGGACGATTGGATTATCGTGTCAAAAGTGATAAGACATTTCAGTTTTATGGACTTTGCCATCTTTGATATAACTTTGGTCACTGTCGCTGTGGTTACTGGTAAAAAAATATGGGCTTGACTCCCGTTACATGTTCATACAGACCGTATTAGAGAAGCTAGTGTAAGTTGTTGTGCGAACTTGACATTTTGAGAGTCACACCTGTAAATAAATGTTGTTGTCAACCCCAAGAACTGACAGTGTGAATGTAGCATGTGGTATCTGGCAGTCGGTAGGTTGCGATGTGGAGCCGTTGTGGATCGAACTTGTTGCATGGTCCAGCACATCCTACAGATGCTAAATTAGATTTAAGGCCAGGACAACACCTTAAGCTCTTCATGTTCCTCAAACCATTCACGAACAATGTGTGCTGTGTGGCAGGGTGCATTATCCTGCTGAAAGAGCCCACTTCCTCCAGGGAACACCATTGTCATGAAAGGGTGCACCTGGTCTGCAACAATGTTTAAGTAGGTGGCACAGTGTCAAATTTACGTCTTTCCCAGCAGAACATTGCCAAGGGCATCACACTCCCTCCACCGGCTTGTCATCTTCCCACAGTGCATCCAGGTTTCCATTCAAAAGGACTCATCGGACCAGGGGCCTTCTTCCACTGCCTCAAGGTCCAGTTCCGATGTTCGCTTGCCTATTGTAGGCGCTTTCGACGGTAGACAGGGTGATGCACTGTGTGTTGTGACACATTCCTCCCATAACAATCATTAAAACTTTCTGTGACATAAAGAACACAAATGTGACTTTAAGACCACTTTGCCTCTTTGAATCATGTCCATTTTTGGTGTGTGTTCACATAGCAAGTCTCACAAAAGTCACCAAATGTCAAACCATTCAATGAAGTGATACATTTTTTTACATTTCAAAAGGTACAATTTTTCATTCTGAAACGACTGAAGACCACCGGAGGGTTAAAATAATAAAATGGTGACTGAGAAAAAGAGAGTGAGGTGAGAAAATAAGATGGTTGTTGTGTATGTTTGAGTGAGTGAGTAGTGATATGACTAAGTGTGAATTGTCATGTCTCAGCAATGTGTGAAAATTAATGGTTGTGGGTCTAATTTGATGTTGCAGACTTGTTAGGGGGGCTGGTGTAAATTTGCTATCTGAGTTATGGTTTGGATCTCCCCCACATTAATATTATATTATCATCACAATCTGCTTCTAATAGATTAAGATTTGTTTCTCTTATTCTTCAAAAAAGCACTACTATTACTTATATTGTATGTTTTGTTGTTACTTGTGGTTTACCCGTAATATTGTCTCATCCATTTTATTGTTAGTAACTCTTACTAGTGTACTTCTTGGAGTGTTGTTTTAGTTTAGTGTTGGTTTGTAGCGGTATACCATATGAACATATATACGATACACTTTGATACTCAAAGGTCTTCACTGCATCCTGTCAAAATAAACGTTTGGCTTAACTTGAAGAAGTTATGACAGAAATATATTACTATTGTACAATAGTACAAATGTACTTTTTAAAAATTAAAACAATAATAATACAGTTTATTTAAAAGAATGTTTATTTAAGGAATATCTTTTTTTGTCCATGTTTTAATTTATTAAACCTTTGTTGTGCAGCACTTTGCAAAAAAATAAAAGGATAAAAAATTTACTTTTTCATTTGATTACATAAATAAAAATTTTCAGAATCCAGAAAAATTTAAACAAACCAAAATTTCTGAATAAAATACATTTCATAGGACTTTATTATTCTAAAAGATTTCAATAAATTACTGTTAATAAAAAGTTGTTAATCTAATCAAATTTAATTGATTAGACATTCTTTTTGTTTATTGAAATTTGAATAAACAAAACAAAACAAATGGTTTCAAGTTTGTTGTAATAACGCATCTGTTAAACTAAAAAACCCTATCTGTTTTCATTCATTTAAGGGTCTGGTTTAGTGCTAGTACTTGTGTTATTTGCTGACTTAGATAGTAAGTCTCAAAAAGATTACTTACAGTTTACATCCTTTAAGGCAGCATGTATTGTGTGGGATGCCAGACGGGTTATGAAGTAGCCATAATATTTATAGATCTTGATCTATGTTTATGTTGTAGGTTGTTACTATTAATTGTCCTTTGCTTTCTTATTCAAAGTGGCTTACAGTACTCTTACTACAGGGAAAGTCCCTCTGGAGAAAACGGTGGTCACTGAGGAGTGATGTTTCATGAATTATTCTCTTTCTGTGATTTAAACCTACAACATGTTACCAGCCACACCACCCAGATACTCTTTTACACAATTAAGAAAGTAAATTACAGTTCAAAAGTTTGGGATTAGTACATTTTAGTTCATTAGAACTTTCTAATCCATTGATAATAAGAAATCTTTCTTAAGCTCCCAAATCAGCATATTAGAATGATTTCTGAAGGATCATGTGACACTGAAGACTGAAGTAATGATGCACATTAAAATAATTAAAATACATTAAAATAAAAAAAGTTATTTTAAATTGTAATACTATTTATTCACAATATTTTTGATCAGATAAATGCAGCCTTGGTGAGCATAAGAGACATGAGTAAAATCTTACCAAACCCAAAGTTTTTAACTGTAGTTGTAAGTTATTCATCAGACGCTTTTATCAAAGCAACTTACAGTACAGGGACAGTCCCTCAGAATATGTGGGTTCGTTCATGGCCCATTTTTTGTTGCTGTCAAACTGGCAACCTTCCTACTTGACCTGAGCTTTACAAGACAAGTTGCTGCCCTTACGTTTTTACTTGCAGTTCTGTTCTCAGACGTGTTTTCTTGTTCTTGGGGCCAAAAATAATGTGTGGGGGAAAAGTGTTGAATTACTAGTTCCTGCAAGGCTTGTGAACTTTGAAAGAGTAATTGGTTATTTAAAAAGAAAACATTTATTAGGATTTTTTTGTGAAGCCATACTTTTGAGATTTTCTCAAGTATTGAAGTTAAAACTCAAAACTCACATTTGCATAGTCATACTACAACAGCAGATGTCTTAAGCATCAGCAAAATGCTTACCAGTTTTCTGAAAGTATTTTTCTTAGTAATCAAAGATAACTAGGTTACTGGTATAGCCATCTTTAGCACATTATACATTTCCTTCAGATATCCAGTAGAATGCTTAATGGAATACTTCACCCAAAAGATGAAGATTCTGTTATTTACTCACCCTCATGTTGTTCCAAACCTGTATGACTTTTTTTCAATGGTAACCAAAACTGTTTGGTTACCAACATTCTACAAAATATCTTCTTTTGTGTTCCACAGAAGAAAGAAAGTCATCCAGGTTTGGAACAAAATGAGGGTGAGTAAATGATGAAAGGATGTTTTTATTTTTTAACTCAAAATATTCAATAAATGTAAAACTGTGTCCCAGTTTGAATCCAGTGTTTGATATTCTAAAGTTAAATGATCTGACACAATGCAACAGCTCAAAGTAAATAGCGTAAAAACACTGAAGTTACCTGGCTGTGATGATGGCTCTCTTTTTTTTGTCTTTTTTCTTTTGATGGGAGGTATCATGACAGTCTCACAGACGTGTCTTTTCCTTGAGTGGGTGTGCGGGAAGGATGTGGCCAACCAAATCACCCCCACCCTTTGTGACACTTTATCACCAGTGACGTGTCTCAAATAGTTTTGAGCTTCAGAGGAGAGTGAAAAGCTTTGTGACTTGCAAATACTTTTAAATGTCTCCTTATTAAAAGGGTTTGCATCATGAATAATTACAATTACTAAAGTAGGCCTGCAGTAATACAACAGACACCAGATGAAAACAGTCTTGTCCTGCTTGGTTCATATTTTTATAAATAAATATGTAGTTTCTGCAGTTGTGCATTATTATTTTTTTTTAGTAAGCAATTTTAAAGTAAATTAGGCAGTACATATGACTTTATGGTTTGTTTCAGGTGATGAAACCCTTCCAAACCAACCAGTGAGGCAGTATGCACGACCCTCTAGGAAGAAACAAGGTAAGAAACAATTGGGCCACTGCATACCACAGGCCAGATTTACTAACAGCTTGCACCAGCACAAACCCTCTTTTGGCATTACATTACTGTCAGGATTTAATAAAGACATGCAGTGAGAGGCATGGACACAGTCGTTTTTGCGCCTGACCTTATTGCAGATGCATTTGTGTGTGTTTTTTTTTTCTTTTCTGTTAAATTGCTAAATTTATGGGCGGAATCATGTTTTTAATCAATTTAAGTGAATCATGTAACGTTATTTACTTTGCGGTAGTTTAGTGGTATTTGCGGCATTATTTAACACCCCCCAAAAAAAACATGCCTTAACTGATTTTGCACCTGACATGACATTGTGAATTTACGCATTCTCAGTACATCACCCGCAGAATGGCACAGAGGAACGATATTGTTGAAATCACTTTCAGAACATAAACTGTACAAAAATATTGGATGTAATGTCCGTGACGTCACCCGTAGGTTTCTGAAGAGCATTTTTGAAGCCTAAAGTGGACTGTCGCCTTCTTGGCAGCATGTCTCCACACGTCACTCCTGGATAACTGAAAATGAATGAATGAATGAATGAATGAGGCATTTATATAGCGCTTTCCTATGTACTACTGTACACCCAAAGTGCTTTACAATCATATCAGGGGTCTCTCCTCATCCACCACCAGTGTGCAGCATCCACTTGGATGATGCGACGGCAGCCACAGTACAACGGCGCCAGTGCGCTCACCACACACCAGCTGTAGGTGAAGAGGAGAGAGAGTGAAAGAGCCAATTCAATGGATGGGGATTATTAGGAGGCCATGATTGGTATGGGCCTATGAAGGGAATTTGGCCAGGACACCGGGGTTACACCCCTACTCTTTACAAGAAGTGCCATGGGATTTTTAATGACCACAGAGAGTCAGGACCTCGGTTTAACGTCTCATCCGAAGGACGGTGCTTGTTACAGTGCAGTGTCCCCATCACTATACTGGGGCGTTAGGACCCACACAGACCACAGGGTGAGCACCCCCTGCTGGCCTCACTAACACCTCTTCCAGCAGCTACCTGGTTTTCCCAGGAGGTCTCCCATCCAGGTACTGACCAGGCTCAGCCCTGCTTAGCTTCAGTGGGCAACCAGTCTTGGGCTACAGGGTGATATGGCTGTTGGTCAAAATGGGCAAAGAGGCGGGACGTGGTTGGAACTGAGGTCTAAGCCCCTTTCAAGGAAAGTCTGTTCACTCTGCGGCCATATTTGCAATACCTCCGAGCAGCTATTTCGGGCATCCAAAACCAAGTCCTATCGATTTGAATGGGGGAATCCTGAAATCTCAAAAACTGCTTGGCAAACTCAAAATTAAATAACATATTTCAAATCAACAACAAAAATCTGACACGAAATAATGTAAATGTTGTTTCCTATGCTCAAATAACGTTAAAAAAGCTTATTTTTCAGGCTAGACGAGCCAATGCGTATGTGCAGTCATAAGCGTGAGTCTCAGGCTTCTATCGGAACTGGAGCTTCTAACAGCAGCTGCAGTGATGCAATGACTTGATCAATTAGCGATTGGCTCTTTTACTTAGGAGGCGGGATGTATTCCGCCATATTTTTTATGTTGCAGTTTCTCATATTCATAAATAATAGGATTGACCCGTCTTTCTATATCTGTAGTCTTTTCTGAGGTGCCTGGTTGCTGAAACCACGCCCGCCTAGCTCGACGTAACCAAGTTAGCTCAGGCTAAGGCGCTATCTATCTATTTTAGATACTATCTAAAATATTAATAAAGATAAGGGGACTTCATACCATTAACCGCACAGCAAGCCATATTATTTGATAATTGTATGAAATAATCCCAAAGAAAGCACAAACACAGCAGAGATGCCAAGTTCAGTGGCTGGAATTAGCTAACAAATGGCTAGTGACAGCAGTGACAATCCACCTGTCACTCAAGTGGCTACACGCCCTTAATTATGCAGAACTTTAAGGTTTAATATAATTTAAATGGATGAGTTATAAAAAAAAAATTCACCCCCCTCACAGTTGTCATGAAGCAAAATTAGTTGTATAGACCGAAACCACAATTTGTACCAGGCTGTAAATGTTTTTTTTCTGCTGTAAAGTTGAGCATTTTAACATGGAGTTCAATGAGATTCTGCTCTCTTTTGGAGCCTGTCCCTAGTGGCCAGTCGATGAATTTGAAGTCTAAGTCACTTCCATATTGGCTTTAAAAGAAACTAGGGGAGGTTGCTGCTTGTTTCAGATTCAGAACGATTTTTTTTTTTTTTTTGAGCTGATGAATGATGAAAACACTGACAGCCAATCAGATTCCAACCTGTTCTAAGAGCTTGAGCATTTAAAGTGGCAGATGACATAACTGCAGCGCAGGCCTATAATAAATAGAAAGATATTGTGTGTTGGGTGTTGACGCTAATATAGTTATTGTTCTTGGTGTGAATGGGCCTTAATACTGAAGGGCCTTGATTTTAAAATTATGCAAGTCAGTTTGATAGCCTGCCAGTTTGACATCAGTTTTAATAGGACTCATTGGCTCTTTGCTTTATTTTCTTCCCAGAATTCCCAAGTCAGCTTCAAGACCTGCATCCATCCATGCTGAAGCATGAATATGCATCTGTCCCACTTGCTCAATCGTATGGTTTTGATTTTATATTTATTATATATTGTATATAATTGTATATATAAAAAAGTACATTATTTCTTCAGACTTCCTTTATGTGCATGAATGCAGAACTGTAGCAGTATTATGTCATATATTTGCAGGGTTGACGATGTGGTGAAGAAACTGCTTACACTGGAGTTTGCAAATCATGTACGGGTTTTTGTTTTCTTTCCTAGTTCTTTATTGGATATTTTCATATTTCAAAATAGCCGGAGGAATAACCTCAGCGGGCTAACATTTTAACCTATGTGGTTACTTTTTATTCCCTCACTTACTAAAGAACTATAAAAGGGTGTTAAATCATATTTTAACTCAAATATCTGTCACAATGTCTTTCCTCAGAGTGAAAAAATGCGTTTGAAAGAGGAACAGCTTATTGCCAAAGTTCAGAGGGATGAGAATGACCGCAGCTCAACAGAAGTCAAAGGCAAGTTCTCCTTTTTTTTTTTTTTTTTT
>RJVU01062584.1:6731991-6759641 GCA_003731715.1 Anabarilius grahami | reverse complement strand
TTTTTTTTTTTTTTTTTTCTTTCTTTAAACACTTGACAAAGCCACTGCTTTAACCATACTGGAATCTCAGAACATGACTCAATCATTCAGAATGTCCTTTTTTGCGTTACAGTGGCGATTATGACAGCACGCATTCGCAACATCCAGGAGCACTTGCACAAACACCCCAAGGTAAACACAATGCTTCAATAGCGTGACTTCTTTTTGGCCTTCAGTAAAGGTGTTAGAACATTTGTTCCCACTCCATTTGATTAACACCCACAGAGAAACAGGATATCCTGTGCATACGCTCATGTGTTCAGTAGAAATGAAAACATATACACTACCGTTCAAAAGTTTGGGATGAGTATGAGTTTATTTTGAAAGAAATTAATACTTATATTCAGCATGGATGCATTAAATTGATCAAAAGTGACAGTAAACACTTGTATTTTTACACATTGATAGTGTAGTGAGCTCAAAAAGTATCTGGACACTTATTACACACTAAAAATGTCTAAATTTGCGATAGATAATAAAAAATATTATTACCATTGGCATTTACTAGGGGAAAAACAGCACACTTTTTAAACATGACATTTCACAAAAAAAGATGCATGTTATATATTATTCAAAATAAAGATAAAAATGATTTGGACTCCTTCTAGTTGTCTATTTTTAGTGAAAATGTTCATAGTTAATGTGACAAACTGCCCTGTGGTTAAACTGTGTACTTGAGAGGAAATTACTTCATACCTCTGCTAAAAATCAACATTTGACGGGGGTTTAATGCTATTGCAAAAAAGCCTGAAATAAGGAAGTTAATTGTGGGAAAAGCTCTAGAATGTATATAATAAATTTACATAATTTCTATTCCCACTTCTGTTATTGAAAGGGATAGTTCACCAAAGTTAACCTTCATGTTGTTCTAAACCCATAAGACTTTTGTTCAGTTTCAAACAAAAAGAAGATGTTATTAATATTCTCTCATCATACTTGTCCATCCATTGAAAGTCCATTCAACCAAAACTTAAATTAAATCTGATCATCATTTGAAGCAATCATGTTTTTTCGGAAGACTTCCATATGGATTACTTTTACACTGACTTTTTGCACTTTTTAAAGTGTGAAAGTGGACTTCCAGTGGATAGACAAAAAAAAAAAAAAAAGAGAGAGAATATTTAAAATATCTTCATTTGTTTTCCAAAGATGAATAGAAATATTATGGGTTTGGAACAACATTTTCATTTTAGGGTGAACTATGCCTTTAAGAAAATGTTAAAACAATTGCTGCATCCCAATTCGCATACTATCCATCCTAAATAGTATTCGAAATATCATATTCGAATTTGAAAGAATTAGTGTGTCCCAAATCCCAAAATATGTTGAAATGAGTATTCCAAATATACCCGGATGGTCTACTCTTTGCAGTTAGAATGCGAAATGCAGATCTGTGCACACTCTAATGGCTAATATTGCCCACAACCCTTTGCGCATTGGACAAGGATTCGATTAGAACTACAAACACAAGTAAACAAATGTTACAAAAAACTACAAACATGGCGGATGGTCGAAGTTAAAAGAACACTCCACTTTTTTTGAAAAGAGGCTCATTATCCAACTCCTCTAGAGTTAAAAGTTGAGTTTTACCGTTTTCGAATCGATTGAGCTAATCTCGGGGTCTGGCTGTACCACTTTTAGCATAGCTTAGCATAGTTCATTGAATCTGATTAGACCGTTAGCATCTCGCTCAAAAATGACCAAAGAGTTTCGATATTTTTCCTATTTAAAGCTCAACTGTTTAACTCTAGAGGAGTTGGAAAATGAGCCTATTTTCAAAAAAAGTGGAGTATTCCTTTTAAGTAGAGAGTTTTAGATAAAGGGGTTTGAGTGATTAATAATCAGTATCTAACCTGACGAAAAGATATTTAATTAATGCTATCCACCTTATATTTCATCTGCCACAACATTGTGAAAAGGTACGTTTGGGCATTAACTTTTAAATGTGTCATTATGCAAATACATGAGGAGAGTTCTCCACATGAAAGACACTTGACTGGCAGATCAACATCCTGCTTCATTTCTCTATGGAAGGAAATTAAATTAAATTGAATGTTGGCGATGTTAACTGTGACAAGATGATTGACAGGGCAGTTTAAAACGTGACAGGATGCATGTAACTAAGCAACAGAGCGGTCTGTTAAAGACACACTTATGCAAGTTGTATGTCCCAAAGATTGCCTACTCTTCTGCTACACACTCAAAAATATGTACTATTTACTTCACAAAAACAGCACATACTTTTAGAGCATATTTATAAGTAGGTGAATTTGGGACACAGCAAATGAGTCAAATTAGTGTACAACAGCATCAAACCCTCTTTTGTCATCTTACATCAGGATAAAGCCAATAAAAGATTGATGCTCATGACCATCGACAGCAGGAAGAAAAAGTTGAAGTTTCTGAGAAGGACCCGGTATGATTCCTTCATGAAGGTGTGTCAAGAGCTCGGAATCACATACACGTTCCCTCCTGAATACTATCGGCGGGTCACCCGACGTTGGCTGGCCAAAAAGGCCTTTTGCAATAAGGTAACATTCTCAGCTCCCACTAAAGTGTCCCAATGTTATTTGTAGGGTTCAGGGTTTGTGTTTGACCTGTTGTTTTCTTCCTCTCAGGTCTTTAAAGAGGTGCAGAAACAAAAAGCCGAGCAGAGAGAGAAGCAGAGAGCAGCTGAGGCTAAGGAAAAGGAGCCAACATCCTCTACAAAACCACAAGGAACTGCCCTGTAGAGACCTGCAGCCACTCAGGAACTTGTTCTGACAAGTTCAGAAGAACAATCTGATATGTCCTCTTTTGATTCATATGTGACATTCAAAGAAAAATGAAACAGAAACATCATGGTCCACATCAGATTATCTGTATTATTGTTTTTCAATGGTAAAACATGCTAATTTCTCTGAAGTCTGTTATTGCTGCACCAAATAAAAGATCTTAAAATTGTTCGATTGGTTTTCATTCCTCAAAGTACTGATGATTATATCAGAAAAACTTCATAGAAATACTTTGATGGCATATTAGTTTCACACACTCAGGAGTTTTGGATCAGCAGCTGATGAAGACCTGTGTCATATGAAAGACTGATGCATTGTGGTTGTGCGGCTAGTGCAAATGGTTTGGCTGCTGTCAGTTCCTTGAACTCGATAATTTTACAAGAAATGCATGACAAATCAGGTACATGATCTGAGGTCAAACTATCAATCCTTTACTCATGTGAGATTATCCATTGATTGTTAAGAATTCTTGTAGGTCACATTTCCTATTACAACTATAGACCTCCCCCTGTGATCTGGCTTGGTGTAAAACTTAAATGCGTGAATCGGAAACGATGCATACGAGAGTAGCAAGCGCGGTGTGTTGGTTTGTGTCACAACTTCCTTTTCGGCTGCAAGCTGATCAAGAGGCTCGAAAGAACACGAGGTACTTTTTTGTCGTCTACTACTACTTACTTTATATTATAGAACATTTTTAAGGATTTAAAATAACAAAAATAGTTCTATAGCCTTAATCTAAAAGCTATTAGTTTCTTCTATCACGTTATAATCAACCAAATGATTTCATTTTATTTGTTTAATATTGGCTGGATATAGACAAGACAAATCTGTTAAGAACTTTTAAAACATATTTTTACTAACCCTCTACGTTCCAATATAACTTTTCAATGGAACACAAAAAAGATATTTCGATGAGTGTTTCAATTGTTTTTGCTCATACAATAAAAGTCAAAGGGGTCCAAAGTAGAACTGACTTCCATTGTTTGGAAAAATTATAAACATAATATTGTGTTACACACACAAAAAAATAACATGATACCAATTTGGAATGACATGAGGGTGAGTAAATAATGAAAGAATTTCATCATTAGTTAACTAACATAAACTAACCATGAGCAATACATGTGTTACTGTATTTACTAATCTTTGTTAACGTTAATGAAAATATAGTTAATTGTTTGTTCATGTTAGTTCACAGTGCAATAACTATTGTTAACTAGATTTTAACAATGTATTAGTAAATGTTGAAATTAACATTTAACAAAGATTAATAAATGCTGTAAACGTGCAGTTCATTATTAGTTTGTTAACTAATGTTAACCAATGAACCTTATTGTAAAGTGTTACCATTAAAATGATCAATTTTTCTTTTATGCCAAAAATCATTAGGATATTAAGTAAAGATCATGTTCCATGAAGATATTTTGTAAATTTCCTACCATAAATATATACAAAATGTATTTTTGTGAGTGGATATGCATTGATAAGGACTTCATTTGGACAACTTTAAAGGCGATTCTGTCAATATTTAGATTTTTTATTTTTTTGGACCCTCAGATTCTAGATTTTCAAATGGTTGTATCTCGGTCAAATATTGTCCTAACAAACCATACATCAATGGAAAGCTTATTTATTCAGCTCTCAGAGGATGTATAAATCTCAATTGACCCTTATGACAGGTTTTGTGGTCAGTTGATAAGATATAAATTTGTTATTCTTTTTACAAATCACCTAGGAAGAAAACATCTCAAGCCATTTTCTCGGTTTCCTTGCTGGACTGCTCATCATTTTGATTGACATGTCAAACCCAGTCATCACTCAGCCTGGTGCGGGCTCTTACGGTACAAATGTGCAGACTGGAGAATGGAGCACTGGTCTTTGTTCTTGCTGCAGTGACCTACTTGTCTGTAAGTTCTGAGATCAGTCAGCAAACCATCCAAATTACATGCAATCCGAACTTCAAAAAGATTTTATTGGTATATTTTAGCTGTGGTTTAATATTTAGCCAATGAGAACACCGGTTTAGTCATGCTACTGCTTTTATCAGTGTCACATTGATAACATAAAATGCATGATCTTGTCTACTTTTTTCCACTGTCTAGGTGCTCTTGGCTGTATCTGTCCAATAGCTCTCAGCTGTTACACAGCAAACAAGTATGGTGAGAATGTATGTCTTGCATGTGTACCTGGAGGAATGGCTGCAATGAGGACACACATGCGACTGACCTATGGAATACAGGTATAGGCCTACTAAAAATTGAGGATCAGATTTCCCATATTGTATTTTATGAATTCTTATCCATGCATTTATTGCTGTCTCCACTTGTACGTAATTCACAATGCCATTCTTTATTTTTCCCTGCAGGGCACAATATGCAATGATGCTTTGATGGCCTGTTGCTGTGGACTATTTGAAACATGTCGAATGGCCAGAGAAATTCGTATCAGGAATGGAGAGACCTAGACCTCTTTACTGTTTCAGTTTTAAAATTCTTTTATATTTTTGAAAGCATTCAAATTCAACATGAATTCATTCATTAATCAATAATCATACCTTAAGTCCAAATCGCCTATGGCAGGAAAATTAAAACCATGATAGAATCCGTAAACATACATTCTTTGGAAATAAAAAAGAGATGACCAATACTGTTTACTTATTAAATAAAGTAAAGGCCCATTCACACCGCACCGACAAACGCCAACAAACTCGTCTGTTGGCGTTTGTCGGTGCGGTGTGAATTGGCCTTAAAGTGTGTTATATTACTGCAGGTAAGTCTTGAATTTGTGTGAATTTAAGACTGTAATACTTGCAACATTCATTATTACATTGTATGTGCTGACAATTTTGCTGTAATGCTCAAAATGTGCCAAACTGCAGCATTAATGTGTTACTGTACTGTACAGGAGCTGTTTGTCATATTTAATATTCACCTCAATCACAATACAATGGAATCGTCTATTCATATGAAATAAAATAAAAAAACACCATCTTTTCACGTTTATTTTCGCTTGCTGTTGATTCTAATGTTTTTTTGCTTAGCAAACAACCATGCAAATTATATATATCTACCTTCACGTCAATACATAAATGACATAAATGTACAAAAATGTTTATTGTAACGCTACCTGCTTTTCATGTCGAGACGTATTGCGTCATCATCGCGCAGCAGTACGAGCGCATCTGATTGGCTGTTGTTGGCGGTGACCTGGCAACCGAGAGAGGGCTTATAGACGCTTATTATTTTATTCTCCAGGATCTTCAGATATAGACACGCAGAGCGCGGCTTTTTATTGACAACCAGTGATTGCTTACCGATACTAGCTGCTCTTGACCCGTCTCCAGAGGGGATGTCGACGCGAACGCTGCCTCTTCTCTTCATTAATCTGGGTGGAGAAATGCTGTACATCCTGGATCAGCGCCTGCGGGCTCAGAATATCCCAGCAGATAAAGCGAAGAAAGGTAGATGGCAGCTAATATGCCAGGGAGTTGATAAAGCAAGTCTTTTCTGGAGACCCAGATTACAATATAAACGTTGTATGATCATTGTTTGTGATCTTCTTCTATTGCTGTACATAATTAGCCAGTTAGCCCGTACTGAATATAGTGATCCCTGTTCAGTTACATGCAGGAAACATGTCATTTTTTGCATTGTTATGCCATCCCTTGTAGACGACATTATTTAAAGGCACAATATGTAATATTTTTGGATTAAAATATCAAAAAATCACTAGAACGGTGTTATATTTTTTGGTTGATTTGTGTACTTAAATTATCCCAGATGTTTCCAAGAATGTTTAAATCTGGAGAAATAAGCAATTTTAACCAGGACACGGACCGTGTCTGTGCGTCGCCTATCAATGACATCATACCTGCGTTACCCTCGATTTCCGGTTTTATTTTGTAGAAAACCATGGAAACACCAAAGAAGATGCTTTAATATATTATAGGCTATCTTTTATTAGAAAAGGGAACAACTGGATGCATTTATAGACAGAAAACTAATCGTTGTTATACAGCTCAACACATTTAGTCTTGTTGTTTGAATCACATTTTCTTGATATTAATATGATATTCTAATATCGATCTAGCTTACTGCAGTGTGTAACAAGTGTCTCACAGCAGCCGCCGAGCGAATGCACAGAGTAACGTTATAACATCATTTTCAACACAAATGTATCTAATATGATAAAACCGCACTTCGTTACCCCACATACGCTTGACCAGAAGAAGCGGACTGTGGCATAATAAAAGTTCCGCTGCTCTGGAGCCGTGTGTCGCGCTCGTCTCTCTTTACCCCTTATTTACACTGCACTCATCTGCAGCGCGTTACGGTTTTGTTCCCTTCTCTACACGGTGTCAACTCACACCAGGAGCATTTCAGAAACGAAGTGGTTGAATTCACGAGACCACGAGATTTGCCTGTCTGACGTTGTTTTACTTGATTTTTTTGTGTGTTTTTCATGGCTAAATGGTTATATTTTGTCCAGTTTAATTGTGTTTATTGCTATGCCATACTTTATTTTGCTGTAGCCTACATGCGAAGTTAATACACTTAAGGATAAAAGATTTTCAAGTTTTTCAACTTTGAATCTCTTTTCATCAATTTCTGGCCTCCTAGTGATGTGAAATATGAGCAGGAGTCTACACAGGGTGATTATTTTGACTTTATTTTGTTTGACTTTATTTATTTGAGCTGCTCGGCTTGGACGCAGCATCTGTCAAAAACAGACTTAGCGCCTATCTTTAGCGAAGTGGTGCGGCGAGCTGCTTCTGAAACATGCCGTGGCGCGGCTGGCGTAAACACAAGCATTGACTAGAGTGGCTGCGTCAGAGCCGCAACGCGCCGCAGACGCTTGCAGTGTACGTAAGGGGCTAACAATCGCTCCAGCGGCCTCATTCAGCTCCCACAGCACTTGGCCCTGTTCTGCTTCATACTACAGTAACGTTAATGATCTCATCTATGAACATGTTTTCTGCCCGTCAGATTCTTTTCCCCTGGCTGGGAGGTGAAGACAACATCTCCCATGATTCTGTGCTCAATCTCTGCGTCATCAAGCTACACCTTTGTTTTGAATAAGCAACCTGTAACGGCGAAAAAATTACATATTGTGCCTTTAAATGAGAAAAAACAAACATTTTAATAATGCAAAAGATGTGAATCAAAAATTGTCCATGGAAAAATGCAATGGCCCCCCCTAAAAATGTGATCGTCTCTGCATTAGAAAACAAATGTAACAAGTGATAGCACAAATATTACACTTTTCTGACAAAACATTTTACAAAAAAATAATATTAATCAAAATATAATATATTGTCCATATTTTTTGCTTCTCACTATATATTAATATCTAAAAATCTAAAATGTTCATAAGAAGTTTTGATAATGGAGGTGATGAAGTTTGTATGTTTTAAGCTTATAAAAAATGAGATGTCAATTGGACTATGCCTTTGTTCACCGTTACTTAGTCTGTTGCATGCAACGCTGTGGCTTAATTACATTTGCTCAAGAGCTTGCCAGTATCATGGTTTCCTGTCTAATGTACGTTTCTGTGTCAGGGTTTCCTCTCTTATTTGCATTCTGAAATATTCTTAATGAACTTTGTAGTTGTGCCGACACAAAACAGTGTGAATAAGTTTCTTGTAGCTTGTAGATGTGATGTATATGCATGTAGCTGATGCCGAACCTGCTATTTAGTTAACTTCCTTAAAGGATCGTTTTAAATATGTCCTTTTCGATTTGCAATCTTTGTAGCCACTGTAGCAGATTGGCTAGAGGAGGACAGAAAAAGAGGTATTGTTAACATTCTGCTTGCTTTGCCGCTGGCCATAGAGCAAAGTAGTGTGCGTGTGCACATGCAAGCTCACATAGGCACTTGCTGTGTAGAGGGAGATGGGGGTTTTGTGCTACTTTAATTGTAATTTCACATTTTGAATGTTTTCGCGTGAGAAATACACCATTGTAGAATAAGAACCCCAAAGATTCAGGAAGCAAATACAGATATTTTTATTACTGAGATATAACTGAAATCCTCCATGTGGCAGTATATGTTCCCAGCATTTGTGATTTCCTCATTCAACATGTGATGACAATTTTCAGATCGCTTCTCTGTGAAAACATCTGCCGATTTTGATTTATAGCCTATTATTTTTGTTTATCTATCTTTCTTGGCAAAACCAGCTTTCTACAGTACAGACTGCATTGTGTTGGCTTTGTTTTCAGCTTCATTTTTGCACAGAATTGCTTTTGACTCATTGCATCACTGTCTTTGTGTTTGTGTTGTGGTAGTTATGAATGATATCATTACCACCATGTTCAATAAGAAGTTCCTGGAGGAGTTGTTCAAGCCACAAGAGCTGTACTCCAAGAAGGCCCTCAGGACGGTGTTTGACCGACTGGCTCACGCCTCCATCATGAGACTCAACCAAGCTAGTATGGACAAGGTGAAAACTCAACTCAAGTCAAGGATGCATCGTCATTTTCTTGAATTCTGAGAACAGATTTTATTTTTATTGGTGTGTAGTTCTTGCATATTTTCCTAGTGAGAACTTTCTACAAAACTCTCTGTATTCTAAGTAAACAAATCAGTTTTTTAGTTCTGTTCACCTGTATTATTTTATGTTGATCTTTACTTTGAAATTCTCTTTTGTATTTAATAATATTCTCTTTTATGTATAAATATCAGTATATTTTAATAAGCGTAATAATGATAAATGGCTCCCTCTGGTGTGTAATATGATGAAATATGTAATGGCTGCTTTATTTTGATTTTCCCATGCACAGCTCTATGACTTGATGACTATGGCATTCAAGTATCAAGTCTTGTTGTGCCCTCGTCCTAAAGACATCCTCCTTGTGTCCTTCAACCATATGGATGCCATCAGGGACTTTGTGAAAGACACTCCTAGCATCCTCAGCCAAGTGGACGAAACAAACAAACAACTCATAGAGGTAATACAGTCTCTTCAATCTCTGTGTAAAGGCACTACTGCTCAGAATTATTTTTTTATTATTATTATTAAATGTANTAACTATTAATTTAATATTAGTTTAATATTAATATTATTTAATATTTTATTGTGTTAATGTTATTATTTAATATTATAATAATATATATTCCATTGTTTGGTATATAATAATAATAACTTATAATATTATTATTATAATGATTGTGCAATTATTTTGCTGTCATTGTCTTATTCTAACTCTTAGATATATACCCCTTTATCTGGTGGAGAGTTTCAACTAATTAGACAAACACTCCTCATCTTCTTTCAAGATATGCATATAAGAGTAAGTCTTTTTTCTATTTTTATTTATGTAAATGAATACAGAATATATGTTAATACAATAATATTGGTCATGTTTATGAAGGTGCAGAAAATAATCATTTTGACGAAGCCAAAATATATTTAAACATGATATGAATCTTGTTTTTTAGGTATCAATTTTCCTGAAAGACAAAGTACAGAACTCCAACGGACGATTCGTCCTCCCCACGTCAGGCCCTGTTCCATATGGGACGCACACCCCAGGACTCATGAGGTTAGTTGGATAGGGTTAATGCAGCGGCCCTTTCAAAAAACACATATTTTCCAGTATTGATGTGACCAAAGCATTTAAAAGGCTGAGAATGGCAGGATTTGATTTGAACATTATAAATAAATAGTCTCTGAATTTAATGCTGAAGTTGTGCATATGTTTGCTCTGAAATCACCAGACAGAGTCTGACAGTGAGGGTTTATAGATAATTGCATTAACAAGAGACTTGGGCATATAAGAGAGCTTTTCTAAGTATAGCGGGGTCTGTGTTTAGACTGTGACTGAAAGCACTTATTCTAATAGCGCTTAGGGATAGCTGACATATAACATGATGTCCATGAACAATTTTTTTTATCAACATCAAAATTTAGCTTTATGAATTTATAATATGTATACTATGACCAGTTATTGAAACTGATCACCATTTCTTTTAAGCACCATTTTTACATCTGTGATGAGAGAAATTAACTTTTAAAGTTTTTTGTTTGTTTTTTTATATTGCATTATGTCTCAATTAATATAAGGTCATAAAATAGCATGTATAAAATAATTATGAAAGTTTTCTAAAAGTATTAGATCATTTCTAATAAGAAATGCTGTTTAAAATGATTTTGGATTTATTCATTATTTATCAATCATTTTTTCATCACTGTGTATAATTCTCAGGATGTTTAGCTGTAGTGGTGAGGAGGTGAGAAGGATGCAGTTCCGCGATGGTGGCAACTACAACGCCGCTCTCCGTGAGGGATCTTTTGAAATGTATGGTGATCGAGTCATCAAACTGGGCACAAACATGTGAGCATCAACCACTTTCTAATAATACTCATTCCCACTAATATTCAATAGTGGAATCATATGACGTACTCCTGTGGATCTTCAGATACAGGGGTGTAATTCATCACGTTTTATCTGTTTTATCTGTAGCAAAGTGTCATCTCTAATTGATTTATGAATAATTTAGCTGTAAACCTGAGACAGGTAGCCTTTCACTGGAGCATTAGCTGTACAATTGTCTGTTTGTTCTTTCAGGTACAGTGTGAGCCGCCCTGTTGAGACACACATGTCTGGAACCTCCAAAAACTCCTCACAGCACACCAAGGTAAGATTATAAATTAATGCTATTTCATGCATTCTGACTTATTTACACTGTTAAAGAGTTGCATTCTCATGTTAAACATGTATGACATCATAAAGGGAGAAGTGCCTATACAAGGAATTCCGCATTCCTTGTATGGGCACTTTTCCCTGATAAGCAAGAGCAAGAGCACACCCATCAACGCGTTTCATTCGGGATACGGAAGCCAAGAGATTTTTCAACAATTGCTGTGTCCCAATTCAGGGGGCTGCACCCTTTGAAGGCTGCATACATCATCAAGTCATTTAAGAAAAATAACCGTTAGATTGCAAAGTAAGAAAAAAATTACAGTATTTTACACCTCACAATGAATCTCACAATGAATATCAGTCAATTTTATTACGGTTGCTTTCTTAAATATGACATCCTTGATGACGTATGTAGCCTTCAAATGCGACCTCCGGAAGACGCAGCCTACGAAATGAGACGCAGCTCCTGTCAACAAAGGAGTGTGTTTTTGGTTGTGAGGGAAAGATGACCTTTTTCAGGTTTTACATTATGCAAATTTGTTGCAAACATATGTAGGTTCGTGCAGGAATTAAGATGGGAATTACTAATGTTTTAGTTTCAGGCATTTCCAAATCGGTTTCTTTTGGGAGACAATAACTCCATTTATTGTGCTCTTTGATCTTTGAAACCTTGCAGACCTTTTACATTCAAAAACCGCTATATTTCACACCAAATGAAAGGTAATAATAGAAGCATAATAGGGGCACTTTAAATAACATAGTTGGTAATTTGCATCCTCTTCATATATTCAAATCTTATTTAAAATGTTTTAAGCCGGGCACACATTTAACGACTAGCTAAAACATTCTTAAGACTGTGCTCAACATACAGCGATTGTTTCCTGCGACTGAAGCAGATTTAAATACTTACTCATGGAATTTGAACACCGACTGTAATCGCCGACTGAACGCAACTGGCTCTGACTGGACGCGTTTGAGCGCGATCAGTCATAAGTATCAATTTACATTCATAATCGGCCTTACAATCGTTAAGTGTGTGTGCGGCTTTAGAATTTTGGTTCATTAAATGCATCATGAAAACTAATGGTAAAATATATATATTTCCAAAGAAATGTGTTATGTAATTAGCATGCATATTTGACTAAATTCATACAATCCTGAAGGTCAACACAACTCCGAATCCTTTGGCAAAAGAAGAGTTAAACCTGCTTGCTAGACTAATGGGAGGTCTGGAGGTGCAGAAACCAGCCGGCACTGACTCCGGCTTCCGTGTCAACCTCTTCGCCACTGACGAGGAGGAAGAGTGAGTTTTTATTTGAGTTACAGTCAAATGGAGTTTGACTAGACTGTCACTAATAGATTTAAAGCTGCATTTCACCCCAAAATAAAAACACAATTAAATGCCATTAATGTAATATGTCATGATATTTTACTTGCTTTTAATTATTCTTCTTCTCAATAATGATTCTCATTAGACTCACTTTTTTGCAATATATTGTTTGGGGTCAATACATTTTTATTAAAGAAATGTATACTTTTTATTCAACAAGGACAAATAAATTGGTCAAAAGTGACAGTAAAGACATTTATAATTTTGCAAAAGATTTATATTTCTTTCTATTCATCAAAGAATCTTGAAAAAATATATATCATGGTTTCCATAAAAATATTAAGCAGCACAACTGTTTTTAACATTGATAATAAGAAATGTTTCTTGAGCACCAAATCAGCATATTAAAATGATTTCTGAAGGATCATGTGACACTGAAGACTAAAGTAATGATGCTGAGAATTCAGCTTTGTCACATTTTGATAAAACACCTTTTAAAATATATTAAAATGGAAAAAAGTTGTTTTAAATTGTAAAAATAATACACAGTTTATTACAAATTACTGTTTTTGATCAAATAAATGTAGCCTTGGTGAGCATGAGATCTTACTGACCCCAAACTTTTAAATGTCTGTGTATATATGTACGCATGTATAAAAAAAAAAGGGATATAAAAATATAATTGATTACTTTTTATTGTGGGGTAAAATGTGACCCTCCCATGTTCTTGACAGGTTTCGTGATTTCAAACATGAAAGTGCAGCTTGGCATGTCAATGAAATGGATGTTGTTTGTTTTTTGCATGAGATTTCATACACAAATTGAAATACAGCTTATCCCCACAGGGAAGCTTTGATATCAAGACCGGATGAGCTTTCTTATGAAGTTCTTAATATCCAGGCAACAAAGGTAATGCTTAATGTTTGTACGCTTGTAAAGTAATACACTTAGGTTGATTCAGCACAATGCTACTTGATCCTTGGCCTCAGAAAACATTGTAATGCCTGATTACCAGTGATCCACCCACACTGAGACAAAGCTCTCAGCTAGTCTAATTGGTTTTTGACAGGCTAAAGGTTTTGAGTCTTAAGTTAACTTTAAACTGCCAAAGAGGACCATGGGAGTAACAATACACCTCTGGCTGGTTCATTTCAGGACAAACAGACCAATGCTGAGCTGGCTAAGATCATGGGAGAGTTTGGAGAGACGGGAGAACCTTCCCCCAGTTCCAGCAGCAAGGGTGATGACCTCCTGGCCATGATGGATGGACTGTGACTTAAACTTGGTGTTCCCTTTGACTGAGGAGAGTTACTGAGCTGTTAAGCAGGATAAAGTGCTACAATGTCTTACTCAGCAAAGAGGCCTTTTGTCTGGAGCTGCAGTGACAACCATATATATTCAGAGCTCAACGAGAAATTCTTTCTTTGAGAATTTCATGCAATTTTTGTCTCCTGCCACCCACTGAATGCGAGAAATGCAAATAGCAGGTGTAGAAATGTAATATGCGTCTTGCTGTGGGACCATATTAATTTTTCCATATTCGTTCTGTGAAGTTAGTTTGGACCTACTGAGGCGGCAAAGTCCATGTCATCACATATTTCAGCAATTGGTTTGATATCAGTCTTCACTGTAGCGACTGCCGGCAATGTGGGCTTTGATGCCACAGACACTTCTGTGACATTTAGATCAGTGGACTGAATTAATCTCCTTTTCTAGACTGTCTTAGTTGTCTAAAAGGACAATCCGTGCACATGGAATTCATTTAAATCCATTTGATGTGCAACCGAGAGGTGTGGGATATGTATCCACACAACAAGCGCTGCTTAAAACAGGGTACTGGAGGAAACCGAAGTGCACTTGAGGTAAATGTTTAGCACAGATCCCAAAACTGGTTTACAGGAAGCCCCAGGACAATTGGTGTTTGTTTGTTTTTGCCTTTATTCAAAGGGAGTGCAACAAAGTCAGGTATTTCAATGTCAAGAAATTCAAATAAAATGTCTTAGAGTGTGCAATTGTTGCATTATGTTACATGACAATGTATATGTGAAACCACCTTCCATTGAAAGAAAGCAATGCAATATGTATGGTGGATGAAATAGTTTCTATTTTTCATAAGCATAATAGAGCTTATTTATTGAAGTTAATGTACTGTATATGAATGTTCATTTTTGTCTGTTTACTGTTTCATTATATTGAAATAGATTTGAATGTGAAATAAAATAGATCTTTTTGCAAATAATGACTGGTCAACATACCAAAGGTTTCTATTTTATATATTGATTGATATTTTTACACAACATATTCATTTCAACAAAGCATAAATACTATTTTCTTGTGAGGTGAACATAAAAAAAAATAAAAAATGAAAGTGCGATCATGAATTAAAAGCTAAAGTCACACAAAGTCGAGTACGTTAGGGCTTCTTTGTGAACACTAGATGGCGCAATAGAATAATGCAGCATTGTAAACAGAAACAGAGTGCTATAGTTTTCACAAATATAATGCTTTTCACATTAATACCTAGAGTTGTCACTTCAATGTTAGCTTGTGCAGTTTATTACACCACAGTTTTAAACATTTTGAACAACCAGCACAAACCTTTGTAATAAGTGGTTTTATGTGAAGAGAATGTCAAATTTTATGAAAAGAAGCTCCTGTTGTTTCATTTCCCCCCTAATTCTCCAAGTCTCTCTGGCACATGCTATTTAAGCACTTGATCTGTTATGACTTTTCCAGACTAGCAATACTGAAAACCCCTGTGTTCATTTGAGTAGTCGTGGGAGACGTCTCTTTCACCCACACAGTTATGAATGAATGGCTGTCACATTTGTTCCTCCATGGGAAAGAGCGTCTGATTTTCATTACCTGTGCTTTTTTAACTCCCACAGCGCAAAATATTTTGACATGGTGTGACTCTGCACTGCAGTATTTGTGGGACACTGAATCTTCCAGTACATTACAGCATGATATTATTAACAACAACATTTATTCACAAAAGAAGATATTGTAAAGAATGTTGGTAATCAAGCAGTTGACAGTATCCATTGACTTCTAGGATACCGTCAACTGTCTGGTTATGAAAAATTCTTTAAAATATCTTCTTTTGTGTTCAACAGACAAAAGAAACTCATGGAACAACATGAGGATGAGTAAATGATGACAGAATTTTTGTGAAAACTATCCCTTTAAATCATTCCACCACATATAACTGCAAAATAATAATAATAAAGTGATAAAACAAATTAAATTAATCTGTATTTAATTAATAAAAAAAACAATGACTTTCTTATGTNAGTGATAAAACAAATTAAATTAATCTGTATTTAATTAATAAAAAAAAACAATGACTTTCATATGTATTGACTTGGGTGCATTCTAGTCAAACAAATATGAATTTTTCAAATATGAATCATTTAAAAGAATCATTTAACAAATAAGAATCATTTGAAGGAATAATTTGGAGAAGTCTCAGATCTCAGTACTCAAACTTTTGAGATATAAAAGCGAGTGACTAAACATTTTTTGGAAATATTGTGAAAATAAAATATATATGAATCATATTTTGGGAAACTGGTAGAATAATAACATTAACCCTCCATGTTATAAAATTGCGCGCACACACACACACACACACAAAGCATCATTAACATTTGCCTCAGAATTAGTAATTTTGCATAGTAATATTTTAATAATGACACAAATAACCATATTCTTAACATTTTAAATGAATTGTTATTCCAGTATAACAAGAGATGGGTTATTTGAAGGAAAGTAAAGAACTAGAGGTAATCACGCTAGGTCCAGACATTATAGTAAGGTTCATGTCCTTGTGAAATTGTCCTTGCAATCTTTTTCAATACCACTGTTTCTTTATCAGGCATGGGCACTAGTAAAGCATGATTCACAGTTTCCACCCCACACACCGTGGGTTGGCCAATGTTTAGCCACAGGCTTATAAAAGTGTTTCATGTGGTTTAAGGCAAAGGCCATGCTGAGTCAAGACAGGAAGACAGCACAGCCTTAAATCAGTTACTGCCCTTTAAAAACACTCTCTGTTTGACATGCAGTCCTGCACCAGCCCACTAAATTGAAACTTGCTGTTGTGGGTGAAGCTGGTTAGTTTTGGGGGATCTAAAATTGGATACGATCTCGAGGGTCTTGTGCATGCAAGAAACCCACGGAGGTTTACTGTGCTCACGTGAACAGAGGTAGTACATGATTATTTATCTATTAATTTACCCTTTATTCTTGGTGTAATCCATGTGCCATGTTCACCTGGCACTGATTCTTGACATACGTCCCACAGCTTTATCTGCAGTTTCTTAAAGTGACATTTCCACTTTAAAATTGATCAGGGATAACCACTAGAATCATAACACAAATGCAACATTATATTTTATTGACATTCTCCATTTGATATTGATATTCTCTAAATTGTAATGTTGACATGCATTCTCTGTAAAGCTGCTTTGAAACGATATGTATTGTGAAAAGTGCTGTACAAATAAATGTGAATTGAATTGAATATTTATTTCTGCAAAATAATGGTATGACTCAACCTTTATAACCACCTGTCTGCAGTTCATATAACTCAATTTAGATATTAATAGGCCTACACATGCATATTTTATAGAAGCATTACTGCTATGTCTGATAATGATGTTTAATTTTTGTAAATATAAGTTAATACAAATAAAAACAAACGTGAGGAATGGAAGAGTTTGCACGTTCTGTAAAAACTCTGATTATGTTCATATTAATCCAAAATAATTTCTTACATGCATAAACATTGTCAGTTTTGTGACTTGTTTTTTTCCAGTAAGTTACTCAAGAATAAGTTAGTACTGCTTCTGAGTGAGTTTTAATTAGGCCTACTTCATTCCTTGTATGGCGACGGATTTCCATCGTAATACATCAAATTATTATTGTATTCCACAAAACTGCACATTTATCAAAACTTGACTGGAGTTATGCAGTAGTACTCTACTGCTCATTTACATAGTGTGTACGTTTATCATTCCACACCAAGCGAAGAATGCCAATCTCAAGAACACACGTAAGGGGGCGGGAACTCCAAAGAACATTTTCTATTGGCCGCGACGCTCTGTCACTCACAGCATGTGCGTCATTTCCGTTGTCAGGTGGTGCTGCTATGGAAAGATGTGATCAGTTGTCCTAAGAAGGCTTTTCCCTCAAAACCTCTGTCGGTAATCGTGAAATTTCTCCAGTTCGCTTGAAACAAACCGCTTCGTGGTGGAGTGTAAATGTCGGTGCGTCCCTGCTGAACGTTTAATCGGCCAGAAATGAGTGAGAATTAGTCTACGACAGAGGATTCCCTCGGCGGTTTTGGTAAGTTGTTAAATGGCCCGTCGGTCGGCTGAGGAGATTTTCACAGTCTGTTAAAGGGACACGGTGAACTCACTGGCTTTGTGGTGTTTATTTCTGTCTTGAAATTCAGACTAACATGCTTTTGCAACGGTTAAATTGTCGTCAGTTTAAATATGTTGAGGTATAGACTATACAAGCAAGAATACAAATAGAAAATAAGCTTTCTATTTAAGTTTCGCTTGCAAATGCTAAGACGAGTCAAATAGGCTCGTTCTTTTAATACGTGCACGAGCTTTGTTTTCTTATACACACTTATTTAAGTCCTTTATACTAGTGATTATTGTTATTATTTTTCTTGTAGCTGGTTGACAGCGTTCGTCAGTGTACGCCGTGTACTCTGTTGTGATCACACTGCAGTGCTCCTGTCTCTATTCCCTCTGCTGTTGTTTAACTATAAATGGAAACATTAGTCACTTGTTTTTACACACCTCAAATCTTAGACATCCATATATCAAACAAAACGTGTGCAAAACGCGCATCTGATGCGGGTTGCATCAAGCTGCCAGCCGGTGCTCGAAGGTTGCCAGGTTCTCAAGTTTGCATGCAGTGACAGCTAGTATATTTAGATCTAATAAAATATTAAAATGTTCTGCTACATTGTGGATCAGAGCGTTTTAAATCATGCAGGGATGATATTTCACTTCTCCGATGACTGTGATGTGTGCCATAAGATGACCACACTCTATCCATTCAATGCAATGCAGTATGAGTAATCCTTCATATAGCATGGTTTCATCATCATCAGCATGTTGTTGTTAAAGGCATAGTTCACCTGGAAAAAAAAAAAGATTTGGTCATTGTTTACTCACTGTCATGTTGTTCCAAATTATGATTTTTTTTATTTCTTCAGTGGAACACAAAAGGAGATGTTAAGCTGAATATTAGGCACTGACAACCTCGGTCACCATTCATTTTCATTACGTTTTTTCCATTCAATGAAAGTGAATACTGGCTGAGACTGTCTAGTGTCTCCTTTTTTTTGTTCCACAGAAGATCGTCATCCAGGTTTGAAACAACATGAGGGTGAGTAAAAGACATACTTCCTGAGAATTTCATTTACTAGTGTTGACATGGATTCAATATTGTGTCTTTGTATGCATATGTGCATCTTAGTGGCAGCACATTCATGTTTGGCATGGCCTAAAATGATTGCAGATGGTTTAATACCAACCCATAGATTAATTCTTTTTCTTTCAGGTTGCAGGTCAGATTTTCAGTCTTGGCTGTGCCAGACACAGTCTTGGTGTTTTTAAGATGTCAAATCTCCAATAATGCATATTAAAAGGGTTGATGAGAAAGAAATCGCGTCTCTCACCCCAGTCTGTCACATTGTCAACAGTCTGGGTCCAGAAAGACAAAAAGCTGCAAACGTGTAAAATGATCTGTGATAACAGCCAACTGTACCCCCTCCTACGTCCTCAAGACAAGCTGTGTGATCTGTTGCAGAATTACATTTGAATGTCTGTTTCATTCAAAATTACAATTCAACCAAGCTTATAGCTTAAATGTGAATCACAGCTGTCTGGTGTAACTCTGAATTCAAAATTTGGGTGCCTTTTTAGCTCTGCTTTGCATGTATTCGCTATAAGGGCACATTGATTGATATTTTATTACTGGGATTTCATGGCCAGTCTCTGTATTGTCCCTTAATTTAAACAGAGTTGAGATTGATTTTGAAGAGCTCAAGGGGCACAGAACTGCCCGCGATGCTAAATGCACTCCCCCACCCCCCGTTCGCATCGTGATATGATGTCTGGAGGCTGCGTGTGTCACGCTACCATTGGTGTCAAACAGCAGCATTTCATATTTCTGACAAATTGCTACCAGTGCAAACCTCAGGGCTTGTGTGAATCACACTATATCTGTCTGTAGCACCACTTGACTTTCTGTAGAACCATACCATTGTCAGATTACACAAGAACCCTTTATCCAACAAAACAAGCAGGCCTCCTATGAAATCAATGTCTTTAACATAAATATTTGACTATAATTATTGCACTTCATCGTGATATCTGAACATTTCTGCTTTCGAAACGTTTCCTGTCACATACCGGTCAGTATGAAAATCTTGTAAAATCTAGATTATGCCACAGAGATTTGCAGATAAACCCATGCAGATTAAGGAACGGAAGGATTACAAATAGTGAAAGGGGGAAAACATGAGTTCAAGATTCAGGGTTATTTTAGTTAATTTGAGCTTGAGGATGGGTCTGCGGCACCATTTGTGAATGGGCTTCTATTGTCTATCACGGAAGTCACATAACAGTTCACACCTTCTGCTAATCTTTGCTCATGCAAATGCATGTGGATCTGATGGGTTGTAATTCATACAGGGGCAGAGCAGTTAATTTTGTCTGTCTGTTTTGAGGTGTCAGGGAGGCCATGGCTTTTGCTAGATTTCCTTCCCCCACCTGTTATTTGCTCTCTTTATAACTCACACTTTTTTGGCACTGTACTGAAAGACCTCATTGGATTGGGCATTGTCCCTCAAGGCAAGAATGCAATGAATGAGTGTCCTAGGGTAACATTGTTTGGGTGCGCTTGGAGTTTTGTTTATAGTCGAGAAACCACGGTTGCATGTAAGGTTGTTTTATCGATTTTATCGTATTGACGCCGTCTCAATGTTTTTGGCTTTTTTAGATCTGCAGAATGTCCAAACGCCGTGCTTCGGAACGAGGGGCCGGAGAATCATCCGGCAGACCCAGCAAGCTCCTTTGTCCTGGGATATCTGGCAACAATGCTAAGAGAGCCGGTCCCTTTGTTTTAGGTAAGCCACCAAGGGTGAATCTTCAATACTAGCCCAGCCCTGTCTTTTTGTGTTTCTATGCAAGCAAGAGAAGGAGGGGGTATAGACTCCGTTCGGAGGCCTCTGTTTGAAAGGAATTGCAGGAATGTTTTGGATTGACTGCTTCACTTCTGAATCCTCAGGTCTTTCCCTGTATGTCACTATCACACTGCGGTCTTGCCTTTGAAACGCACCCGTCACAGTTGGAAATAGCAGTGTGACGTGGTAGTGCAGGGCGCTGTGATAAGAGTATTTATGATTGGCTTCAAAGGGAATTGCTGTGCTCTACACTGACTGTACCTTTTGCATCTGCTCACACTCCTTTTCTCTATCCCTCCCCATCTCTACAGGCCCACGGCTGGGAAACTCTCCTGTGCAGAGTATAGTGCAGTGTCTAGCCAGAAAAGATGGGACAGATGATTTCTACCAGCTAAAAGTGAGCACTCTTTTAGGCCTTGTTTACATGGTATTAACATTGTGGTCAGGCGTGACAGTACACCATTTATATCTGGTCCCAAATTAATCTCTTGTGACTATTTGTGATCGGATTGCATTAAGTGGAGAAAGTTGTTGAGGGATACGGTCAAAAAACATCAGTGTAGGGTATTGATACAGATTTTCTGATTCAAGTTCAAAAGTTTAGTGTCGGTAAGATTTTTTTTTTTTCCTTGGCTTTATTTATTTGATCAAAAATGCAGTGAAAACTGTAATGTTATGAAATATAAGCACAATTTAAAATAACTCTTGTGTTTTTAATTTGTTTTGAGAATCTAGTTCATCCCTGTAATGGCAACATTTTTTGCAGCCCTTACTTTAGTGTCACGTGATCCTTCAGAAATCATTCTGATATGGTGATTTGGTGCTCAATGAACTTTTTTTTATTATCAATGTTGAAAACAGTTGCTTAATAATTTTGTGGCAATAAACTTTTCAGGACATTTTGATGAATAGAAAGGTCAAACAGCATTTATTGGTATTCAGCGTTTTTGTTGCCACTTTTGATCAATTTATTGCTTTGCTTGATAAAAGAAACAAAATTCTGACCCTACATTTTTAAACTGTGGCTTGTATGTATATATAAAATGTAATGTTTATTCAGTAGCTTCTCTAGATTCAGTAAGTTAATTCAGTGAAGAATCCATCAGACTTCTTTCTGAAGATCTTGATAAGTGAGTTAAAAATATATATTTTTTCAGCCCTACAAACATTTTCATCCCTGTTTACATATGTATTGGGGATCGGCTCAACAAAAATGGCTTTTAATACCAGATGTAAACTGTCTCGTTCTGTATCACCTCACAAAAAACCCTCACATGTGATTCAAACATGTCCTGACCAGGGAAGTGAGACTGCTTCTGAACACAAAAGCCCCCTGTGTGTCCAACTGTTTGCATGAACCTTTGACCTGCCTCAACAAATCTCTACAATCCCGTCCAATTCATGACCGACTCTGGTTCAGAGATGACCATCAAACCTTTTTGTTTATGGACCAGCCTGCTATGGGCTTGAATGAAAGGTGCTTGTCAACCTGGAGTCTGACCTTTTTGACCCTACTCTTCCTTGCCCCTGAGTCTAGTGTCTCTCAGATTGTTGTCCAGATGTGTTGAAGGACATGGGAGGGACTTATCTTTGTCCACTCTGTAGATAAAGCCTTTAATGGACCCTCTGTATTGCCTCAAGATCGTTGATAGCTTAGTATTCCATCACATTGAAGATAAGAGACCCCCAGGAAGGTTTAGAACAGGATCTAGTGGCGTGGTGTCTTCTTACCTTCGACCTTTGTTGTAGATTCTGACCCTGGAAGAACGTGGGGACACGGCGGGAGAGACACAGGAAGAAAGGCAAGGCAAAATGCTCCTGCATACAGAGTATTCTTTACTGTCACTGCTCTCCAACCAAGAAGGAGTGGTACACCATCACGGCCTCTTCCAGGTAAGAATGTGTAGAATGTGTCATTACAGTTTTTAATGTCTATCAAGATGCATTATTTGTGCAGTTGCTGGAATTGTTTGGCATCTTATACATCAGGAGTAGGGAAAAGTGATTCATTGATGCACAATGGTTCTGCTTGGAGCTACACAAATAGTATTTATTAATTATTAATTAGTCATTGTTATGAAAAACAAAGAGCAAAATTTAGATAGGGTTGGGCAATGTCTACCAAATTGGCATCAGACGATGTCTACAGGGAAACATCACGATGCCGGCTCAACGTTGTGATGTCTGTCAGCGATCGGCCCTACATTTACACAGGACAAAATGCATCACATAATTGAAAATTTATCATTCATCCACAGAAAAGATGCTGATTAATCACAAAATTAACTGTTTTTCTCTAATGGTGCATTTCATTTTTTCAAAGCTAAGCCATCTCTTCTATTTTATCTTTTTTTTTTTNTCTTTTGTCTTTTTTTTTGGTTCTGTTTCTATTGTTGGATGAGAGTACACAGTCTGCCTTGATTCACCAAAGATTTGTCTTTTGAATTTTGAAATGCATCAACTTGTTTTGGAATCTGGCTGTGACTCTTTGAATCAAAATTGAGTCGATTTGAGACGCTTAAAGATTCCCTCCCCTTCTCTACGTCCTCAGTCTCACAACTTAATTTGTTCCTTCAGTTGTTTTCATTTTCATCACAAAGTGCTCGCAGTGACTCACCACTTACTTTCTCTTTGAGATGCTTTTTCCCCCCTCCCTCTCTTGCGTCGGCTTTTTAACTATATCATAGACCTCTCCTTTCTTCCCCGGTGGAAATTGTCTGCAGAACAAGTCGTACTGTGCTGTCAGGGCCATTCATTGAAGCTTGCAGTATTGATTGGTTTATTATAGCTTGTCTCTAGAGTGGGCCAGTTAATTATGGATTGCCTCTTGTGTTCAGAGGCGCAGTCATTGCAAACACAAACCACACTGCCGATCGATTTGTGGCCCTCGTTTGACCCCGGTCTCAGGTGACCGAAGGAGGGCTTTCATCATTCAAGCTGTTGCACATGGCGAGTCATACAGGAGAATCACTGCTTTCCTTTTTTGTACCACCGGTCCATTAGCGTCATCTTGTACTTGAAACACTATATTTTCTTCTCCGCTCCATTCAAAAGCTTAATGGTGTGGTTATGTGTCCGTTTTCTTTGTTAGACACTGTTAAATGCACTGCTGGGTTGGCTGAGGTAAAGTCTTTTATGCTGTCCCTGCAATTATTGTCTGTGCAAAACTTTTATAACGCATTATCTCTTTCTCAATCTCAGGACCGCTCCAGTGAGATTGTCGAGGACATGGAGGCCAACAAAGTGCGGAAGATGAAGAGACGAATCTGTCTGGTGCTCGACTGCCTCTGTGCCCACGACTTCAGCGACAAGACTGCCGACCTCATCAACCTGCAGCATTATGTCATCAAAGAGAAGCGATTGAGCGAGCGCGAGGCCATCGTTATCTTCTATGATGTGGTGAGAGTAGTGGAGGCGTTACATAAGGTGAGCTGCCATGGTGAACTGGTTTTAAAGCCAATAATAAATCAAAATTGAATTTCTATTTTTCGTTTGTTTTTCATCTGATTTTGAAAAATGATTTGATGATTTTTAGTGTCATTATTAGTTATAACTAGTGCTGTCAAAACTGGCGCGTTAACGCATGCGATGCCTATTTTGTCGAGTATCCATATAAGAGCAGTCTTAAATTAGTTAATTAACATCTTAAATGAACTTAAAGAGTTGTGAGAAAATGAAATGGTTATCAGATCCGCATCATATTCAGCAGGGGTAGGTCTTAAAGTGACAGCAGCCTAATAAACCAGTTGCTGTGATGTCTGTCATTAATGTTAATCAAATAACAAAGGTAACAGAGAAAATTGTAGCTTTAACAAGGATTAATCTATTTAATTTGTCATTTATGCAGTGAAGACTGTAACTTGTTTGACAACTTTGACAGTATCTTTATATTTCCTGTTAGACAGGTAGGAAGGCCACAGGTAAATATGACATTTATTATAATGGGTTTGTGTGAAGATTGTTTTAAGTTAACATAAATTCGTTTTTTTTTTTTTTTTACAATTAATTACAGAAAAAAAATGTGCGATTTAATTAATTTTTTTAAATCGATTGACAGCACTAGTTATAATTTGATTGCAATGCCAGTCACATTGGATTCACTTTATTTTATTTATTTTTTTTAACTATATTTTTATTATTTTGCTACTGTTGTGTTTTTTTTTGTTTTTTTTTTTAATGTGGTTTCCNTTTCCAAAGGATAAAATGTTTTCCTCATTGAATAGTTTGTTTTTTGGGAAGCTTGTCATATTGCAGAAGTGAAATGATTGCATGTGCCATTTTATGTTGATTTTAATGTGTGAGACACCCAAGTTAATGTGGTGGATGATGCATGTCAATTTTTTTGTAATATACTGCTATGGTGATTGTCAGTTTGCATGCTCTCCAAAGTTTAGCCCACATCTTCGGGTATATATTGTAACTGTACACTGTTCTTACCATTGTAGAAGAACATCGTGCATAGAGACTTGAAGCTTGGAAACATGGTGCTTAATAAAAGGTAAGATGTCTTTCCTCTTCCTTTTACCTGCTGTGCTAGTGGAGTTTTCTGTGCGCTCAGCTCTCTGTTGGGGTTTCATGGAGCATCGTCTGGCCTTATTGACCCGTCTCCTCTTGAGCTCTTAGTGAGAGTGTGATTCATCCCCACAGGCTGAAGAGGGAGGGGAGGGAGCAGCGGGAATCTATCCCAGTTAAAACGAACAGGCGTGGAACGTGCCCCTGGTTCATTCCCTGGAAAAAAGGAGAGGGTGATGGAGCCAGGGAAGGGGGGTAAAACCGCACATGCTGGCTTGAAGGCATCTGAGGTCGGCAAGCATTGTGAATCAGATAGGTTTAGCGGAATTCCCAATCCCTCATCCATAAAGACCCTCTCCAAACACCATATGTGCCGCGTGCATGTGTTTCTGCCGTGTGTGTAGAAAGGGAAGGGTTCTAAACACAGTTCTGTTGTCTCTGCCATTTCAAATGTCCTGAGGAACAAGGGAGTTACTGACTAATTGAAAATCCTCAGTTCTGCCTGTCACATTTGCCAGCATGTGCTGCTCGCCACTGAGTTGTCGCATATTGTAGCTTGGTCACATAAGTGCCCAGCTTGTCTAATTACGAAACCCGTCACACCATATAAGCTCAGTGGCATTTGTAGAGAGAGGAGGAGTAGGGCCAGTTTCTTTCATCTTCTCTTCTCCCTTGTCTCTTTACGGGCAACTGTACTTCTTGCGTCCTGGCTTGTTAAATTGAGGGTATGCATTATGTAGCATTTTTTCACCATTAACCGCTTCAAGACCACAGGAAACAAAGCCCTCTGTTTTGTTATTTAAAAATGCTTCTAACTTAAGGTGTACTCACACTAGGTGATCTGAACTGTGCCCGAGCGCGTTTGACCCCCAAAGTCTGGTTTGTTTGACTAGTGTGAATGCTCAGTCGGTTCATTTAACCATCCCTGGCCTTCTTGAAATGGTTCAGTTGGGCTCGGTGTGCATATAGTGTAATTGCTAGCAACGCCGGAGCACAGAACAGCTACTACTTTTGTGTGCGCTATTGTCATCATTATGACAGCAAACATCTTCTATTACTACTTGGACAGTGCATTTTTAAATGAATTTAACTAAATCAAGGTTTATAGCAGGTCTGGTTCTCACTTTATTGATAAACAGGAATTGTAGTTGGCGAGTAAAGCTGCAAATTCCTCCAATGTCAGCTGTCTCCATAATATTCTTCTGATACGTGCAGCACAATCAAGTGAAAATCGCTGCGTGGCATAAATTAAAAATCTTTTAAGCAGTCTATTAGCGCAAGTGCTTTTCTTCCGGTTTTCTTCAAAACAAAACGTTGCATCATAAATGACGCAAGCATGCTCCGGCCAAGTGTGAGTACACCCTTACACTACCTTTCAAAAGTTTGTATTTTTGTAAAATTAAAAAAACAAACAAAAAAAAAACACTTTTTTAAAAAGAAATAAGCAAGGATGCATTAAATTGATCAAAAGTGACCGTAAAGACTTTTATGTTGTTAAAAAAAATGCATTTAAAAAAAAATTGATCATGGTTCCTCAAATACTTAAGATTTGGACTAATGGCTGCTGAAAAATCAGCTTTGCTACACAGGAATAAATTACATTTTAAAATGTATTAAAATAGAAAAGTTGTAATAATATTTCAAAATATTACTGTTTTTACTATTTTTGATCAAATCAATGCAGACTTGGTGAGCATAAGAGACTTCTTTCAAAAACGTCAAAAAAACGTATCAACGACAAAATAAAATAGCTTTTTTAAAACTACCAAGATGCAATTATAAATATTCTCAGAAGAGTTGGGAAGTTATGAAATAAGAACATTGAGTAACACGTAAGTTTTCATTTATGCCTGGTGTTTTTTTTATTTCCTTATTTTTCTCTTCTTAGTATCTTGCATGTGCCATTGTTGAGTCAAGCATTTTAAGCCTTTTCCACGGGTGTCAATTAAAAAGACCAGTATTGCATTGCTGAACGGCAAAAGAAAACATCCACACGTATGCACACTCGTCACTGGACCCTATGGTGATGAAACCGAGCAGTCTGGTCTGCCTGCTTCAGTTCAGCAAGAGAGCAGAACACTGTGTCCCAGCTGGAGATAATACAGTCCTCTGCCAAAGGATTCATAGCTCAGAGCTGA
>RJVU01062584.1:6652620-6727635 GCA_003731715.1 Anabarilius grahami | reverse complement strand
TATATATATATATATATATATATATATATGCTCTGCTTTTATTAAAAAAAGAAAAGAAAAAAGAATGGTATGTTATGATTTAATGTTCTTAAGGTAGTTAGCTCATTGCCTGCTGAACAAGTTCCTTTCAGTTGTCTTGTCAGACTAAATGAGTCTTGAAATTTGATACTGCACCAAAATATTTTTGCATTCGTATCTATGTGCTTGTGTAGCATTTGTTACTGATCCAAGAGAAAGTTCCAGTCTGACTGAACAAGCAAACTGTTGTAGAGCTGCCTGCTGAAATTGTACATTTTCTCCATGTAGGTCGTCCATACCGCGGTAAACCCAGTGATATGTGGGCGCTCGGTGTGGTGCTGTTCACCATGCTCTATGGCCAGTTCCCGTTCTATGACAGTATACCTCAAGAGCTCTTCCGCAAGATCAAAGCAGCAGAGTACTCCATCCCTGAGTGAGTCTCTCCATTATCTCTGTGCTTTGATATGAATCAAATGTGTTTAAACATGTTAATTAGCAAATATTGTGTTGGCCCTTGTTTAAAAGAATAGTTCACTCAATTAGTGTTGTCAAAAGTACCGACTTCAATACCAAGTCGGTACTGAAATTTAAAAAAAATGTGAGGCTTTGAGCGCTGTTGAGCGGATTCGTAAACACCTCTGATTGGCCATTGTGTTCACGCGCTCAACATATTTGTATGTGATTGGCTACAATGATCAACGCTTCAAAAACTTGTTGTAAATACACATCAATGACGCTCTTTACCGAGAGTTTAAACAGATAAAGCGTTACACAGGTAAATCGTCCGGTCCGCTGATAGATGCCTGCTTTCAGACGCTTCCGGTGTTGATCATTGTAGCCAATCACAGATATATCTGATGAGCATGTGAACACAATGGCCAATCAGAGGTGTTTAGGAATCCGCTCAACAGCGCTCAAAGCGTCTTGTATCGAAGTCTGTACTTTTGACAACACTACACTCAATAATGAGTGTATCAAATTTTTTATAATTTTATGGTGCTTTTGCACCCTTGAAATAACCAATACATTGTTAAAAATGTATTTGTGTTCCATAGAAGGAAGTCATACAGGTTTGGAACTTGCCTTCCAAACCTTGCCTTTTTTTTTGTTGATGAACTATTCCTTTAAATGAAATCTGTGAAATGTTAATGGAAATGCTTGTGTCTTTGTGCCTGTTTCGTTTGTGCAGGGATGGGCGGGTATCAGAAAGTACGGTGTGTTTGATCAGGAAGCTTCTGGTGCTCGACCCCCAGCAAAGACTCACTGCCACCGAGGTGCTCGAGTCTCTGAGCGCCATCATCGCATCCTGGTGCGTCTCATCTGATCTCAGCTTTATAGTTCCAGTTTTAGCCAAGAGTTTTTTTTTTCAGAGTTCACATAACTTCTTAGGAATTCATGTGATGGGGTGATGTCATCTTGGGTCAGCAATGTTGTCTCACCGCATTTTTGCAATCCAGTGCGGTTTTCAATGATGCATTTAAAGGCCCTTGGATATACATCTGAAAATTCCCATTTGTCATTGAAATTTTTCTTATTATTTAAACAGGCAATCTGTGTCCTCTCTGAGTGGACCCCTACAAGTGGTGCCAGACATAGACGATCAGCTTAACCACCCCGAACATCTTCAGGAGGTCAGTACCACTCGTGGGATTTAGAAGTGTATGGAAGTTTAAGGGTGAAGGGCCTTTTTTATGAGAAACAAGGCCACAGGTTGACTTAAAATTATTTAAAATAAAATGTATTATATTAAAACAATCTAAAAAATCTAACTGATTATATATTATAATAACATATTAATTATAATGATAATTTATTTATGAATTGATTTAACTTGTGTCTTACAAATAAGGGCCAAAATGTATAGTGCCTCTGGTAGCAGTGAATGGAATGGTAAAATACATATTTTCAAACAGGTTTAGTGAACACAAACTCTTCCATTGGTCAAACAAACTGATAGTTTCACACTAAACTCACACCATTCCTTGGTTTGCTCTGCTTGAGAATCCTGCCAACCTGACAATGTTTTGAAAGTGCCAGTGTTTCAGCCAACCAGTGGCTTGCTTGCAGTTGTCTTTGCTTATTAAACTGCAATTGATAATAATAGAAACTCTTTAAACAGCATTACTATGATGAGGTTCTTACTGGCTCTTATTATATCCGCAGGCGAAAGTGACAGAAGAGTCGTCTCAGTACGAATTTGAGAACTACATGAGGCAACAGCTCTTGTTGGCAGAAGAGAAAAACACTATCCACGAGACCAAGAATTTCCTCAGCAAGAGGCATTTTGGTAACGTGCCTCCGGTGAGGCGCCTCGGCCACGACGCTCAGCCCATCAGTCCTCTGGATGCCGCAATACTGGCCCAGCGCTTCCTCCGGAAGTAGCGCCACCATTCTGTCATCGGGAATGGAGCGAGCCTCGGAACTAGGCGCACACTTGTATGTACGTTTGCGTGTGAGAGTGTATGTGTGCGTGTTTGTGAGCACACAGCACGAGTCTGGCAAACACAAACAAGGGCCAAGGAACAGCTCAGTGCTCTGTTGCTCCATTCATCGACACAGGACACAGACTCTGCCTATGGGTGGCACACAGGTCTAATGAGACTCTGACCACCAACACCACCTCCACCATGCCAATCCTTGCCCAAATCTGACACACACACTCACACACACACACATTTTCAGCAATACCCCAACAGAATCATGTAGCAGATCACACACAACCACCCCTCCCCACCCACCTCTCCCCCAGCACTTTCTACAGAAACGCCTCGGATCACATGATCAACCCTTTCGTTCTGTTCCCCTCAACCAGTTTGTCTGTTCCGCTCCCATCTGTATCTATGACTGCAAATCTACCTCTTACCATTTTTCTATCTCTCTATTTCCTTCTTTCTTGGTCAGTTTTTAACAATGCTCTCCGTTCTAATGAAAGCAGGACTCCTTATGTTGAGGGGGAGACAAGCACAGGCTCAAGAGCATTAGCATTGTGGTTGTGTAACTATTCTGTGTCAAAACCAGTGATTGGTTTTTCCTGAATCTAAATAAGCTTTTTTCCATCCTCTCCTACAAAAAACGGTAGCATTTTAGGTAAGATTATTCTCTTTTTTTGCCATTGAAGATGTATCACAAGTTAGAAAGCTAATAACCTCATATTACTGAAATCATAGCAGCGCATGTTTCTCGTTCCTCTATTTGATTGGGTTTCTGTTGGCAGCTAGCATCTGTGTCTGGATGCGTACAACCAAAAGCTTAACTTGGCATCCAAACCGGCTGAAATGGTACGTTACTCTCCCCTCTTGCTTTCGTCCGTTCCAAAGGCAGCAGAAAGCTCAAGGCTACCATTTCCTGTGCATTCGCCCAATCGTAAACAGAAATGTACATTTAATCATGTGATATGCCACTACAACGGACTCTTGAAAGCTTAGCTGGGTGGTACTGTCATGGATTTTGGTGTGTATCACATAGGGACTCGTTGTGGGGCTGTGCTTGGAAAAAGATGAGGTATGGGACAGCTGGTGATGGGATGAAACTGTCAGGAAGCAGGGCGGCTGAGCCGGCAGTGATGCGGAAGTCTAAGCCAAGATAAGCCCCATAAGCACAGCCCTTAAACCCTCCTTTCCTTTTGTGTCCCTCCATCTAGAGCGCTCACCCTCTGATAGCATGCCAAGCCATCAAAGTGCATCTTCTGCCATGTCCTCTATCTCCGGTGCTTTCGTTCCCCACACAGATTTCAGCTGAAGCTCAGGGATCGAGGATTGGCCGCTAGGGAACGTTTTTGGCCACAGTGATACAAAGAAACCCGTTGCATAGGGGACTGTTTTGTTTTTAAATTTTATTCCCTCACCTACCCCTCATTTCCATGTACGGTTATTAAATATTTCAAGCTCATCAGGAAGGAAATGCCATCAAACTCACTCCTCTTAATCTGTTTCTTTTGTGAGAATATTGCAAGGAAACAGATTCTTAATCTCATTTGACTTTTCCAATCCCATTTAAGCTACCCCATTTGTATAAAGCATAACTGTGGGATATCTTGCCTTAGATTATCGACAGATTCTCAATTCAACAATGAGCAGTGAATATGTACTTTTGATGCTAGAATATATCTTAGTATACTAGGCGGTTGGCTTGCATGGACCTGTGGCTTAGTTTGCAATGCCTTTATGTCTGGCTCCACTCATGTCATTATAGATGAAAAGGTCATTCAGTACTGTAGGTCTCTGAGCTCATGACTAGCAGCTTGGCTTGTCCTTTTTAATCTCCACTTTAATTTCCTCTCTCAAAGACATACAGCCTGGTAGTACTTTCTTACCTTTCTGTTTTCCTTTTAATTTATTTGCTGTTTTAATTAATCTGCCATAGTAAATGTAGAGATCATATATCACTCGAAAGCATTGCTGTGATCTCTCACGTTTTTTTTCCCTTCTATCTTCAGTGAAGGTTTTGTTTTGACTCTTTCTTTCTTCTTTTTAAAAAAAAAATCTTGAATAATTATTGCAACAATCCTGTCGGTATATTAAGCTACACTAATTAGGAGACTGACTTTGCATAGCTCTATTTTAAGTCAATGTGCACATTAGCATGACATGTAGAATCGATGTAGAGTTTATCTTGCGAGGCAAGGATGATACCGCACTCTGGCCAGTGTGAAAGACATCGTAAGGGCGAATGGGCGTCAGTAGTGCAAAACCCAGTACAGGGTATTATTATTATTTTGAAGAATCGCACCAATGTTTCCTTGAAAGCATTAGTTTTTCCCACCTCAATGTGAATATATTTGGTTATAAAGCAGTATTGTAGTGGATAATATGTGTGACTTGATGGAGAGGATCTATTTGTGAACAAATCAAAGTCCTTTCCTTAGATACAAAAAGGAGTGCCTCAAGGCTATATCCTAGGTCCACGTAGAGTTCTCACAAAAGCCATTATATCATAGCAAATCTGTATGGTTGCAATATGACTGCTGTTGATGTGGTTGTTTAGTCTGTACCAAAATCCTAGATTAAAGAAATTAGTAAATATTTCTGTTTAATATGCCCCTTACCTAAGTGACTGCAAACAGTGCTCCCCACCCCCCTTGCATAGACAGTTTTGTGATGTCCAAATTCTGTCTGCAGCATGAGAAGTGTACTTTGTTGAGCTCTGTATACAGTTTAAAAGCAATTAGTGCATGATTCTAATTAGCAAGACGTGCCACAAGATGCAGCAGAAATTGGAGTGGATGTGGGTGTTTTGCAAATGATGACTACAAAAACACAGACAGTGCAAGGGAAGATACTGAACATTAAGTTTAACTTAGAATTTTTCTTTTTTTGGCCACTTTGTGCAGATGTTTCATAAATTGGGAGATTTCTCTTTAGAGTTGTTACTTTTTTGCATCTTTTACTAAAACTGGAAAATCTAAATCTGATGTTAAACAAAACATGATGAAACTTGTCAAAAGCCTGAACGTTTGATGTTGTAAGCTGCTTGGTTAGAATGGTGTCAAAGAAAAAAAAACTGGGTAATTGTACAGAGATGAAAAACAAATTTGTATAAAAGACATATTTTTGTACTTCATCAAATCTCTACATGCATGTCAGCAATAAAATTTGATATGGAAAAATCTTTGTCTCTGTACTTGAAGTGTAAAAGTTTTTATTATTTATTTTGGTGTGCATTTAAATCTTTTTAACAATGCATCTCTTTAGTAATAACAGTATTAGACTTTGTTCCATTGAAATAATCACTTTTAGTTTTTATTCATTTTAATTCCTTCTCAATATCTTTTTTTAGGTAAAGTTCTCAGTATGTTTTTTGACAGGCTGAGAGCAAAAAGCTCACAACTACATTTTAGATGCAGTTCTGCCCTCTTGTGGTAGACATATGAAATTACATGCACAACTGTCTTCTCAGACTGTCTTGACTGAATTAAATTGATTTGTTTGGGTGATATGATTATTGAGAGCAGTTCTAAAGTGTCTGTTGTAATATCCAGACTAACCCTTAAGATGTAACTGTGTGTATAAGTATATAATTGTGTGTGTGTTTTAAAGACTAATCTTTATCTTGAATGTTATTTTCATCAGTCTGTTTACCCCCTTTTACAGAAGACTTTTACTCAAGCACTTAGTCTGTGTTTGCGCACATTAATCATCTGAATGTTGGTGTAGATGTTGGAGCTCTTAGGTTGCTGGTCACTATTCACCTGTGTGCCAATTTTGTGTGCCAGAACAAACTTTAATGTGGACCAAACCTTATTAGTCAAAGACCTGGACAGATAGAACTAGTTTGAAGCAAACCATATCAGTTCAACACATGAAAGTACATTTCCCAGTAGAGTTGCAAAACCAACTATAGCCTAATAGTTTACAAGTGCCTTATCTGTTGAAAGCATATTTTGATAGCAATCACTCCCCTAATATGTTCATCACATGTCCTCCTGTTTCATTGAGCGAGTTTTAAATGGCAAGAAACAGTACACAATGCACACAAGGCATCCATATGAGCTGTTGAACAAAACTGTGCTCACAAAGCAAATTCTTCAGCTGTTTGTTTTCATTTCGCTGTGCCTGTCCCTAGTGTGCTCAAAACAACACATGGGAGTTTACATGCGAGCTCTCCAGAGCACATTTTTTGAACATCCTTTATTGATAATCTGATTGCCTGTGAAACCATGCTCAGAATATGATATGTGTTGGTCCGGCTCCTTTATAAGACTCTTGTAACAGCTCCGTCTGCCTCGGGTTAATGTAGCTAATTTGAAGTGTTTGAATGATGTTACTGCAACCCTGGGGTTCAGTACGAGTTTTACGACTCAAAATTAGCTTCATTCAATGTGTGAACCGCTACGCCTTACAGCAATGCCCACATTAAAGACAGAGAACATTGCTGGCTAACTCAAGACACTGGGGTTAAATTGGAGACATTTATAGTGAATGCTTTGGTGTGGGTTGTGAAGCTCTTGTGTTCTGCAGACAGAAAAGTTTCCTATCTTTCCTATCTCGTCTTATGAAGATCAGTTAGCAGTGGTTAATGTTTTATTTTATTTGTATTTTTGTGTGGTTGAATTAAAATGTTTTCATTTATTTTAAAGTATTTCCCTAAAAATATTGTTATGCTTATTTTATTTATAAATCATCATTTTATGTATTCATTTATTTGGTTGCATTTATTTATAATTATATATTAATATATTTTACATGTATTTTTATTATTTAAAGGCACAATATGTAAATTTTCGCCACTAGAGGTCACCTATTCAAAACAAAGGCATAGCTTGATGATGCCGAGACTGATATAAACCAGATATTTAACTTATCCATGAATGAGGACGGATTCAGTGATGTTATAAAATCATGCCAGAATAAAAAAAAAACTAAACATTACATTTTAAGATATTTTAATCACAAATGAAATGGCTGTATTGGCCTTTGGACGGTTAAACTGAATGACCTTTTGACACTTCAAAAATTTTTAAATACCTTTATTTGTAGCTAAATATAATTAAAACCTTTTGGATTCAATAAAAGAGATCTAGTTCCTTATGTACTTTGGATGTCAAAAGAGGGTCTTTTTTTTTTTNAAAGGCCTTAAAGGGATAGTTCACCCAAAAATGAAAATTTGATGTTTATCTGCTTACCCCCAGGGCATCCAAGATGTAGGTGACTTTGTTTCTTCAGTAGAACACAAATGATGATTTTTAACTCCAACCGTTGCGGTCTGTCAGCCGTATAATGCATGTCAATGGGAATTCCATCTATAAGAGTCAAAAAAACATACACAGACAAATCCAAATTAAACCCTGCGGCTCGTGACGACACATTGATGTCCTAAGACACGAAACGATCGGTTTGTGCGAGAAACCGAACAGTATTAATATAATATTTTACCTCTAATACACCATTATGCCTAACTGCCCTCCACATCCGGTGTGTGAGGTCAGAATGCACTCTGATGACGGAAGAGATCGCTCGCACTCATAGACATATACATGCGAGCGATCACTTCCGTCATCAGAGCGTGTTTTCAGACCTCACCAACCGGATGCGCAAAGCAGTTGGACATAGTGGTGTATTAGAGGCAAAAAATTATATAAATACTGTTCGGTTTCTCACACAAACCGATCGTTTTGTGTCTTAGGACATCAGTGTGTCGTCACGAGCCGCAGGGTTTAATTTGGATTTGTCTGTGCGTGTTTTTTTGACTCTTATAGATGGAGTTCCTATTGACATGCATTATACGGCTGACAGACCGCAACGGTTGGAGTTAAAAATCATAATTTGTGTTCAACTGAAGAAACAAAGTCACCTACATCTTGGATGCCCTTGGGGTAAGCAGATAAACATCAAATTTTCATTTTTGGGTGAACTATCCCTTTAAGGCCTTTGGAAAAAAAAAAAAAAAAAAAGACCTGTCACGTCATTGAACTAGACAACACAGAGGTGGATGGAGGACAATAATTTACTAATTATTTTGGCTCTAAAGGTATAATATACCAGAATGTACTATAATAAAATACACTATTAAATTCTACATACATTTATGATGATTATTTATTTATTGTTATACATTGGTTTGTGTATTTAATGCAATAAAGAAAAAATGAATGAAAAGGGGTAGTATTACATAATTCAAAATTCTTCCTGATCACAACACTAAACCCTCCTTAACCAGGCACTTATGATATACAGTTAACATGACATCATCATCATCATCATTAAAGCCTTTGCTGTTACTACTGTGTTGTCACAGTCCTTCGTTCGGGAATATAAAGAAATCCTGCACCCAGCCATTAGTGAAATGTCTGTGGGCTTCGAGGGATTTATAGTTTTAAATTGTTCACTAGTATATGCGCTTATACCATAAACAAGATAGTATACAATATTTAAGTATGATGATTTAGGTAGCAATGCGGGGTCAGCACTCCAACTTACTGCAGTCAGCTCATACAGATCTATGTTATGAATGGAATGGATGACAATTTCTCCAAATAACGGTCCCTGGCATCTTTGGTGAGTTTATCGCGGTATGGCTTTTTCTCAGTTTTCATGTGCTTCTCCATTTTTGCGAGTTATTTACTTGTTATCTCTACTCTTGTAATCTCTTTCATTCTCAAACGGTGCGTTCCAAACGGGATATATCACCCTCCGAAGGGTACTTCGGAGTGAAAACAATCATGGCCGCCATATTGAAGGGTCGTTCCAAACCGAAGTGCTCAAAACTGGCCACTTCAAAGGGCCCTTCGGAATGAAGGATTTCGAAGGGTACAACTGATGGACACTTGGGGCCCCCATGATCCTTTGCACAGGGAAGTTGTTTGACGTCACAGAATGAGTACAGGGGGCTCGGAGTTCGATTTTACCTATAAATGTATGTATAGTATTTTTCTATACTATATTTATACGAGTTAGATTTGGTACATTATTATGGTCAAAATGACATTGTACTTAAACAACAAATACTTTAAAGCTAGCTTTATCAGTCCATTCAAATATTCAAATACATAGATACAAAATACATTATATTTAACGTAAATAAATAAACTAACGTTAAACAAAATGCGTGTTTTTTGGGGGGTTAACCAGCGTACAAAATGTGCAACAACTGCACTTCCTTGATTGTCTCTTTAAGATGATGCAGAAGTGCATCCCAAAAGAAGAGTTTTTTTGACCCCTACACCCTTCATCCCTTTGAAGCTCTCACTCCAGAGGGTAAACCCTTTGAAGGGATTAGGGCATAGGGATGAGCCCTTCCGATACCACAAATAGGGATACCACAAATATGGCGCTGCGGTGACGTCACGCACAACAAAATCACGTGTCTGACAAAGACCAATTTGGTCGATCACATGTGCTTTCATTCTTCTTGAACACAGGATGCAGGGGATTCATGACAGGATACATTTGTTTCCCCCTCTGAGCAGCAGTGGAGTTTTGTGTTGTGTAACTCCCTGAATATCTGTCTTGGTGACAGCTGAACAAGTATGTTGTCTCTTGAGTGAAGTCTGACGTCGGAGGGTCTTACTGATTTCAGACCATTCTTGTACCCAATTAATCGCATATGATGACATGATGATGCACAGTGATCCCTCCCAGTCCCTAATCCCCAATTTTTAAGTGTAAACGAGAACATTCATCTCAAATAATAGTTTTCTTGCTTTGTTGAATCAGGAAGGTCGCCAAGCTGTAATCGAAGTCTCTGTCGTGATCCTCCAGAGAGGATCATCTTTGTTGTCCATTCCATTCTTGTCTCTTCTCAGTACCCCATTCTGGGGCAGTATCCTCCATCCGACCCGAGAGCCCCGTGGATTCCATTATCCGCTGGATGAGATCCAGACTCTGTCAATTAAAGCCTTCTGCTGTAGTGGAGGACGTGCTGAGTAACCTGCTGTGTCTCCATCTCAGGGGCCTTTGTATCCTTGACCTTGAGCGTATGAGATATGACCGCTCTCACTGCTTTCCCAAAAACTTTGACACTGACTAATCTTCCACCCTATAAGGACTGAGCCTGTTTGCGTATGTGTTTATATCTACCAGAGCCTCATGGCCTACAAGTTTCTTTATTAAGCTGAGGAATCCAAACTTAACTTTAACCTCATCTATGAAATATATATGCCTCGAAAGCCTTCCATGAATGGGGTACACAGTGTTTTAAGCATTGGCGGCACTACATTTCATGCACAAATTATAGTAACAAGTTTGCAAAAATGGCAAGGCCTGATGAAAAATGACTAAAATTAAACAGCTCATATAGTATTTAGACAATCAACGTTTCTGAAGGTTTTTTGTACTCCATTAGTGTAAAGCACCATATTTCGGCAGAAACTGTATCTTTCTGAACTTGTCACAGTCCAGGTACACTCATTCTCCTAAGTTTTTTCTTACCATGTCTGCTTTTCATGTGCGTCTGTATATTTGAGAAATTGAAAACAGGCTGAGAGTGAGGCTGTCTTTCTGCACTTGCCTGCTTACTGTGAACATCTGGTTTTGAGGAGAGAGTGACCTCTTCAATGGGAGCCCTTGTCTCCTCTGTCAACACTGAGGGGTGCCAGAGCTGAGAGATGGACAGGGATGCCTATATGACTGCATATGTATATGTGTCAGAGTGGATGGCCAGTGTGTTCAGTATACCCTGAGCATTCATTTTTTGTTTTGTTTAAGGACGCACTGGGAATTTTCAAAAAAATTCTCCCTGTTCTGGGTAATCTCAGAAACACCTAGCTCAAAAGAGTATTTTTAATGCATTAAACATGATTATATTCATGAATTATATTCACAATAATATTATTAATCATATATGTACAGTAGTGGACAAAAGTGATGTCTGGCCAAGGAAAATTGACATCTTTACCCTTTATTCAAATTATTAAAAATGTTGTAAGCATATTGCGTAGTTGTGCTTGGAGTCAATTGTTTTATTTGTCATGATAAAATAAAACATGCCAAATAGCGCAGACATAATTTTTGGACAGGCTGTCATGCAAAGAAATTATGAAAGCATACAAAAACATGAGAGAACCAACTAAATATTAATAACTGGAATATGTATGTTTCTTCCTGTGAGGTTTCTGTTTTTCTATGATTTAAAAAAAAAAAAAATTTTGCATAGAAAAATAATACACATAGCTGTAATTTATCTTTTTTTTGCCAAATAATTTTGTCAGATAAATTCCTTAACCAAGTTTTGTTCTTCCCTTATATTTAAAATATTTAAAATGTAAAATGTTTTCCTCATATTTTGATGGTTTAATCAAACTTGAGTCATTAAAAACAAATCCAAACCATTCCCTCATCACTTTTGGCCACTACTAAAGACATCATTTTACAAAGAATGCTAGATAAAAAGACAAAGTTTTTTTTATATATTTATATTTTAAGAAGCACCAACCAGTCTTTTTTAATTCCGAAAAAAATTTGGGTTGTTGCCAGGGCATTGCTATGTGGTTGCTAAGGTGTTCATAGTGGTTTGGTTGCGGTCAAATCCCCAAGATTCCATTATATTATGGTCCCTTTAGGCTGGGATCACTCCTTCAGTGTGAATCTATGATAATTTCCATCTGTTTTATTGTCCACAAGGGAATATCTGATTATTTCAAAAACTAATAGTATACAAAAATAGACCATGTGTTTTTCGGTTGTTCATGTCCACAGCACAAATTGTGCAGGATGTGTAATGCTGAACATTTATATTTAGGGTTAGATGTTTATCCAAATGTCCAGATTGAATATTAATACTATACAGTGGTTACCTGGAAAACAGCAACTCTCTCGCTCTCTCTGAACATAACTCATTGAAATCCTTTAGAGGTTACAAAGTGGCCAAAAGTGTGTGTATGTGAATGTATGTACGCTGAGAGAGAGAGTGATTACGACTATAACAGCTGTCCTCCCTTATACAGGGCAGGCACATCTCTATGGAGAGACTCAGAGGAAGCACAAGTTCAGCTTCCAAGAGAACTGAAGAAAAAAAAAAACATAAGGAAAGGCATCTAGAGCTCCATGTTGGATCAATCCTCTCACTGCTGGGAGTCGAAACAAACTTTGGCAAAACACAGCATCGACATTCCTTTCAAACTGAAGGCAGGCAATCGTTGATGTGCAATAATGTTGTAGCCATGAGATGTGTTGAAAACAATGTTCCACCACACCCGTGTCATTTTATACCCTGGCAACTGATAGTCTGTTGTTGTCATTGCCTTTGGCTCCTGTGCAAAGACAACTGTTGATTTAAACCGATGAATGACTGAAGATCTTGTCTTCTTTAGGGGAAAGAAAACACATTTGGTAAAAGCATTACACTTAGGAAACTGGGTTGAAATGAAACATGATTTTTCTTTCTTTTTAATCCTCCATTTGTTCCACGGGTTACCAAGGGTGTCTTATTGTTTGGGGACAAACTGCAGTAAATTATACAAAAATGGTGAAGCATTGCTAAAATATGAACAAGCTCAGACGTCTATCATTTGAAATCAAGTCTTGCTGTGTGGCAATGAACGCCCTGGTAAGCCTTTAGAATTTCCAGTCCTCTGCTTTTCCACGTACTTGCTTCCTGTTCTCCTCATTCTCTCCCGAGAGATAAGGGCGGTCATTATTTAAGTTTCCTCTGTATCTTAAAGCAAGCTTTGGTGTGGGTGGCTGGAGAAGCCTTCCTCAACATGCTATAATCAGAGAGCTAAACTTCAGAGAACCTCATAATCTTAGTAAAGCCCATCTTTATAGGACATCAGACGCTGACAAAGAAAACTGTGTATGTGTGTGTTTCCTCTGAAAGAGTTACTCAGCACCGCTTCCAGTATTGCCACTGCTCTGACTTATCAAACAACCCTTCCAGTCTTTATGAGTAAAGCTTCCTGTTCTAAATCACAATGTGGTGAATATTGCTCTCATTTTGACTAAGTTGTTTCTGTTTGATTGTTTGTTGCCCCTCATGTAGCCTATTATAAAGTGACTCCCACTTTTCTGGAATGCTTTTTGCACAGGAGAGAAAGAGAGGGAGTGCTTGGTGACATATACACCAGCCTAGAGAGGAATGGCAACTCATGAAGCTTTGTGGTAAACAGCTATTTTTACTAAGCTTTTCCTCTCCGGCCTCTCAGATACTGCTACATGCTCATCATGGGCTTATGTGGGAAACGCTAAATAGTGACGGGAGCTGTCTGGTTTTGGCCAAACCATGTTGAATGACAAACTGCCTTGCAGGGTGCAATTGTCCCTCTCCCAGCCTCACCACCATGAAACCAGGGTGGAGTACCAATGCCTTCTTTTGTCATAGTTTATGACCAGAGATGCCATTGTGACCTGCTTTTTGCCAACCACTGTGGAGATAAATTTAGAGTCCATTCCGGTGGTCTGGCACATAGAACTGATGTCTATTGAGCCTGTAGAAACAAATCCCTGCAGAATAATAATAATAATAAAAAACATTAAATTACATGTTGGTGGTTCCCAAGGAAGGAGCTATGTGGTTGCTAAAAGTGTTTTGGGTAGTTGCCAGGCTATTGCTGGTGGTTTTGAAAGTTAAAAAGGGAAGAATTTGGAAAGATGTTCTGGTGGGTGCCAGGGTGTTGCTATGTGATTGCTAAGGTGTTTTGAATAACCGAGTGTTCCTGAGGCTATTCTGTTTTTGCAATTGGTTTTAATGGGAGCACCGCATTTTTAAAACGCCATCAGCATGACGAAGGCGCTTAGCGCTTGGTGTTTTTTACCGGTCGCTGAGGGTTGAAGAATGTTCAGCTTTGAGTAAAACGCAGCACTTGTCACTGTCACTTTTTACCCAGCCGTCCAATCACAATGGACTAGGGGCGGGACAAATACAACACTGACTAACTGCCAGATTCTGCTTGTAACAACAATAACAAATGACAACAACAAGCACATGTCTTCATCCAAAACTAGTGGCAGAGCAAGTACGTTGCATTGTGTTGACATAATTTTATAAAGAAACAAACTATTTGCAAAATCAGATACTAGTAACAGTTCCGCGGATATTCTGTGTCATAGCACATATAACATCTCAACTGAAAAAATGTGTGGTTGCCAGGGTATTGCTCATGGTTGCTAGGGTGATTTGAAAGTTGAAAAGGAGTGGTTGCCAAGGAGTTATATAGTTGCTAAGGTGTTCTGGGGTTTTGTCAAGGGGTTGCTATGTGGGTGTTAAGGTGTTTGAAAAGTTGTAATGTTATTTTAAGTGTTTTAGATGGTAGTGGATGCTAAGGTCTTTTGAATGAATTGTGTGCTCTGTGTGGTTTCCAGGGGATTGCTAAGTGGTTGCTAGGGTGTTCTGGGTGGTTGCTAGGTGATTATTTGATTTAATATGGCTCAGATGCTCCTTTAATGTAAATAAATGTATTTTGTTGGGTTTTTTTGTACAAATTTTATTGTCCATCAGCAAAAAAAAAAAAAAGAAAGTAATAGCAACGAGATTTGTGGTGTCATACATATTTCTAGCACAACTATGAGCAATAATAGTGATGCTTGTCATAGCATGCAAAAAGAAACCTGAAATATATGTGCATAAAGTATATATATGGGGGAGCTGAAACAGTGAATGAAAGGAAAACCGCTCATATCTGCTTCTGTTGGTGAGTTCAGTCCAAGTTTTTTCCCCCAAAGGTTGTATATATACTCAATAGCAGCATATTTGTGTAATGTGAGAGTGTGTGGGAGAAGCCAGAACTCTTCTCTGGGTGAGATATATGAAACACCATAAACCATCATCTGCTGAAAGGGCTTGGATGGGATTTTACTGCATAATATTATGGGCTGTAAAAAAAACTCCTGTGAGAAGTTAACAATACATTACAGAATTGACGGGTGGATGTCTATACCACATTCTGCCTTCAAATTCACGGCTGTCACAAAATCTTTTTTTGTAGGCTCGCCTACATTAAACTGTAATCCTTGTCCCATCTCAAAGTGAAGTCAAATCACTGTCTTTGGGGTATTAGGCAATCGTTCTGAAATCCTGTGAAATCAATAGAAGTGAAATCCAGTTCCTACGATGAAATAGCAGTAACCATAACACAATAGGATTTCACAAGTGTCCCTTGAGCACCCAGAGAGCTTCAAAGTGTGCAGTCATATTCACGTTACCTCTGGGGTCATCGTCATGCTTTTGAGTCATTGGAAACATGTCTGTGTGATGAGGTTTTGGACCCTGGGACCTTTTAAAAAAAAAAAAAAAGGTTTCAGTTGACCCCAATATCTTTTGAGTGTGTGTGTGCGTGCATCTAGAAAATTGAAAAAAAAAAAAAAGTAACAGGAGTGAGGTAAGCTTCTACACGTTCAGAAAAAAAAGGCACAAAAGCTGTCACTGGGGTGGTACCCTTTCAAGAGTGCATAATTAGTATTTCAAAGGTAAATATTGGTACCAAAAGTGTACATACCTAAATGCTACATATTGGTCCTTTTTAAAGGGCGCCGTCCCATACAGTTTTTGTACCATTTTTTTTCTGTGTAGGCAACGATTTTACAGATTTACAGATTTGTGATTTCAACTGAAAATAGAAGAATGCATCTTTAATTACAGCCATAGAAACATGAATTCTACAAAAGCAGTTTGATGACACAAAAGCTGTGTCACGTCAAGGAGAGGAAAAATTCAAAAGTTGAACAATTTATAATTTCTCACAATTGAGAAGAAAAAATGTGTTCTAATGACTCATTTGAAGATTTTATGTTGCAGCACAAAATTAACATTTTCAGAAATCAGGAAAAGATTGAGCCTAATGTTTAAACTATTTTTTTACATTTTGTAAAATTAATAGTATTTGTATTAGTATCATTTTCCCCAAAGCATCACACAGTTTAAAGCGAAGCAAAGTTTTGACAATTTACCTCACAGCATTTGAGGAAAATGCTTTGTTTAATATTTCATGGTTATTCTTTAGCCATGTGTGTGAATGGTATGTATTTTTAGAATTGAATAAATGACAAATAAATATGATAAATATTATACTGATATGACAAATAAATCTCATTTTACTTGCCATGCAGAAAATGTACTTTGCCATGCAAAAAATTTTTTAGCATAAAAAAAACTTAGCAGTTTTATCCCGAGAATCTAGCAATCATGCAGTCTTTCTAAATATATGGTCATGCGACACAAATTATATGCAGTTTGCTAGATCACCCACTGACACATCTTACCCCAGTCTCACCTAATTATAGGCCAACTTGTTTTTCTGGAATGGTTGTATATTGCCTGTATATCATTTATGGGGTTGTTGCTAAAGAAATGTAACTCAGTTTCTTTTGGATATGAATAAACCTCTCTATTTTGCCAGATTATTGACTGTGCCATGTGCTTTTGTAAAGATTTTGGAGATACCTACTCTGAAGAAAAAGGTATGTTTCTTTCGGACAGCAGGGTCTGCTGTATTTCTCATATGCAAACATAATATTCCTGTTGATGAATTATGTTGGTTATTGAAGTTCTGAATGAAAATGTGATTTTGTTAATATCCTCTGTGAAGGGTGTTTATTTCCATATTTTTAAAGGACAGAAGCTGCATTCATTTGTAAAAGATCCCCTTAATTTCCTGTCATAATGCATGTATTCGAAATATGTGATGGCAACAGTATATCTGCAGGGTTTTATGGAAGCTTTTGTATAGTTCAGATTAAGAAGTCTGAAATAACAAGGATAGAGGAACTGTTTTTAAGAAGTCCATAAAATTAACCCGATAGCATCTTTTCCTGTGTTAATTCAATTCAGCTACCAAAATAGGGTGGATTTTTTGGGAGTGTGCAGAACCGCAAAGCACTTTTGAAATATTTTGTTTGGATTAAAACGCCAAAGAATTCAATACAGTGGAAAGTTCAGCTATCACAAGAATGAATATGTGATTTATATTAAGCTGGACCAAATACGCAAACAATTTGTCATTGCACGATGAAGAAATTTGCAGAAGAGAGAACCAATGATACTTTTGGGAGAAGGAATGGAAACACATGACCTTTCTAAAAGGGAGGCAGCGAACTCTTAGCATTAGCCAGAGTCACAATTATTTTACCTTCTCCTCTGTTGGAATGGTTTTGTCACTTGGCTCCAGCCTTGAACTTGTATTGCACAGCCTGGGCTTTGGTGTGGAAAGCTTTGCTGTAAAAAGAACTGTCAAGGATGAAAGTGGTCCTTCTGTTATATATTAGCTTCCTCACATGCCTTCATCTTCATCAACATGGTGGTATTTTAGCTGCAAGGGGAGTATTTCAAAATCCTGAAACTGTTTAAATCAGTGGATTCTTAGGATATTAGACCAGCAGGACCTAGAAATAGTTCACAATGAGACCAGAAATATCTATTAAGAAAGCAAACATTCAGTTCTAATTTTATGTTGACTTTAAAGTGTATTTTAGGACATAGAACAGTATTAAAAGAAGTGGATTGAGGAAGTTTGGTTGTTTGTTTCATCTGAACCTAGTTGATGTCTGCTGCATGTGGTTTCCCCTCATGTGCAGTTGTTTATAGCTGGTTCTGAGTCAATAGATCCCAGACAGGTTGAAGGAAGTGTCCTTTTTTCCTCTTTTGCATCAGCTGTGTTTACACTTGAACTCATAAATGGGCCACAAACCCATCTGGAGGTCTGGATGAACATAAACCCTGTAATATACCGGTACTAGTGATACACACTTTGTGTTTAAAAAGCATTGGTCTTGAATAGATCAGAAGTTCCAAAATTGTCTCTTTGATTAAAATTTATTTGAAACTGTACTTTGTTTAATTCACAGTTTTGACTAACCTTAAATGATTAGTTCACTTCAGAATTAAAATTTCCTGATAATTTACTCACCCCCATGTCATCCAAGATGTTCATGTCTTTCTTTCTTCAATCGAAAAGAAATTAAGGTTTTTGAGGAAAACATTCCAGGATATTTCTCCATATAGTGGACTTCACTACAATGGGTGGAAGGTCCAAACTGCAGTTTCAGTGTATCTTCAAAGGGCTCTATATGTTCCCAGACGAGGAATAAGGGTCTTGTCTAGCGAAACGATCATTCATTTTCTAAAAAAAGTAAAATAATAAAATTTTTATACTTTTTAACCACAAATGCTCGTCTTGCACTGCTCTGCGATGCGCCACACATTACGTTAGAAAGGTCACGTGTGATGTAGGCGAACTTCAAAATCGTCCAACATCACTGTTTTACCTTTTTTTTGTAAAGGCAGTTTGACTTAGTCTTTTGCACATTCGCTTTGTAGACACTGGATTGACCTTTCCAACGTGATTACGTAATGTGTGGTGCATCGCAAAGCAGCGGAAGATAAGCATTTGTGAGAAAATGACTGATCATTTCACTAAATAAGACCCTTATTCCTCTTCTGGGATTGTGTAGAGCCCTTTGAAGCTGCATTGAAACTGCAATTTGGACCTTCAACCTGTTGTACCCCACTGAAGTCCACTATATCAGGAAATTTTAATTCAGAAGTGAACCAATCCTTTAAACATTTATCATTGCTTTAAAAATGCATTTCATAGCATTTTATATTACTTGTTCACTTGCTTATGAAATCTATCCATTTTAAATAACGCAAAACCCGCAATCTAATGACTTTGCAGTGAGAAGTCAAGCAAATTAGCTTGTTTTTCGATTCCATTCCCAACCAGACAAATCATTTTAAAATTAGTGATGGGCACAAAGGACGCTCATAAGAACTGGAATGCCCATCATTCATCAAATTCCAAATCTCTCTGCCCATGCATGTTTGTCTATAATACAATTATTATACAATTATGCTTTCAGCAACCAAATAAATCTAGAGTACTCCTTTCAACATATTTTTACTCTTTTTAAATCCATTCTGCAGAATTCCACATATTTTCTCCACAAAATCAGTCAGAAAATGCGATTAAAAGTCCTCAGATTCCATTTGGGCCCTCTGATGGGTTTTAAATGTGCAATAGAGCTAGTTTCACGGAAAACATAGTCATGGTGATTGGATGAGGCTGCTCTGTGCAGCATGTGAGCTGAACCATCTGCTTCATTCCACAGTGTGTAAAGAGAAAGAGTGCTGCTATCCATCACTGACCTGTGTGATCCATCTAACCTCCGAACCACAGCTGTGCGACTGGAATGAGCTGTGAACGAAGACATGTCTGTCACAGTCCTTTGGAGAATTTCAGGTTTGGAATCATAAAAGTATCCTTGTTAAACTGAACAGCGACAGGATTGGGTTATTTGTGACTGTTCAGTCAGTATGAGTTGAAAGAAAAGAAAGTGAAAGAAAGTGAAGTGACATGTGGCCAAGTATGGTGACCCATACTCGGAATTTGTGCTCTGCATTTAACCCATCCAAGTGCACACACACAGCAGTGAACACACACACCGTGAACACACACCCGGAGCAGTGGGCAGCCATTGCTGCGGCGCCCGGGGAGCAGTTGGGGGTACGGTGCCTTGCTCAAGGGTCTCACCTCAGTCGGGGTGTTGAGGGTGGAGAGAGCGCTGGACATTCACTCCCCTCACCGACAATCCCTGCCGGACCTGAGACTTGAACCCATGACCTTTGGGTTACAAGTCCGACTCTCTATCCATTAGGCCACGACTGCCCCTTATTAGGCCACGACTGCCCCTTTATAAAATGCCCCATTATAGCATCTCTTGTTCATGACCATAGAAAGCAACAGCATATGGTGACTGAAAATCCCAATGAGGGCTCATGGTTGATAAATGGTATGTTGAAGGTATTTTTCCCTGTAAGATAGCAATGTAAACAGCCTGTCAGAGTAAACGCAGATTACAAGCCAAGAAGATAAGTTAACGCGGCTTTAGAATTCCACTGACCATATTTCTGCATTCCACTGTCACTGAGTGTTTCTTTACTTAAAACAATACAGCTCCATTATGACCATGTACAACATGTCTTGTAATCATATTAGGCAGGCTTGTCAGAATATCACTTTTGTTTGTGATGAAAGGACCCGTCAAAATAAGAATTTTCACATTGTTCAAAACTGTGGGGTCAGTAAGATATTTTTTATTTATTTTTTAAAACATTCTTTCTTCAGATGTGTTTTTCTAAAGGTGACATGCTTAAAATGAACATTTCAGTCTAAAACAGAAGCTCTGAATAAGTCAGCTGGGCATGTTTGTTCTTGCTGAGTAGTTATTTTTTCAGATGGAGGGGGGAATAATGATTAGTCTTTTTATATAGAGACTAGAGTGATGTTTAAGGTGTCCTCACCTGTGAGAAAGCAGTGTGAAAGGAGATAGTGGGTTTGACTGATGTTTTCTTCATAGACAGATGTGCAGGCAAATGGCTCCCTTTCAAAAGAAACACGAAAGTCTAGGTGTGTTCAGGTAATCACAGGCTACATATGTGTTCTAACCACCATGATTTGCATAGTATCACTCAGGAAACTCATTTAGAGTTATAGTGTAGTAGCACAAAAAAGTTCATCATTGTAAAAGCAGCATGACATTGTGTTTGTAAGCCACTGTATTTCGATAATGTGACATTTCAGAGTAAAACAGGATATAGGGTGAAACAAATGTAGGGTGGGATTTGATTTTATCCATTGGGAAATTATTTGATTTTAAAAAGCGACCTTTATTTGACAGGAACAGGGAGAGGAAGGGTTGAAATAGGGCTGGACGATATGGTCTAAAATCAAATCTCGATTAGTTGAACATTTTACCTCGATTTACGAATTAATGAACAATTTTTTATTTTTTTTTGCCCTCATAGTTCACTGACAAGGTTTTTACTGTAAATATTCTTGACTATTAAATGTGGGATATTTTTTCCTAAAGAGTGCTCTCTTTCAGCAGTTATTTTATCTATGGTTCGTAACATTTCTTCCAGATTTCTGCTCGTTGTAAATCAGATACAGATAAATTAGCACAGTACCAGTACATTTATTTGAATGCATTAATGAGAGCGAACGGGGCTCGCCGCTCGCGTGCTGTCTGCTTCCGTGCCGCTGACAGTCGCTGCATCCGAAATCGAATTCTTCTCTACTATATAGTACGTGAAAAACAGTATGCAAACAGAGTAGTATGTCCGAATTCATAGTATTAGAAAAACAGTAGGCGAAATGTACCCGGATGACTTACTACTTCTGGTGAGATTCTGAAGTGCGCATATGATGGACACTTTACTATCCCATGAGGCCACGGGAGAGGATTTGCGAATGGAGTTGAAGGGAAGTAGGGAAGTAACTGACGCTCGTAGATCATGTGACAGTAACAACATGGCGGATGTAGTACGTCCGAATTAATTCATACTACACGCATTCATACTATATAGAACATACTTTTTCAATGGTCGTGAAGTAAATTTATGTAGTACCTAATCAACAGTAGCCTACGCGATTTCGGACGCAGTTAGTGACTGGACAGGGTGGAGTCATGTGACTACACACGCGGTAGTATGTTTTTAAGGGGAAAGTATTAACAGGATTAAATGCATGGGACATGGGAAAATTACGTCGGTTAGCGGTTCTGAATTTTGGTTTCGATTACTTTTCGAATAATCGTCCAGCCCTAGGTTGAAAAACAGGATAAAATAAGTTGTTTCAGAGGTAAAGCAGATTTTTTTATTTTGATGAAAGGTTTGGAATTTAAACATTTCATTTTTGGGGGAATTTTGTGAAATTACAGTACTAGAAAAAAACAGAAACTTTCATCTGCGACTCATTTGTAGGGTTTTCTTTTGATGCGGAATTAGATAAGTAAAATGAAACAGGCCTTTATGAGAGAAGATACCTTCCGATTTAAGTATAGAGAGACTCCCGAGAGAACTTAACCACAAGATACAGTAATTAACTGGCAGGGGCTAATGGCTGTAGGTTTACTGTGTGGTTACAGCAGTCCCAGAGTGCTGTGGTCCAGCTCAGAGTGTTTGTTTTAATGAATGTTTAGTCAGTTGTAAAGGAAGTAGAGGACATAGCATTGGGTCTGACCGCATCATGACACACGTTCCTGTTATGTGTAGCAGGAAGTTACTGAGCAGATTATTCAAATGTGCATGTTTCTATGTGGACCGTAGCTTCCAGTTCGTCTATTGACTGAGTTCTGGCTACATGCCCTAGAGCAGATAGTGGAATATCCCATCAGTCTGTTTTGTGTCAGAGGTTGGGCTTGTTTGGCCCTCAGGCAGCACGAGCAGCGCTAACCTAACGCTAACCTACAGTAAAGCTGCCATCCTGGCTCCCCTTGACTCGCCCCATCAGCACACCCCTGTAATATCCCAAAAGAACATCGTTCACACACTGACTGCCCCCTGCTTGCCCTCGATGACCCATAAATCTGCAGCGCTGCTTCTCTTTTATAGTGCTGCTCGAGACTAAACATGCCACATGCACAGGATTTAGCTTAAAACACCTTCTGTTCTTTCTTTTTGAAGCTGTAATTTCCTGCATTTGCTTATTTGAGCAATGTCACTTGACACAAAATAAGTGACTTTCTGATTGCACAGGCTTTATAGTTTATGCTGAGCTACAGGTCAGTGCTTGTGAGAAAAAAATGTTGATTACCAAATAATTTCAACTCATTTTCTTAAAAAAGAAAGAAAAAAGAAAATTCAAGGTTACAGTAAGGCACTTACAATGTATGTAAAAGGGGGCAATTTTATATATAAAATAAGTCCTTACATTAATTATTCTGTTAAATGTTATGTGTATTAACTGAGTTGTGAACTTGTTCTTGTCGTTTTTTGGTCATTTTCGAGGTTTGGGTAGTATGTTGTCATCAGTGTTGCCAACTATTTTCAATGGAAATTAGCTGAAGCCTGCTTAAAGTCTTTAAATGTCACTAGATGAAGTAATGCGCCAACTGTCTGCACTTTACATTTGTTTTCTCTCCAAATCCATGCTCACATACTGTATTTTAATATAATAACATGAAGTAACTGACTACATGATAACCAGCAGTCCAAAAAGTCGCTAGATTTGTCGCTAGTCGCTTTTTTGAAAAAAGTCGCTAATCTAGTGACAAAGTTGCTAAATTGGCAACACTGGTTTTCACATTAAAATCATATTAACACTGTTATGACAGAGTGAATATTTTAATGTTTATGAATTTGTCCCATTCCCTTACATTTTTTTAATGTTTTTTTTTGTGGTAATCAACATTATGCCAGAAATGCTGTCAGTTGAGCTTAACTTGTACTAAACTAGGAATACGCCTTTAATTTGATGTGGGGAGTGTAATCGACATCTCTCATTTATAAAGTCAACGTGCTTTTCGTGCTCCAAGAATATGTCTTCTCACGTCAAGAGAAATGAGAATTAATAAAAGAGAATAGAACCTGCCAGGTATATAATTACGTTCTACATCTGTAAGAACACTCTTTGGGTGACAGGAGTCAGACAGTAAGTCTACCTCCTTGTACATACAGCGCGCTATAGCACAAAGGAAAGGATTGTGTGTTTTTACAGTGAGGATGTCTGTGAGGACAGGCATCCTTCGGGAGGAGAGAGGAAACCAGGAAGCAAAGCAAGAGCACCAGAGCATGGAGGTTTAGGGTGATCTGTGATGAGAATTTGACATCTGCTAGCCAGGCTAGGTCCCATGGGGGCATAAACCTTAAAATTACAATTATGTCATTATTCATTCATTTTCAGAAAAAGGTTCCATTTGTGTCCTCATAAATTACTACTGATTTTCACAGATTCGCGTTTTTGTAGTTTACACAGAGATGATATTGGTATCATTTTCAAAAACTTGCACTTTGAAACCCGTTTACAAAAGGCAAAACGGCCTATAGTTCCTAATATACGCACCTGTTCGTTTTTCTGTTGATTACTGTCTGTGTATTTAAGCCTTCAGTTCATCAGTTCTTTGTTTGATCTTGTGTACGTCTTTGCTTTATGTGTTTGTTATACTTTTACTCCTGAAATCTCCTGCATGTTCTTGTTGGATTATTATTAAAGCTGGATTAAAATTGTTAGCTCACCCAAAAATGAAATTTCTGTCAATAAGTACTCACCCTCATGTCGTCCAAAACCTGTAAGACCTTCGTTTGTCTTCGGAACACAAATTAAGATATTTTTGATGAAATCCGAGGGTATCTGATCCACACATAGACAGCAATGACATTACACCTTTTGAGGTCCAGAGAGGTATTAAAGACATCGATTAAAATAGCTTCAGTGTTTACGTCCAAACGGCGGCTCAGTATTGGCTGGCTCCTGCGTCAGCATCACACGGCCAATACTGAGCTGCCGTTCGGACATAAACACTGAAGCTCTGCAACAAAAATAGCGTAGCAGTATGACAGGGGACAGACGAATTTGTTCAATAAAGTTGTTATTTTTGTTTTTGCGCACAAAAAGTATTCTCGTCGCTTCATAATAATAAGGTTGAAACACTGTAGTCACGTTGACTATTTTAATCGATGTCTCATTCTGTCTCTGTGTGGATCAGTAACCTCGGATTTCATCAAAAATATCTTAATTTGTGTTCCAAAGACAAACGACTTACGGGTTCGGGACGACATGAGGGTGACTCCTTCATTGTGTGCTTTATTGCAGCCACTTCACCCCTTACCCGTAAATTATTTTTATTTATTTTTTTTTTTGGCAACGCTTTGATTTTCTAGTGAAGTCCATTACACTTACCTTCAACCCTCCCCGTTTTTTCCCTGAGAATTTCAGACACAAATGGCACTGTTTCCTGAGAATGGTCCTCATAATTCAACCTATTAAGCTGCTATAAAACTGCAACAATACAACAAATTGTAATGAGTTTCTGCAGAATGGTTGCCCTGATAAAGGTAGTAGCTGATAAACAAGAACATTAGCCCAGAACTCAGTGCAGCAATTGTTCCTGTTTGGCGACTATGTTAACACAGATGAAAATCACTTCCTTTAGGTAGCATTTGGGTTTTATTCCGCAAGAACCAGAAATAACCAGAGATTTCAAACTGACTTGCACTGGTTTCTTACTGGCAGACTAACTTGTTTACTCTTTAACCAAATTACAGCCCAGAATGCCACAAGGCACCCACAGACGGTGTTTCCTTCTGAGTAGAGACTTAGTGACTACCAGCTGTGGCATTTTTGGGAAGGTTCATTTTGAGTCCTTATACCGCTTTCTAACAGCGCCGTATCACAGACAGGTCAACTCTTAGGGAATGAGGAACTGTCTCCGGTGCTACACGACAATGAAATGTGCCCTGAGGCCTGCTAGTGAGCGCTGTATGAACATCTTGTTTGTTATTTCATTTTTCATGATGCAAATATGGCCTTCTGGTGAAGACAGGCATAGTTATATTGACGAGTTTCTCCACATGTTTCAGATTGAGGACCTTTATTGAATTTTACCCACTTATTATATGTTGTTTGCATGGCTGAAACTATTCATTTTGCCTTAAGGCATAACATTTTAATGCAAGGTTAGATCAGGTAACTAATGCAAACGCTGTGGGACTTTCAAGAGAAACATATGCTTGAGCATGCCAACAATATTTTATTAAGGATTGAACTGAGTCCATTGATAGTGCCATTCATTTGCATGAACTCTTTCTCCAGAGGAATCATGCAAATCAGATAAGCACAAAATCTGCTTAATACAATTTTGTATTTCCCAATCTGTATGATCATTATTTATTGAATAACTGCTGCCATGATCAATAGAAAATGTCTACAAATATATTTTTTAATGCAAGGTTAGACCAGGTAACTAATGCAAAAGCTGTGGGACTTTCAAGAGAAATGTATGCTTGAGCATGCCAACAATATTTTATTAAGGATTGAACTGAGTCCATTGATAGTTCCATTCATTTGCATGAACTCTTTCTCCAGTGGAATCATGCAAATCAGATAACAGCACAAAATCTGCTTAATACAATTTTGCATTTCCCATATACATGATCATTATTTGATGAATAACAGCAGCCATTATCAATAGAAAATGTCTACAAATGTATTTTTTAAATTAAATTCTGCTACTTTCTGCTGATGGTAATAGTGCCAAATAAGCAATATTATTACTGTAAAATAGTGTTAATTTAGTGTTAATTTTAAGAGCTGTGTTTGCACTGAAACTAATGGCAATGGAATACAAAAGGCTGCATTATCAAGAAAAATACAGAAAATTGGTGTAAATGTGTCCTAAAGCCAGTAGGTATATAACATATTCTAGTATCATATTTCAGATCTTCTGAAATAAAGCAAGGATGTGTCAAAAATATCACGAGAAGTTGTTAGACAGAAAGACAGCTTTGTTAGCAGTCCTCATGTCACTACCCTCTGGCTTCTCACAAGATCTTCTCAAGAGAAAGTTGGTCTAGATGAGGATGGAGTCACATGGCTGGCTTCCCGAGGCTAACTTAAGTATCTGTCCCTTGAGACTAGCAAAATAAATATATTGTCAACATTTATTACCAACAGAAGAATCATAGTTGAGATCTTTCATGTCCTCTGTCACGTCACACAAAAGAATAGAAACAATAAACATTTTGTTCAAGTATTTGAAGCTTAGTGTGAAGCATCAGGTGTAAAACTGTGGATGTTGATGATTCACTTCTAAAGACTGCAGTCTGTCAATACACCATCGACTGCCTTTCCTTCACTGCTGGCATAATTACTGGTTTAGCCTTGTGAGTTTGTGACACCAGAGCCCCATTAAGTGCTGATAATGGCGGCCCCAGCATTCCACAGGGGCTGAACTACAGCTGGAGCCTCAAGGCTGACTGGAGAACTGGCTAACTACACACACAGCCTCCCTGCACAACAATTTCCATTGCGTTTTTAAAGTGTCTATTTGTGTTTTGTGGAATGGATCTGTCAGGTCATGCATTTTATCACACTGCCAAAATGTAACCTTATGAAAACATCTTGGGGCAGTGTAATTGGCATTCAAGCACTCTTAAGCCTTATCTAGATTGTAAATGATGTTGATCTTGTTCATGTGGTTTGTATTTTGTGGTGAAGGATCATTCGTGAGTTAGTGTTGAAGTTCTGTCTTTGTCCAACATTTGAAAATGTTCAACAGCTTGAACACAAAAGTTGGTCTGAAGTTCATATCACTATTAAAGGGATAGTTCACCCCAAAATGTGAATTCTTTCATCATTTACTCCCCCTCAAGGTATTCCAAATCTGTATGAATTTCTTTGTTCTGCTGAACACAAAGGAAGATATTTGGAAGAATGTTTGTAACCAAGCAGATCTCGCCCCCATTGACTACCATAGTAGGAAATATAATACTATGGCAGTCAATAAGGGGCGAGATCTGCTTCTTTACAAACATTCTTCCAAAAATAAAAAGAAAAAAATAATTTTTTGGTGAACTATCCCTGTAATATTGCTTATATTTATGGTTAGGGATCTGAACAAACCCTGAAACTTGTACTGCACTGTTTGTATTTCGGACTTGAAACGATGAATCAAAATGTGTGACATTTGTACAATACCGTTCAAAAGTTTGTGGTTTGTAAGATTTCTCGCAAGGCTGCAGTTATTTAAAAACTGTAATATTTAGAAATATTATTACAATTTCAAATAACTCTATTGTCATACATTTCAAAATGTAATTTATTCCTGTGATGGCAAAGCTGTTTTTTTCAGCATCATTATTCCAGTCTTCAGTGTCACATGATCCTTCAGAAATCAATGTTGAAAACACTTGTGCTACTTATTTTTGTTTTTTGAGACTGTTATAGATTTTTTTTTTCAGGATTGTTTGATGAAAGATAAAAAGTTTAAAAACAGATTATTTGAAATAGACTTTTTTTGCCTTTACAGTTTTGATTAATTTAATGTATCCTTGCTATAATAATAATAATAATATTCTTACCCAAATCTAACCCAATTTAACCCAAAGCATCCTAAACTTACTGTATATAAAGCAATAATATGTTCATTTTGTTTTTTGTTTTGTCTTTGGTCTTGTTTTATTTTGCTTATGGCACCAAGTGAATGAGGACTTTGTGGGGTTTATTTTGTAATAATTGTTTAAAAAAAATAAAAAAATTCTTTTTCAACCAGAATATCATCTTGATGTTCCCAGAACATCCCAGTAACCCCATAGCAACACTCTAGCATCATAGTGGTTTTCCATAGTAAATCAGCACTCATATTTTCTTCAAAATAATATTCAAAATCTATTTCTTAATTGTAGCACCTTTTTTTTCTTATACCCATAGTGCACTACTCCTTGTGTTAAACTCAAATTCCCTAACATCAAAAGGTAAGAGCCTTAATATTCTGAAGTCCTTCATACTTTCAGAATATCTCCACAATTAGAAAGGAAGGAACTCAAGGAGGGTTGTGAAAGTACCCAAGATCTTTCAGAAGCTGTGGGACTTGGCCCGAGGACTCAACGATGCTTGGCTTCTGGGGTGTTGAACTGTTTATATAATCCATCCAGCCCATCACACCTCCCAGCCTTTTAGTCCCACTCACTCTGGTTTAAACCTTGTACACCCCTCTTCCCCCTCTTTTAGCACGGGGAGGAACACTGAGGCCTTGTACTGGTCCAGGCTTGGGGTTCCGGGACCGGTGCCGACCACAGAGGGACCACGTCAGTCTCCCCCGAGCCATTTCCTGTCTTAACCCTCCCATCTAATACCAAACAGACCTCATTCTGCTTGCGTCCCCGACAGGACTGAGCCAACGGGCGTGCCAGAACCCTCCGTGCTCTTTGCACTTATCAAAAACATCAGAAAACAGAGAAGGTCAGCATGGAGTGTTAAACAGTTTCATAGTTTCAGTCTCGCTCTAGCACCATCTACTCTTTCATCTCATATTTGTTGAGGGCAATGAGTTTGATCACTTCTGCTATAAACAAGATCTGTTGATGAATAGGTGTGGCAGTTTCTCATAGGAAAAGTGGTGGGAAAATCTTATGTAGCCTATTTGTTTGTTTTATCCTTATATAAGTGGGTGGAGGCTTTACCTGCAGGGAACTGTGATCAGTCCTTGGGCATTAATGAGGTTCATTTGAATTTAAGAGGTTCTAGGACATATTTAAGCATCAAAACATTATTTTCCTATCCCAATTCGTATTTTCAAAGACTTTAGTGGCATGATGACATTCAAAGATGCTGCTCTTTTCCGAATGCAAGAAAATGGCTCTCTAGGACAGTCACAATTTTGTTTAGCTGAAAATGAAAGAAATTAGAAATATTCTCTTTGTATTTATGTTGGTTTCATATGGTTTTAAAAAAAAACTTGTACTCTTCTAGACTCTAAAAATGTAGTCATGCAACCAAGTAAAAAGTATTTTTTCAACATATTTTCCTTACACCTTGATTACAGTTAATCTTAATAACTTTTTTTAAAATTACCTGGAAGGTTCTAATTATTTTAATACAGAAAATTAAACGTATACTCATCAAAGGTTTCCTCAAAGTAATTATATGATTGTATTGTATTTTTAACAAATGAATAAAGATGAAAAAATTAGCGAAACTGGTTTGCAGATTTTATATTTCTCATCTTTTTCTTGATTCAACAGAGCTGTGTTGAACCCTCTCCAGGAATACTTGGCATTCGTCTCAGCACATGGTATTTTTATGCAATAGAATTAGGCAATTCACTATCTTGCTCCTGTTGCAGCATTTGAAATAGCATACTTATTCTTTGCAGCTGCAATGATCAGATTAGTGGTTGGCTGGAAAACTAGTGTCTTCTCTACAGGAAATTGCTCTCAATTAAAAACGTACAGTAAAAGGAGACAGTATAGTGGCAAAGATGTATACGAACTCCCACAGCTCACAGCATTAGTCAATTATATTGGGTTCAATTGGTTAAATTTGCATGTCTTCGGCTATTTTACTCTGTAGACATATCAAATTTGAAAGTATACCATTTCAAATTTTGGGGTCAGCAAGGACACATTATATTGATAAAAAGTGGCAGTAAATACAATTACAATGCTACAAAACATTTCTATTTAAAATAAATGCTGTTCTTTTGAACTTATTTTTTTTTATCAGAGAATACTGAAAGAAATGTATGATGTTTCCACAAAAATATAGAACAGCACAACTGCTTTTAACATTGATGATAATAAGAAATGTTTCCAGAGCACCAAATCTGCATATTAGAATGATTTCTGAAGGATCATGTGACACTGAAGACTGGAGTTATGATGCTGAAAATTCAGATTTGCCATCACAAAATTACATTTTAAAATATATTTAAATAGAAAACAGTTCTTTTAAATTGTAATAATATTTCCCATTTCTATACTGTGTTTTTGATCAAATAAATTCAGCCTTGGTGAGCATAAGAATCTTTCTGAAAAAATTCTTTCAAAAACATTAAAAAAATAAAATCTTACCGACCCTGAACTTTTCAGACAGACAGAGAGACAGAACCTGTATAGATCTCCATCCCGCATCTCAATAGGGTTAACTGAAGTATGACTTTCATGCACATTCATCAGCTAACACACCTGGTGAGCTTTATCACCTCATTTCACCTCGGTTATGGTCTCAGCAGACAAGCATGATCTTGCCTGTAATATCCTCCTGTCTCCACAACCCATTACAACTTTCTCACATGAACACGTTTGTTCATCTTCAGACCTAATGGTCTGCTTTTGACAAATATGCCATTGATCGCCCTACTCGTTCGCTAAGCTTTTGATGTTCTTGTAATTTACTCCTCTGTGTTAAAAGAGAGCGCTTGGTTTATGTAGGACAGGTCCAACCTTTGCCTCCCACTGGTCTGTGTCCAATTTTGCTCCCCCATGCTCCCTACTGGCTTTGAAGAGCCGCTGGAGTGTAAATCAGCCCATGGGACAGGTGGAGATCTGCCAGCTGTGTGGAGATCCAGGCAGGAACGTCATAGAGGACGGAAAGCTCTGGTAAAAACCACTGGATCTTCTTTAATAGGGGAGGGAGAGGTAAAAGTAATTGAATTGGACAAACATCATTCATGTTCTCTATTACATCAAATGTGTGTCTGGCAGATAACAATAAGTAGATTTCTGAAGAAAATGGGAGTGGTGCTTGAAGTCAATGTTGTAGTAATCAAATCCGGACAAGACCTGACTTGGACTGTCTAAAGTCCAAAATCAAGACCATTTTTCTATGAATAGTCAAGACCAGCTCATTTGAGTCAGAGTTCAAATGCTCCTAAATATATTGTCTTAGACTCGGATTTGAGTCCGAATACGGTCTTATCCAGTACCACAACCGTCGCCGTGATTTTGCCAAGTAAATTTAGTTGATCCTGGAACTACAGTACATTTCTGTCAGAAAACATAGTCCTATCCCTACCCCTAAACCTAACCAACTTATCCCATATTCAGAGGGAAATGACAGACAAATGTAGAGGCACCTAACACTGGTCATAAGCCTAAACTTGACATAAACTGTAAACTTGTCCCTAAAATCTGATTGGTTGATTGGAAGGATGTTCCAGGGTCCAGGAACATGTTGTACTTTGTGAAATCACGTTCATGGATATTAAAATGTAATTTATTCCTGAGAAGACAAAGCTGAATTTTCAGCAGCCATTACTCCAGTCTTCAGTGTCACATGATCCTTCAGAAATCGTTTTAATATGCTGATTTGGTGCTCAAGAAACATTTCTTATTATTATCAATGTTGAAAGCAGTTGTGCTGCTTAATATTTTTGTGGAAACTGTGATATATTTTGAAGGATCCTATGATTAAAGCTGCAGTCCGTAACTTTTTTTGGTTAAAAATTATCCAAAATCATTTTTTGAGCAAGTACATAACCAGCCAGTGTTCAAAGCTATCTCATTATCTTAGCTCGATTCCTAATGGTAAGCTTGTAATAATGTTTTATAATAAGAGCGACATGGTGGATTTCCGCGGGAAATTCGAGCATGCAGCAGTTCGTCTGTGCGTCATTACGTCACGTCCGTAACCAGAAAGGAAGGAGTGCAGGCTAGTCGGTTTTATCACGTGAGGATGCTGCTGGTAGAAGATCATTTATAGCCTGTTCTCACAGCAGCTGAAATAATTAAACTTATCATTTTGATGGCGGATTGTAATCCAGAAAGATCCAAATGACAATCATCAGTGACAACTGGAGATTCACCCGTAGTCAAAAAGCAAAAGACTTTGGACTGTGGAGTGGCTACAGAAATTGAAATCTACAGGTAACGCTAATATACACATAGTAGTCATAACAATGCTGATGTTGCTAACATTAACAATTTGAGAACAATATAACAGTAATAATAATTTGCACGGTTTGGCGTGATCCGAGCTAAGCGATTGTTAGATTTAATCATCATTGGCAGCACGATTTATTGTAGGCCTAATGCTTTTTTCCTCAGTTGGTCAAAACAAAAGTGGCAGACATGTTACTTACTTGTTCAGATTATATTTTCCAGTGAAAATTCTTATATTGGTCATACTTTCAAGATGTAGAATCTGTGATTCTAAAGTTCAGTATCCACACCGGTGCGGTGACTGACAGCAAACATTAGATTCGTCCGCGCTGATGAGCTGTGCCGAGGCACAACGCACGTACAGATAACTGTTCCGCATATGACTGCAATTGCAGGTTTCAAACAAGAGATGGCGACAAAGAGGAAAAATCGCGGACTGCAGCTTTAATATAAATCATTTATTTGAAATTAAATCTTTTGTAACATTATAAATGTTTTTACTGTCACTTTTGGTCATTTTAATGCGTCCTTGCTGAATAAAACTATTCATTTTCAACTATTCAACTATTCATATTCTGCTGACCCCATACTTTGGAACGGTAGTGTATATATCATAAACATGTTATCTTTGTAGATTTTCTTATCTCATTGAATAGTTATTTATTAGTTTGAGCGACATGCTCATTGCTCCTAGACGGGCTTTTACTCACTCTAGTGTTTTGCTACATACCATAGCAATGTATAAATCCAAGTATTTAAAACCAAACCAATTAGTAAAACATAAAGTAAAACACTAAGTTTAGATTTTGGTGTTATGCTTTTTTAAGTGACAGTGACACTTTTTCTAAACAGTAGATTCAATGTAGTTCTGTACTGTGAACTGTTTTCAATTATGATTAGCTTGTAGCTTGGCAGGCTACAGATTCAAAGTAACTTCCCCAACACTGAAGCAAACACTCCCTCAGTTCAGTCAGCGATTCTCTCAAAGGCTCTTTCATTCTTCTGTTCTGTCATGTTTTATTCAGTGTGGAAAATCTTAGTTAATTGGTCTAGAGTTGGCTTTTCATGGCTGTTTCCTTAACAACAGGGGAAAGACCCTTTCTCCCTCCTTTTTTTTCTTCCCCAAACCCTGCCCATTTAAGGCTGGACATCTTTTTTCCCCCCTTTCCTCCCTCTCCCTCTCTTTCCATGTCTTTCTCTCTTCTGCGTGTGAGGACTGTGTGACAGCTTTTCCTGCTGCTCGTAGCGAACGGCTGAAAGGGAGCGAACACACGGCAGCTTGTAATGCAAACTCAACCTGAGGCAAACGTAGGCTACATACTACTGAGCGGTCATTGGACAGGACTGTGAAGGCTCTTCTCAGTTTGGGCTTTGTAACGTATTGATGCCACCAGCTCTGGACTAAACTTCCCAAGAAGTCTGATGAAGTGTGTGATGCTGTAAGAGAACAACTTTGAGATTTTTATGTGGTGAGTTTCTGACTTTTCAGCATAACATATTTAGCTATTATTACTTGGTATAACTTTTGTAAACCTGTTGCACTGTACGAAGAGAGATGAGAAATTGTTCTCTGATGTTCTTCACTGCAAAAATAAATAAATAAAATAAAAAAATGTAATCATTTTAGTCTTGTTTTCAGCAAAAATATGTTAACATCCTAAAACAAGATATATTTACTTGAGAAGCAAAATACTTCAAAAATATTTTAGAAAACATGTCTTCAATTAAGTTTATTTTTGTATCGTTATGCTTGTTTTGAGCATAAACCTCACTTTGTAAGATTACAATAAAAAAAAGTTTTAAAAAATAATTAATTATTCTGTTTTATATTGGAATAAATTTTGCTTTTTAAGAAAATGTATGCATAGAAATGTTATATATATATTTAGACTTTTTTTTCTCTGAAAACCAAAACGAAGATAATTATTATTTAACTAAATTTGCATATTATTATTTATTTGTTTGTTTCTTACTTTCTTTATTTTACATGAACATTTGTATGAATGTGATGCTGAGTGTTGTAAATATAGAACTCCGGCACACATCACATCTGTATGAATTTGTTGACTCATATGCTCATGAATCATGTCCTGTAAGGTTATGATTTAGGAATCCTCCAATCAGAGATGTCATCTGTGCAGATGGAAGTTATTTTAGATTTTGCACTCATCAACAGTGTGTGTGTTTGTCTGTGGATTTTCCCTGCATGAGAGTTCAAGTCCTAGACAGAAACATCCTTAATTGAGTTACGTTAGGGCTAGAGCTGCAGCTGTAAATTGGTTAATGTTTTATCATTATTAAAATAAACACCCAGGCTCATTGTGTGCTTATCTGCGGGAAGGTCAATAATAATGTAACGCGACCAGGCAGTTGAGGTGAGTACTTCATGCATGGCTGATGTGTTTCTTCAAACATAAAGGGGTTTCCGGTACAAGAGCCAAGTGAGTAGTTAAAAGCCCCTGTGTTTGCATGCCACACCTTTTGAGTTATAAAATAAACCATTTAAATATACCTTTGACATGAAAATCTATTCAAAGTCTCACACCTCTGAACAGCTGATTGTTAAAGTCTGTTTGTTTTGGCATGCAATGTTAGTTTGATTTATATCTCGATAGAGAGATGTGCAAAACTCGCAGCTGCTTTTTGTTTAGAAATGGCTGACTTGTGTTCAAATCCGTTCAACCCTGCTCTGAGCATCTGCTCTCCTCCGCAAACTCTCTCTACTGTTGTTCAGTGAGCCATCTTATCTTCTTGAGTTAACGGCCTGTAGATTTGGAGGGAGGTCAGAGGTCAGTCCCTGCTCTAACTGCATTTGTATGTCCTGTTGTATCCGCATTTCTGAGATGGAAAGATAGACTGACTGTAAACCCGAATAAGTTGGCAAAACTCAAAATATTTGAGGCAATCAGTTGCCTCAATTTTTAAGTTAAGAAATTCAAAGTTTAAGTAAGCAGAACTGGCAGATTTTTATTTTGTACTCATACAATTTAATTGTTCTTAACTTGAAATGTTTGAGTACACTAATTCATAATCCAAAAACCTAACTCAGTTAGAACTCAGTTAAAAGAACTAGCCACTAGGATAATTCCCTTGAGAACTAATTTCTCCCCTGGGCCATGTTCCTGGTTGCATTCGCACCGGGAATAGGAACTCTAAAGCAGCTGACAACGGCGTCTTTAAGGGCGACATTTACAAACGCTAAAAAATGGTGGATGGAGGATGCTGTTATCGGAGCTGTGTTTGTTGTGTGTCATGGGTTTCGTAGTAACAGAGATAGAATGTAAACGCATAATTTATGTGACTGAAAGAACAAAAAGTGGGGCTAAGAGACAAAATCTCCAATGACAACTTTCAGTATTACATATCATCAAGGCGGAGAAAAGAACACAACCCTGCAGACAACAGGTAAATGCTGTTATCGCTGTTTTTCATGTTCATGAAGTAAATATGTTTACACGGCTTTTTAAATATGCGTTTGACCAATCAACATACACCCACGTCACTTATAGTTCCTACAGTGCTGGTTTAGACCCTACTCTGAAGTAGGAGCTTAGTTCCCCCCCAAAAGGAGTTCCTAGAACTAAAATCGTTCCTAGTTCCTGCGGTGCGAACACGGCAAAATCTGGGTACTTCAACCAATAGTTCTAGGAACTATGAAAAGGTTCCTCCGGTGCGAAAGCCCCTATTTACAGGAACTCTTCTATATTAGCATAACAAAACATTAATCACTACTAAATATCCCACTTAACATTAATCTTACACAAAAAAACATTATATAACACTTAATTTTAGCATTTATTCTCCCTTTTGAGTGCCATGGGCAAAGCATGCTGAATAGAAATCCCAGCCAGTTTCAGTTAAACTTAAGTCCGTCTAAATTAAAAGAAATAAGTTCATAAAACTCAAAACATTGAAACAGTTCAGTTTACTTAAAATATATCAGTTTTGTGAACTTGAAAGAAAAAGAAATAGCTAAATACTCATAAAATGTATTTTGACTGAACTAATTAAATTTGTCCTACTCAACCCATTATATTATATTATATTATATTATTGCAAGCCTTCTTAAGACTTAAGCTTTGTGAGAGGAGCAGACCAAAATGTACCATCACATCACATCACTATAACATTTGTTATTTTTATATTCACTATTATCTTCCCTTCCACTCTTAAATCAAATATGGCACTGAGAGATTGTGTTGTAATTTGATGTCAATGTAATTTGGCCACAATCGTCATTGGCATTCAAATGCATATTTGCAGTCTGAATTGGTCTCCGACGTGCTGAAGTGAACAAAATTTTTCATATACAAAGTAATTTCTACACACTTAGTGTGTAGAGATGACAAATGTGTCATCTCTGATCTAAAGACAGAATAGGGAAGGGCTCCACTATGCCTTATCTGAGTTTGATTGATTCAGAGCAATATTCACACTGAAACTCCTTTTGCTCTGAGGGTTTGAAATGTTTAATGACTATGTCAGTCTGTGCTTTTAAACACCTCCCAAACATTCTTTCTCTCCCCCATCTCTGTTTGTATGAGCTTGTGGATTTTGATTGAGAGAATAAATTCCCATATCCAAATAAAACAGCAAACCCCAGATAATATAAAATCTCATCTGAGTGGTATGTATTTGTTCAGTTAATGCCATTGGCTTGATTTACGCTGTGAGTGTCAATCTCATTTTATGGAGCAATAATACAGCTAAAGCGAATTAATAAAGCCACTGAAATGAGACTTAACATAGGTGTGCATAAAGTTTAACATCATTAATTCTCTGTATGCTCTTCAAAACGTTTAGTACATATCAATGCGCTAGATGCTTTGGTAAATCTCTATGGGCAGGATGGGGTTAACAATGCCCACCCACCCATGGGAAAGATGGACCACATGTTTTGTGTCGTACAGTAATCAGAGGGCCTGCGTAATAGATCCAGCATGTTTCTGGGGATCTGCAAAGGTCTCCAGGCTCAGATCGATCTGCAGATGAGATCATTGCGCTATTTGTGGAGCTTTGGAACTGGGATCACCTGAGGGTTAATCGGCCCATCACCCACACACTCTCTGTGCTTTCACACTGAACCCAAGCAAGCAGAAACAAGGCTGCAGATGCACGTGATTAATTAAATCCAAATAACTCTCGCTCCCATTTTCATAATAGGTCTCCTTAGGGTTTTAAAACTAAAACAAGTCTTAATTGCTTTTATTTTAGGGTTTAAGGAAAGGGTAGAGATTGTGTTGTGTTCTCACACAACAATTCTCAATTTCCATATTGAGTGTTTTGACCCTGTTGAGGTGGATAGAGGCCGAAGATCAGGGTACATGAAACACACTTGTTAAAAGAAGTGTTTTTCTACTCTGCATTTGCATAGAAAACTATTGAGGATCTTTGGCTCCATTGGCACACACATCTGGTCCACATTAACACCCAAGAGCACAGCGTTCAGCCACAAAACCCCCACTGACACCACGGGCTGGCAAATAATTCCCTCTGTTATATTAAGATCATTGAATGGTACCAAACACCCAACATGAGAATGATCTGATGAAGGGACTTTTAATTTTTAGCTGCATTATTGAAGCTTTGGACTGCGTTCCAATTCACATACTGTGTGTATAGTACAGTACAGTACTGGTGATGAGAAAGTATGTACTTTGGAATATTATGTAGCCTATACAATTTTTAAGTGTTGTAATGGCACTGCCATGTCATAAAATTGCATCTTGTGTAAATATTAGCATTGAGCTAAATTCATTAGCCTTGAAATTTATTCATTATTACTTTACTTTTTGGTTCTTTTTGGTTGTTATATATTTAAAATGCTTTACAAAATTTGAGACCTGAAAAGAGAACCTCACAAACTTTTTTATAGTAGTACTGAGCTGGTCATGTGATCTCAGAACAAGTCTGTCCCACTCTATGCTACTATACAATTCGTTCAATTGTTATTTATAGTACTATACTACTGGTCTCATATAAGATTATTATAATATACTGATTTGATGCTCAAGAAACATTTCTAAAGCTGCTTAATATTTTTGTGGAGATGGCGCTAAATTTTTTTCAGGGTTCTTTGATTAACAAAGTTCAAAAGAACAGCATTTATTTGAAATAGAAATCTTTTGTAGCATTATAATGCTGCCGGTTTGCATCCTTGTTGAATAAAAGTATTAATTTCTTAAAAAAAAAAACTACTTTTTGACCCCACATTTTTGAACAGTAGTGTATGTATTATATTTGGCTATTGATATGACTGGAGTGTGCTTTTTTGCCTATTTATTAGAAGAACTATTTGTCTAGAGAGGTAAAACTTTTTAATAAGGAAAAAATGACCACTATACAGTGAGGTTTGTGAAGAGATTTGTGCACTTGAGGAAATTCAACATAGGAGCTTGTGTGGTGTTCATTTAGTCTCCTCTTTCTCGGCTGGCATGTGTCTGTAGGGTCAACTCCACATTTGATGCAGGGGTCAAGAATCTGATGGCAACCACATGTCTGACTTGGCTCCAAATTAAATATCCCCCTCGGTAGGAGCTACTGGCAGGAAACACAGTCCAAATGAGTTACACAGTTTAATCTGCTAGATTCTCTGTCAAGAGAAATAAGAAAGAAAGACACTCTATTACACTGTTTTGGAAATGTGATGGTGAGATCCAAGCCTGTAAAGGAGCTCAAGCTATTTCACATAGCGAATGCTTTTACCATGCCACCCTCCTGAGCAGTTTAACAGGCCACACAGCCGGTAGAAATGTGTCCAAGTTTGCTGGTTGGACAGTTACCATAATCTCTGGGGTTTTGGAAGTTACGCTGAGCTGCTATCTTTGATTTGTTGAGACAATTCTGGAAATGGTTGGTGTTCAGGTGAATCTGGCTGATGGGAGAAAATGAGACCCGAGGGGCTTCATGCTGACTGAGAGATTGAACAGTCAGCATTTCTACAACAATTTTGGACGGTTGTTTATGGAAAAATTCAAGATTATGAGGATGTTGGGGTTGTAGCGTTCTGCCAAACGCAAAAATGATGATAAAAGCAATGTTTCAAAGTTTCAAATGTCCTTTCAGGGACACATTAGACCCCCCTCACTCCTTTTTCCAACAAAGCTGTTTATGAGATATGAGAAAAAACATTTTCTTTCTTCTTTTTGGAGTGAACTGTTCATTTTAAAAGCACAGACGCTCCTTGAAGCAACTCCTGTCAAGATAAAGTTGTTTTCTACTGAGGCTGACAGCATAAAATAATCATTAAGAGTATTTTGTATATTGACATTCCCTTCTTTAGGCTGTCCACAGTTTGGGAATAGTTTAGCGAGACAAAGAAATACAATTAAATTTAGATTTAAAGTTCTGTATCAGTCACCAAGCCCTTTGCCAAGAAGGCCACAAGCGGTTCAACCACTATGCCAGGAAATTCCAGTGGCTGAAAGAACATTTCTAAGTATCAAAAATATCCATCTGCTTGTTTTGGCTGGCGGTGTGTCATATGAAGGAAAAGGCTGCACTGGCTGCTCAAGCGATGTTTTTCTTTTGATATTGGAGGATTCAATTATAGCCTTTAATGTCATGGAGTAAATTCCATTCATGCTTTGTGATGATATTTATGTGTGCTTTACAATGAGGGAGTCATTCAGTCAGGTTGTTTATGGCTGATGTTTCCCTCATGGTCAAGACTGAAGCTTCTGTTCAACGATTAGCAGAAAGAGGAATCGCTCTTTGTCCTGTCACTTTGTCCCCCACAAATCATCCACTAACACTCTTTATTTAGACAGACAACTTAATGTGAAAAACAGAGAAACAAATCAGGGGGTGTTGTTTAGGTCACAGTTTTTCCTGTCAGATGGAGACGGATCCAGGGGAAGGAAATGCTATTGTGGTCTTCTTATTGGAAAAGATGAGAATTATCTCCAGATATGACAGTGTCTGGACTTCCTCCATCTTTCCCATTTCTTTAAACGAACAACGTCTAGTTTAAAATGAGAATTTTTCATATAGGCAGTGTTTTTATTGGCATTCCTTTGCACTTTCTTTATTAAATCAACTATTAAGTGAAGTGCTAAAAATTAGCTTTTAAATAATATTAATGCATGGTTGCTTTATCTGGAATTCCACAGCATTTTTTTCTCTCTCTCTTAAAATTATATCTGATCTGTGTGCTTTTACAAACTGCACAGCAAGTTTAAGCCTGAGCAATGGACTTTAGTTAGGGTAGATGCCAAACTTTACATCAGTTAGAATTAAAGGGGTCATGTACGGAGCCCCGGGCATGATATGCAGAAAAAAAATAGTAGGCTAAATCGTGTGCACGATTTACTATTTCGTTCCCTCGATTTACTAATTCGTTCCCTCGATTTACTATTTTTAGTAAAGCGCACTATTTATTTTTTTTCTTGCATGTCATGTGCTGGGCTCCGTAGTCATGACATGGATATTTAACAAAAAAAATGTTCCTTGAGGTTCACTTTTAATGTTAATAAAGTTTTTTGTTTTTTTTTGCGCACACAACAAACAAACAAATACATATGCGGAAAAACAATTATTTTCAACCTTCATTCTGACCCACTGAATATCTTTTTTAAGTGGGCGGCTCCTTTAAGACTCTTATGTTTGGCTAACGTAACTGCATAGAAAACGGTATCAGTGGCCGCTTGCTATTGCACACGAGCAAGTGTTTTGAAAAATGTATCCATATAAAACCGTAATTTACAGACAGAGCATTATGAAATCTTTTACTTACGGGTTGTGATGCAGCTCCTGTCAGATCCAATACATTTGGCTGCTTTATCTGTCAACAAAAGTTTCTTTGCGAACTTCCTATTGACGAGACAAATGCCAGTGGGCGGGGCCTGTGGTGCGATGATGTATAACTATTGGTCGATGTCTTGCTCTGGAGGCAGGCATATGCAAATGTCTTTGCCCGTGTGATGTCACAGGTCACTCGATATCAAAACAAGCTGTTTTTGGAGCTTGATTAAATAAATGCTTTGTTTGTAACGAGGAGGACATTTTAAGCTATGAAACTTGCAGGATGTTTTAATGGTACAAAGACCTCTTATATGCCAAAGATCATGGCGAATTTGATTTCTCATGTCATGACCCCTTTACAACAAAGCATATAATACTTTTATCCAGCAGGGATGCATTAAATTGATCAAAAGTGACAGTAAAGACACTCAAGACTGGAGTAATGATGCTGAAAATTCAGCTTTGACGTCACAGGAATATATATATATATATATATTTTAATCAAATAAATAGACTTGGTGAGCATAAGAGACATCTTACCGACCACAAACTTTTGAACTGTTGTTCTTTATGGTACTATATATAAAACAGGTTTTTATCCAAGTCAAAATATTATTTAATGAGACTCAAGGAACCTGACTACATGAGGCTTCACCAACAGTTATTTTTAAGGGTCAGATCAGGTAGAAAGAGCTCATAAAAGAATAACTGCACATTTTCACTTCAACCATGTTTCTATAGTTCGCTTAAACCAATAAATGTTTCCTGAGTCTTATTAATGTCCCCAGATGTCAGAACATACATTGGTATTTTCCCCTTTGCTTTGTCAAGTTTAAATGCAACATCTGTTTTGGAGCAGAACATGAGGTCAAAGAAAGAAACCCGCTGGTGTTGGAGTGACAGGATTGCAGGGCAAGAGGCCTGCAAATAATTTCCTCCTCAGGGGAAAAACAAAACACAAACAAAACAACACATCAGGTTAATGGGTGTTTAGATAGTCTTTAAACATCCGGCTGCCATTAGATTCCACTTAGACACGACTGTATCCTTGTGGTGTTTATGCCACATAGACAATAGAATACTTATCTAAATATAGATTTTATTTATATTTATAAAGTTGTATATACAATACATAATGCGCACATCTGTACACACACCTTCTGTTTACTCCATCTAGATGTATGCAACTAAGTTTTTTTATCTTAATTCTACTGGTTATGGTTTCTACGCGTTAAGAGCTTCCAAGAGTCAGCAAGATCCAAATCGGCACTGCATACAAAAGGGGCTTTACTAAACCAACTCAAACTTTCCCTCTGAAAGAAACCTCCTGCTTTGCAAATTTTTCACAGCATCTGCCTATGAAATATTTCAAAGCTTGGGCTAAATGTCTAGAAACAGCTTTATAAGTAGCATAAACTAAATAATTTAGGCTAGTACTTTGTAGCGCACGAAGAAAGCTGTCGAGAATGAACACAGAGATTAATATCGAAACGTTATTCATGATGCTTCTGTTCAGGCAGTTCACATTATGATTTATTTTTCTAACTCAATTAATTCCTGCTAGGTTTGACTCATTCATCATGCACAATGTGAATCTGTTTTAGGCTGTTCGATCTCAAGCTGACCTCCTGTGTGCACAGCGCAATCTTTTGCCTGTCATTTGTTTGCATTGCAAAAGCCTCAGTGATTTTAGATGTGATATGGTCTGACATCTGTGTGTGTGCATCTCTCTCTCTGTGTGTGTGTGTGTGTGTGTGTGTTTTCTTTTGTCATTGTATAGACGGGCAGAACCAGTGTGAGAAGCTTGATCCATCTGAAACAACAGTGCACCATGAGGAGGAACTGACTGCTTTATATGGTAGTGCATTTCTTTTTAAGCCAATTCTATCTGTTTAATTTTCATACAATTGTCATTCCATGTATAACTTTCTTTTGTGGAACAAAAACAGAAGTGTTTCAAAGATATCAACATTTTCAATAAACAACAACTTTAATATGGTTTGTTCATCATACAAAGCTATCATATGGCATGCTTTATTGTCCTTTATTCTTCTTAAGACCAAACTGTTAAAGTTAGGAGTAATTCTTAGTTATATAAGTGTATTTAAATCTGAGTGTGCATACTGAAACAGCATGTGTACAGCAATGATGTCACAGACAAAGAACAATAGTGAGTGAGAAAAGCCAAAGTCAGCAGGAAGTTCTGTATGACTGTAGTGGATAGGATAAAAAAGAAGCAGGAGGGGCACAGGAAGTGTGGTAAGATCCGGTAGGCGCACAAGACCCCAGGTCTTTGCGTTTTCTGTGGCGCCTGCTATGCGGGATTGATTGAGATGGGAACCAGGCGCAGAACTGTCATAGGGAGGATATGTTAGTTTGGGGTTGTAAATATAACCTCCTTAAACTCTTGCCCTCATACTGTACGTGAGGGTGGGGCTGTATTTGTTGACCCTTGGAAATATGAGTCTTCCTTGGGAGTTCACAGTTAGAAAGGAAAAGAGTCAGAGAGGAAATACACTACGGACGCATACACTGCATGAAAGGAAAAGGCTGCAGATGCACTCGGATGGACGTCATCAGGGAAGAGAATTGTGTCATGTCCTTTATTCAGATACAAAAGAGTCTGGCTACTGGCTACACTCCATTAAATGGAGAAGGAAATGGGCCCCACTAGCTGTTGGCAATACTGACCTTTCGAACTCACAAAAAGGGGCTCACAGGGATGGACTGTAGACCTTAAAGATGTTTAGACTCATATGTTTCATAGTGCCAGAGAATTGTAGTAGCTATGTGATTGGAAAAAATGCTCAGTTTGACTATTCAGATACTTTTACTTTTGGAACACTGAAGCTTGACCTTTGGCCTAGTTTTGGTTTGGTCTGAAATTCGTTTTGAATTTTGTATTCTGAATTTATTCTCTTTTTTTTTTCTTTTTTTTTTGAAAACTTGCTGCCATTTTATAATATTAATATTTACAGCTAGTTTTACCTATAAAAAAAATCTGAATTTTTTTTTTTAATGTCTTGTCTCTTTTTTGACCAATACATAATTACCAAAATTATTAAAAATAATTATTTGTAGTGTTTTGACTTGGGACAATCAGAAAACACTCAGGGGTCCGTTTCCCAAAAGCATCGTTAGCCAACTAACATCGCAAGTTCCGTCGTTAGTAACGTAGTTCAACGATTTGGTGTTTCCCGAAACCATAGTCGAACGAACATTTGCAAACTGCATCGCAAACTTGTGTGGTTGGAATGACAGCTCTTGAGCTGTGGTTAGAAGCATAGTTTCTTGTTTTATGTTTTATATATACTGTCATTTACATATTTTAGTTTGTCAAGAGATTTTAAGCACCGTTTTTGAAGTGCACAATGTATGTACATGCTCTAGTACATAAGAACAAACCTATGATTGAATATGGAAATAAAGCAAAATAACTGAGAAAAATGAGAATTAGTCCTCAGATGCCATGTCAGTAATATATGGCAAAGAAATCTAGCAATAATTCGATCTCAAATGGATTCATTTAAAGAAGTTATTACTCCACCACCTGCGTGACATCATTCACCGAAGTGGCTGAACGACAGGTTTGCGACAGTATACGGTTTCTGGAAACAGTCGTGACTAGCTAGTTGATTTGGTCAACGATGCATCGTCGCCTACTATGATGTACGGGAAATGCACCCCAGAATAGCAAGCGCTTTTAACAATATTATTTTAAATTTTTATATCCAGTAGGTTTGGAAGCAGCCAGGATGAATGTGAAAAGGAAGGAGATGGATTTCTTGAGCAACACTATTGCTGCTTATGCTCACATTAAAGGTCAGTGCTTTCCCCGTGTTTAATAGTTTTAATATGCAACTCAAAAGCAAACTAATACGGAGATGCTCCAATTACTAAACCAGACTTGCTTTCACCTCTATCCAGCAAATCCAGAGAGTTTCGGCCTTTACTTCGTCATCGGCGTCTGTTTTGGCCTGGTGCTCACTCTCTGCCTCCTGGTCATCCGGATTTCCTGCAAACCTCGTACCACTACGGCGCCCTCCACGCCAGAGAAAAAACAGTTGAAAGACTACAGTGAGGAGGAGGAAGACGAGGAGAGCGATGATGATGAGGAGGAGGAAGATACAGGAGGCCTGGAGTCCTCCGTCCGGCACAGCACCACAGAGATTCCCATGAGCAACCACCTCATCACGCCGGATGGGACTCTAAGCAGGAATGTGTTCACCTCAGCCGAGGAGCTGGAGCGGGCACAGCGATTAGAGGAAAGGGAACGGATCATAAGGGAAATCTGGAGAAACGGACAGCCGGATATCCTGGGAACAGGGACGGGCACTATTGGAAGAGTGCACTACTACTAAAGGAGCGTTAGACTCCTGGACATAAACTCAAGCCATTTCATTGGTTGAATGCAGTACTTTGAAAGACTGTTATTGGACGCTGTTTCCATTACTTTTTTTTTATACGTTGGACTGATGTTATTGTAATCCTACAGACCATGGGTACAGCTGTTCTATATGCAACATTTGGACTGGCCAAGTTGCTATCTGTCCCCAAGTCATGGTGCTTATTGAAGAGTCATTTTGACGTTTGAGTTGATGTTTTAAAAAGTATTTGTGAATTGTTGGTGATAATTAGATGCTCACAGAAAGCAAATGCACTTTTGCACCATGCCATTTATTGTTTGTTTTCTGCAATTTTTGTAATTAAAAAAATGTAATGGGGTCATGACAACATGCAAGTCACATCAAGCATTACCTCAGATTATAAAGCCACATGGCAATATAACTAGGGATGCACAGATATTAAAATTCAACATTGATGAGACAATATTTTCATGATTTATACTATTTTGTCTAAATAAATTAAAAATAAACACTTAAAAAATACAATCAATAGTTTTAAATGCTACAAAGTGAAATAGGTATCACAACATAATGTGCCATATGAAAACTGGATATTTACTTTGATATTTGCTAAATATTACATTGTTAAAGGTATACTATGTTGTTTTTTGTTCAAAGTCAATACAATCAATCAATACATCAATCCTTCTAAATGTATTTTTGACTTATTATAAGTGTTTATATTTTAGACCTGAAGGGATGGTTTTTGCGAGGAATTGTGTATATACCTGTGCGTTTCTCGTTATAGAGAATGACAAATAGCGAAAAGTTGCACAAGCTATTTTGACGCATGCATGGTGTGGGAGTGGCATAGGTTAAGGTTGGTTGTCACAATGAGCAAGAAATGTTGACTCAGATCATGCTAAATCTCGGACCTCTGGGAAATCACCCATTTAAAAAAAAAAAATGCTGAACAGAGGAGTGTCTACTGGCAAAAAATTATGCGACAGTGCTTGTCATAAAACAAGAATCAACATTGGCTTGCTTTTTGGAGATTGTGAGAACTGAGGGATTTGAAATGTTGTAATAGAGACGCAGAGATGTTTTTATTACTCAACAGGTGAGTAGCGAAGAGTTATTTCATTATGGTTGGTGTGCTGGGCTGGAATTTATTTTCAAGGAAATACCATATCTATTGGATATTGCTGTAGTAACATCTTCAGCTCAGCTTGAGATCCTTTCCATCTAAATTGGTTATATCTCTTAAGCCTATAAGTGAATGTTTTCATAAGTAGGATAGCCATATTCATCTACACAGTCAAGCACAATTAATTTTGTTTTTTAAACCACTAGAGGGCCAAACGTTACATGGTGTACCTTTTAATGTTTTTAAGTTTAATGAGGAGCGTTATTGGATGTTGGTAAAATGTAAAAGTTAAACAAAAAAAGGATAGGGAAATGAGCATAAACAAATTAAACATACAATACTGACCAATATCAATAAATTAAAACAATATCTAAAATCAACTTTGTGCATTCTTAAATATAGCCAAAAAACACCTTGCTCAACATGTGTCATGCTCTCAGGATCTCAAGTAACAGGGTTATAGCAATCGGCAACAATCATAGGTTGATTTTCCAATCAGTCATCTACGATAAAACTCTCATATAGGCCTATATGAGTATATAACAAGTATGTAACAAATGTCAAATGGCATAATTGCGCACCTGATTATTCAAATTTTCATATGCATTTTACAATAAATTTTAGGGTTGTTTTGGCATTACCATCAGTATTCTATACACTGTAAAAAAAGAATTGTTGGTTTAACTTAAAGTTACCTGGTTGCCTTAAAATTGAGTTCATTGAAATTAAAAATTTGAGTTAATACAATGAAGGTGATTGATTGATTTAATCAACAGAAACTTAAAATATGTTATCTGAACATATTATCTAAGTTGATTTGACAAAAGAAAAAAAATGTTGTGATAAATCATATAATAATTTTAGTGTCCGATTAGCGCTTTTATGTCATAAGAGTATATAAAAAAAAGTGCAACATAATGCTAAATAGACCAAAAATAAAACATTTTATGGGCATCTTGTCTTTCACGTTAAAGTTACATATTTGCTCACCAAGTGGATGTAGTTGTATTATTGTTTAATTTCCAGTTCCAGTTCATTTTGATTTAAATATTGAACTTTACATTCATCAAAAATGAAACCCAAACAATTCAACCAAAAGCATAACAATAACTCAGAACCGGATGCTAGAATTTTTCTAATGAAACGACTTCTGTCATTGTTTACATTTATGAAGTACATTCTGATACAAATTTTATGAAGATATTTAAACTTGTGAACTGCAAATATGACACCTAATATGTATAGAACCACATGACATTAAGGACAAGCCCAAAAAAGGAAAGAATGTGAGTATATCTTGATTGATGGTAATATGTCATCACTGCAACTGAACCTACAAACAAACAGTATTTCTATTATTTGGAATTAGTCTGTATGTCATTACAAAATAGTCCATTCCCAATGATTAGTCTGACTATGAAGATCTAATGTATTCCACATGGATTCCAGATGCTGTTTTCTGTCTGAATGGACACTAAATCCGTCTCAGTCTCATGCCATATCTCCACAAAGGGAAAATGGACTTTCAGATGCTGTTAGTGACAAAGCAAAGTCTATTCATGCCATTCACAAAGAAACTTTTAAATAGCATTTGCAGTGTTATACTTTGTCAAAATTACTTGTTGCTTGCATTTAGATAGCAGTTCTGTATTTGTATGTCAGTGATATCTTCCAAAATAAAGCCATCTTGTTTCACAGTCTTAACACAGATAAAACGTTTATGTAGTTGCATAAAAAAAAAAAAAGACAATGTTTATCATTTACCCAGTCTCTGGGTTAATCAAGTTTGGAGCAAAAACATTAATTTATTTTCTACAGAATACCACAAAACAGAAATATATTATTAATAGAAAGTGTGTAAATACATTAAAATATGACCTAGTTTACCCTGAATTTAGATATTCAAAATTTGATATTTACACATTTCAAAATGCACTATATATATGTATATGTCTTAAGAATCGAGTGGAGAGAACTCCCACTACCATATGAGCTGAAGAGTAGAATATGAACAACGAAACGTCTTTTTGTTGATCTGCTTTCTGAGCCTTCTGGTCCACTGAACCAGGAATTATTCAACAAGTCACAAGTGCTGGATTTCCATATCTGTCTGCACACTTTTACATTCCCTCAACACTCCATCATTGTCTTTCTGTAGCCTTTATGTCCATGTCCCAGAGAAGGATGAGGATTGTGAAATACTCCTGGTGTTCAATGGACACTATTTTTTCCTCAGAGCCTCCACTTCATCCTATAAATATTAAAATGTTGTTTAATAAGTTGCACTTTGCATTAAGGGAAGACTAGCATTAAGGTGAAACTATATTTAAAATGACAGTGTAAAATCTACAGGTAAAAATCTGCATCAGGGAAGAAGAGATAGTTAAAGTCAATTTTTAAAGTTTAACATTTTTTAAACAGCCAGATACACAGTACTGTGCAAAAGTCTTAAGCACGTTAGTATTTTCAGAAAGAAAAAAAAAGGGTCTCAAGCCAGTTATTTACATCATTTGCAGTAGTGTACCAGTAGGAAATATCAGTGTAAATTTCCGAACATTCTTTTCGCCATTAACTGTAATGTAATTGTGTGCACAAGGAGTCTGACAACAGCCGGTATTCTCCACATGGAGATCTGATCTCACCATCATTGAGTCCATCTGTGATTACATGAAGAAACAGAAAAAACTGACAGACTAAATCCAGAAGAACTGTGGCCGTGTCTCCAAGATGCTTGAAGAAACCTTGCTGCAATGCTACAGTACTGTGAAAAGTTTGTGTAAAAAATGCTGTAAAGTGAGGATGCTTTCAAAAATACTGTCATAAATAGATTTTATTTATCAATTAACTTCTATTAACTAAATCAAATCAATATTTGGTGTGACCACCCTTTGCGTTTAAAACAGCTTTTGTTAGGTTTCAAAAAATCTCACTGGATTATTTACAATTAATGGCAAAATGAATGTTTGGAAATGTACACTGATATTTCCTACTGACACTACAGCAAAAGATATAAATAACTGGTTTAAACCTATTTTTTGGTCAAAATACTAACATGCCCAAGGCTATTGCACAGTACTGTATATATGGCTATAGTTAAGGTTGTTTATGGATAACATAGATATCCTTTATGACAATTGTTATGTGATGCAGACAGTGCTGGGTAGATTACTAACAAATTGGAGTTGGTTACGGATTCCAAATTACATGACAAAAATTGCAGTTATTAATGTAATGTAATCTAGATTACTCATTTTATGTAATATATTCTGACTACTTTTTGATTGATTCATTTTAGATTACTTTAGACTCACTTATTACATTGATATACATATATACAGATAGATATACAGATAGATATACAGATAGATAGATAGATAGATAGATAGATAGATAGATAGATAGATAGNATTACATAGATAGATAGATAGATAGATAGATGATAGATGATAGATAGATAGATAGATAGATAGATAGATAGATAGATAGATAGATAGATAGATAGATAGATAGATAGATAGATAGATAGAAAATATATTCCATTCTTTATTATCAATAACAACATGAATTGAATATAACATTATATGTCAGGGTTTCCCAGACTGGAGTTTGTGAGTTAAATAAAAAGCTATTAAGTAATTAAGTCATAAAAAATTTGAAATAAAAAAATAATTTTAAAATAAATACATTTACTAAAAAATATATATAAAAAAAACAAATTTGTTTACCTGCATGTCATGTGACCAATCTAATTGCAAGTACGTAATTTTTGGAATCTGATTATGTAAGATTACATGTAATCAGTTACTACTCAGTACTGCATGCAGATGTTTGGAGGTTCTATCAGGTTGAACAGGTTGTATTTTTAACTCACTGCTGCTCTCTTGAGGATGAAGACGGTACTTAACACAATGTGCCTTTATGGGTTGCTCTGAATGTGGAAGTGTAGTTAGTGCTCTTCTGATTTTAGGCTAAAACAAATGAGCCCTTATGTGCCATTGGCAACTTGATTTAATGTGCAATATAGTATTTATTTAACTGGATTTATTTAAGTTAATTTTTTTTAACTGAAATTGCATTGATATAATTGAATGAGAAACTCTGATGTTAAAAAATGACTTTTCTCTTTTACAAGTTTGTTTTAGATATGACACTTTTTTATATCCACAGAATAGACTCAAATCTCACCACTCACCTGTAATCTCATCCGTTTTTCCGTCTCTGCCATCAGTTCCTCTTTAATCTCTTTTATGTCTCTCCTGGACAGGAAAGAGGAATGTTGCAATAAAAGAAATGTGTGATATGATCATTCAGGTGTAGTCAGGGGTTTATACTCACTCATGCTGTGCTTTGAGGAGATCCAGAGACATGCGGAGATCTTTGAGTTCTATCAGCACAGAGGCCAGTGATGCCGTCTCCTCCTGAACAGCTTTGCTTTCAGTCTGTGTCTTGGGTGGTGAAGTGCTCTTAGTTACTTGTTCTGTCTTGGCAGGAGGAGCTGACTGAGGTTCTGTAACCTGTGAAAACAATACCAGCAACTGAGCAACTGAGGGATGAAGAGGGATTTAAATCCTAGGAAAAATGGTTGTACACTACAGTTCTGAAGTTTGGGGTCAGTACTTTTTTTGTTGTTGTTGAAAGAAATAGATACTTTTATTCAGCAAGGAGGCATTAAATTGATCAAAAGTGACCCCCAAAAAATTCAAATAAGTGCTGTTCTTTTAAACTTTCCATTCATCAAAAAATCTACTGTTTACACAAAATAATTAAGCAGCACAAATGTTCTTAACATTGATAAAAATATTAAATGTTTCTTGAGCACCAAATCAGCAAATCAGAATGATATCTGAGGGATCATGTGACACTGAAGACAGGAGTAATGATGCTGAAAATCCAGCTTTGCCATCACAGGAATAAATTACATTATAAACTATATTAAAATAGAAAACACATTTTAAATTGTAATAATATTTCACAATATTACTGTTTTATTGTATTTTTGATTAAATAAATGCAGCCTTGGTGAGCATCAGAGACTTCTTTCAAAAACATTAAAAATCTTACCAACCTCAAAATGGTATATATCAGATGTTTAAGGAGATGTTTTATAGACAGAAATAATTCCATAATGTAATATTAATTTTTCAACCTTTGGTAACACTTTAGAACAACTTTCATTATTAGACCCTTAAAACATGATATAATGCTTGACAGATCAATGGTTCATGTACATTCAAATATAACACCATAGGCCTATATGAATTACACTTTCATATATTTGAAGGTACATGAGGTAATCTGATCTGAGTAGCATTATATAATGTAATTAATGAAAGTTATAATAAAGAGTTATCCAAACCTCTGGAATATTTTGTGGTAATCCATCTTTCTCTTCTGAAGTTTCATTGTGGTCAGTTTCATCTGGAACCTTTATGAAAAACAGATGTTATTTGGATTATTTATCAAGACATTAGACTGAATATTTAACTCGTTATTTAAAAAGAATTATTATAATATATAATTATTTTAATTATTATATTTAATCATGATTAATTATTTTAATTGATTGACAGCCCTAATTTTTGATTTTCCTCATTTTTATCATCATTCTCCATACACCTCCCCAGACATGCTTTGATTGAGTGCAACATTTTTAAGCTTGATTCATTAAATTCAGAGCAGTCTGTTTTGTTGCAATTCATCTCTTAAACTAAAAGCCAATCAACTCAAATCCTGAAGCGTTTATGAGTCTGTGCCTGTGTGTTAAGCTCACTTGTACGGCAGGGGCGAGGGCTGTTGGAGGTCTTCTCTGTGGAGGTTTGGCTCTGTTGGCCGTGGGATGACTCAGTTTCTCTGAGGACACGTCTACACCGTCAAACTGGTCAGGGGTCTTATCTTTAACGTCCTTATTGTCTTTAACCTCTTTCTGTACTGGCGAGGCAGGGGCCTGTTGTTTCGGTGAGACAAGTTGTGGCTCTTCAACATTTCTAAGAGGGGGAAAATATGCATTATGTATATTACAAATATACAATATTTTAAAATACATCTGAGGACCTTTTAAGTCAGGGGTGTCCAAACTCGGTCCTGGAGGGCCACTGTCCTGCAGAGTTTAGCTCCAACTAACCACAACAAACCACAACAAACCTGCCTGGAAGTTTCCAGTATGCCTAAAAACCTTGATTAGCTGGTTCTGATGTGTTTAATTGGGGCTGGAGCTAAACTCTCCAGGACAGTGGCCCTCCAGGGGCAGGATTGGACACCCCTGTTCTATCTAAGTACTTAAAATACATAGATTCAAAACAAGCAGCAAACACAAATTTTCTCTGCACTGAAATGAAAATAAACATCAGCATCTGTAGCATGGTGACTATGCTATAAATTTATGTCTAATGTGTATTAAAGCTTTTTCAAACAATGCAATTGCATTGATTTGTTTTGGAAAATATTAGATTAACTGTTAATTGACTGTAATGTCTTAGTTTGTACTGCTTTGAGCACATGGCAGTTTCTGTTTTTTATATGCTCACTCAGAAAAACAGGAAACAGGCAGTTTGAGTTTGTTTAGTCCCTCAGCAACTCATAAAATTTCCATAGCTCTTTACAAGACTGAACATTCACAGGCCCTTTAGAATAACACATAATGCTAAATGATTATCTAATGTGGAGGAATTCAGTCCCTCAGGAAAATAACTCTGACCGATGGAAGGGAATTTTATTTCTTATGAAACAGTGAAAAACATTTGTTTCAGATTTCTTGTATATTTGGTGTTACTTGTGATGAGAGTCTCATGAAAAGCATCACAGAAGTTTGTATGCTCTAACATGATTTGCTAAGGCATCACTTACTTTGGTGCTAGTTTTATGGGCTTTTCTTTGACGGGTGGTGGTGGAACAGGTGGTTTGTGTAGACCAGGCAACTTGATTTTACCAGGCGGGTCACTTCGAAAGTCTTTAGTGTCTGGTTTCTCACCTGTGTGCAAAGACAAGAGATAAATACCATCATATTGGGTGAATTTCCTTAGACAGCAGTGCTTATTAACGAGTTCAAATATTTATTGAAGTAATAAATGTTATACATATGTAAAATAAATAAATATTTAATAAAATGTTTTAGGGTGCGTTCACACTTGTAGTTCAGTTCTCTTGGTTCTTTTGGTCTGGACCAAAAAATTAAAAAGATACAGTTAGTCCTGGTTCGCTTTGTGTTCACACTGTCATTTTTAACACTGAACCTAAAAATACGAAACAAAAAAAACGTCTTTTATGACGTATGTTTTGCGACGGAACATCCCCAAAAACTTTGATGAGTGCTAGGCTAAATTTTTTTACCAGCTAAGATTTATAACCTGCAGCACCAGGAATGCCTCCGTTGTGCACAAACGAATATCTGCTGCAAGAAGACAAGGTTCCGATGCCTGTACCAAACCATAATGGGCAACATCATGACTATGACAAGAAGAACCAGGTATGCTTGAGCATTCTGTCCTTTTTAGGGTCACATCTTGTGACGTCACGTCCTGTTTTTGGTTCTTTTTTTATGTCTTTGGTTCGTGATTTGTTCATATTTCAGTCAAACCACACCACAACCCCACCTTTTCAGGGGTCTTGGTCTGCTTGATTGGTGCGCGCCAGGGTTTGGATGTTTTAATCAAACCAAACCTGCCATATGTGAACACACCCTTAGATGTAAAATTACTCCAGAATATAGTCATTAAGACAGGAAGTTATACTTTAAAAAGGTTATTTATAGTGTTCAGATTACTTTTAGTCTCTGTCTTAGGATTTGTATCAGAGCTGTTCTGGTCCATCACTGGCATCTGATTCCCTGAGAAATAAGAAGATAAGACATTTATTTGTTTCCGTCAATGCAACAAACAAATGTATCAAACACATGTAACAGTCATTGTTGCCTCTTCTCAATGTTATAGCAAGCTGAATGCTGGCATTCCCTCCCATAAATAAAACAGCCCAAGGCACTTGCGTGGGGTATGATATTAAAAAGGCTTTATGGAAAAAGGATGTTAGACTAAATGATAAAATGGTTACCCTGATGAAGCATTGCTTAGGTTGTGGTTTTTAATGTAACAGCCCTATTTTAATAAAGCCTTTTTAATAACATACCCCACAAGAGAGGATATCTTGCTGGATGGACTGCTATCGCTTGTCCAAAGAGTGCCAGAGAAGGCCAGCCAGAACCCTTGAAGCAATTTTTGCTCTTTCATACTTTGCCCTTTACACACTTTTAAAATAACAGCACAAAATAAACATCACTTTGAAGCATTCACACAACTAAACAGGACACATGCTGAAGGTCTCAGTGGCATGGGAACATGTAACTTTCCCTGACAAATGAGCAACGAAGCCTGCCGTTTCCTGTGGCTACACACACACACACACACACACACACAATTCTCATGAGTTCCCTGAATAGCATTAACAGTAATTAAACTGTGTCCTACAAAACAAAACAGCCCAGATCTCTGTGCTCATTCAGAATTAGTCTTGTGCAGTCAAAATCAAACAAGACATTAAAGTCTAATCTAAGACAAAATCAAACACATGCACAAATCTTGTCAAAGCCATAAATATCACATGTAATTATTTTGAGTAAACATCCTCACTCATACAGAACATTGTTTCACCTCCCATCAGGACCACTATGACAAAATCTTTTCTTTGGAAGCCAAATCTTCAAAAAACACTATTTAAAAAAAACCCATTCTATGCCTTTTCTAATTGCATGAAGTCATAAAACAAGGGATTAGTGATATCAACTACAAATATATCTGGAGAAGAATAAAATCCAAGAAAAAAATATTGAAGAATAAATACAGTCTATACATACCCTGTCAGATTTGTCAGTTTTCCAACATCACAACCTTATGCTCATATGGAAATGAAGGTGTATATATAGAGAGCAAAGAGGTGCTCCACTCTGCCCTTGCCTTCCTCTAGAGTCTGCTCACATGTCATCTCTTCACAGCCTACTATGACTTCCTGTCACAGCCCCACACAGCTGCATCAGTGTTTCTTAGAGTGGTTTGTGGTAATGTGTTATGTGTATGTCAGACTTAAAAAAATCAACATAGAACAGATTTTTGTACTACACTTCCAGGCTATTAACACCACTTTAACACAGTCACAGAGACAATTCCTCAGCCAAATATATGTTCAGTCTAAAGGAAAAAGGCAGAGAGTTTTGCGCTTGAATGCAAAACAAAATGTGAGATAAGCAAAAAAGCCTACTTCCTGTCCTAGATATGAGTTGTCAATAACAGGTGCAGAAACTGCATTTTCCAGTTTGTAGTTTTCATCAGAGTTTCTGTGAGCTACCAAACATAAGCTAACTTGTTAATTCCTCAGAAAAGTCAAGCTGAATAAAAACAAAATCATATAGCAAAATAATAAGGGCTTTTTAGCAATGTATAAAGTTCATAGAACAATTATAAAACTTTGTAGAAGAAAAACATATTTTATTTGTGCCTGATGTGAAAATAATAATAGTAATAAAAGTAAAAAACTTCCTCTAGTTAAGATTCTTAGCGATGTCTAATACAGACTGTCTCTCATTTCAAATAAATGAAGTATGTGCCTGCTGTGGTGTAGACAATGATAACTTATCCTTCATTAGAACCATAACTCAAGAGTCATTATGTATATTTTCCACTGATGAATTCCAGCTTAACTGGCATTAAAGTATTTGTGTCCTTTGACAAAATCTATAATTATTTGATGAAGACATCTTAGTTGTTATAAAGACACAAAACAGTATATAAAAATTCTGATTTTATACAATCAGATCCTGTTTTTTAAGCTCAATGACGTGACAGGTCATTTTTTTTGTCCAAAGGCCTAAATAGTAATAAAAAACAAAGATTTGACATCCAAAGTATGTAAGGTAGAACATCTACATCACTTTTATTGAATCCAAAAGGTTTTAACTATATTTTGATACATATAAAGGTATTTTAAAGATTTTGAAGTGTCAAAAGGTAATTTGGTTTAACCATCCAAAGGTCAATACAGCCACTTCATTTATGAATAAAATATCTTAAAATGTAATACATGTATATATTTTTTATTCTGGCATGAATTTATAACATCATGTATCAACATAGGGCAAAATGGTGTTAAAATTATGTGTAGAAGTCATTGCTTTGTTATGAGAAAGAATGTCCGGAATAGTGTCATTCGGAGTAACCAATATAAAGGGACCATTTTGGATCAAGTCATGCGTTTAATATCATGTGACAGAATGTGACATCATTCAGAAAGTTACTAACTCTCTCAACTATTTGAAAAATTCATGTTTTCACTTGCTTATACGCATATCCGGAAACATCAGGTCATTCGGTACAACCGCTACAAAACATGGAAAATGTAATATTTTAAAAAACTTGTACTAAATATATTATGTTTGATTGTACTTTTGCTAGCTAGCTAGCAATCTAACTAGCTAGCTAACTGGATATCAGCCTGTTAGCATTGTTTGAAAATATTGTCATTCAGTAAAACCAAATTTTTGGTTAAACCGAATGACTTTTTTGGTGAAAAATTTGTCCATCTTGTTAAAAATGACAAAAGCAGTGTTAATTCATTACAAAACCACATAATCTCATTGTTAACACTTAATAAAACATAAAAATTAGCTATATCTCCATTAGTTGTTTTTTTTACACTTTTAAAAACCTTATTCGTCAATGGCCCATATACAATTGTATAATGTATAACTTTTGAATGGACTTTTGTATATTGATTTACCGATACTATAATAAAGATGGACAAAAAAATAATATAATTACATAACAAAAAGATTCCCCATGCAGGATACAACCAACAATCTTTCGATTCAATCTTTTAAAAATATGACAATAACAAATGCTTAAAGACGGCCTGACATGTGCCACTATGTCTTTCATCTAATCAAACCAGCTCACACACCCCCATAATCTTCTAATGCAACTATTTCTAGCAACATTCCCAGCTACTGCACGTTTGATATAATCTAACTTGTCGAACCAGCCCTGCCACTATGACAGATGCTGATGTCTTACCTGCGCGTTTCTGTGAGCCACGTCTCACCGGTGTCTGGCCTGCATTCCCAGTCTGCGTCAGAAACGAGAAATTGTCAGCCAAATATGAATTAGTCCTTTTGAGCAGGATAAAGCTCACACTCTTTTCATGTAGGAAGAATCAAGTCACCATTTTTAGTGTTCCTCTCCTCTAATGGAAACCTCTGAGTCAATCTCTTTTAATAAGCCCAAAGTAACAGGAAGAAAATACAGCCATGTATAGACCACAGTTAGCAGTCTTGTGTCATCACGGACAGGATCAAGGCATTAAAAACAGATTTATAACCTCCAGTCTGCTCCACCTTAAAACAAATGAATCTATTTGTAAACTAAAATGAATGTCCTTGGCCTTAAATCAGTTTTCAGAGCCAGAGCATTAGGGCAGTGTTGACAAAAGGGAGACTCCCATTCTCTAACAGCACACAAATGGGCCAATCATGAGAACATTTCTCTGTCCCACACTCACATTAAGAGTATCCGCTGGGATCACCATGACAAAGTTATCAGGAAAAAAGCCCCTGTGTCCGTTCAGTTCCCCCTCCCACCAGCCATCGTCCTCGGTTGCCTTCAGGGAAAAGAAAAAGAAAATAAAAACACAAAGCTGACTCACTGCCCAGGAAAAGATACTAACTTGTATATGGGGTATAAACAAACAAATGAGGATGTTGTCAGTTATGAAAAAACATATCACTCCACTCTATTTTTGTTTCATATACACTACCTAGAAAAGTTTGGGTTAAACAAGATATATATTTTGAATAAATTAATATTTTTATTCAAAAATAAAGTACAAAAATATTAAGCAGCACCAAGTTAGAATGATTTCTGAAGGATCATGTGACACTGAAGACTGGAGTAATGGCTGTTGAAAATTCAGTTTTGCCATCACAGGAATAAATTACATTTTAAAATATATACAAATAGAAAAAAGTAATTTTAAATTGTACAAACATGTTACAATATTACTGTTTTTACTGTATTTTTGATCAAATAAATGTAGCCTTGGAGAACATAAGAGACTTTTGAAAACATCTTACATCTTACTGACCCCCATTGTTTTTGGTAAATAGTCATGTAATAATTGAGATATTGTACAGCCATGTGGTCTTATGCGGTCAAAATGCACCCCTTCAGAATGATACAAGATACAATGATACATTTTGTTTTGGCATACTGATCACCTTGTTAGGGTTTATTATTTTGCTGCAATGACCAGCTGACTGTACATTATCCTTTACATACAAATCCGGCGAGGTAACATTGTTTTTCTGTAGAAAATATACTGTGTGCCGTATAAAAAGAAAGTAGTCAGTCAGTCACCAATGACGCACCTTGTTGATAACTGTTATGACGTCTCCCTTCTTCAGGTTCAACTCGTCTTCGGCAACAGCCGTGTAGTCGAACATCACCCGACAACATTCTTTTACTGTGGAGGAAATAAATATGTATTCAGTGACCTAAAATGTAATGGCATTGTAATAAACTTATTAGAAAGTTTTCCTTAAAGGATTTGATCTGGCAGGTTTGGTGGGTGAATATGAAAGCACATGTTTAAAGCACTGCCTTTTTGGTATGAAGCCCTAAGGGAAGTTCTTTAAGAATAGATCTTTTCATTCACTGATGACAGCATTAGCATTGTCTTAAGACTCTATGCGTTTTCTTTGTCACTGTCTAGAATAGGAATAGTGTTACTTGGTTCTCTTCAAGTTGAAGAATACAACCTCAAGAACCAGATAAACAACATTCAATTATTTAACAAACGTCAACTGTATGACATGTTTTTAGACTTCTCACCGCCTGATGTTTTTCTTCGTAAACTTGTTCTCTGTTGTACTTTTCCCTGTAAATAATAAAAAGTATATAAATAAAAATTAATAAAAAAGTATATAATATAATATAATATAATAATTTTCACCTCTTTATTGAAGACAGCTTCAGAGAGTTTAGGCCTGGCTTTGGCTTCAGTTATCTTGCCATCTGCAGAACATTAACAGGGTTCAGAAGACAGTAGCGAACATGGGGCCATTCACACAGAACACGTTTTGTGTGTACAGTGGAATGTTTTTTTAAAAGTCGAACTTCTTTTAACTTGAGCACCATGTTTTTAGAACGCAGTTACATGCACGAGATGCTGCAAAAGATGCAAGATGTGAGCGCAAGGGTCAAACACATTCGTCTAGACTCTAGAGCATGTTTACACAGAACAGCAATGGAAAAGTGGAATGGAAGACCAATCTATACACTGCCCTCCACACTACAATGTTTAGAACCAATAGCTTAGCAGATGTTTGCGATTATTCAACCGTTTAATTGCTTCCTGGAGTTATAAGATATTTTCAAACCTTATGTCAAACCTTGGATTAGGCTAAGCAAAATCCAACCAAAACCAATAAAAATCTGCTATGTCTGACAGAAACACTCTTCAGGAAGCATGTGTGGATTTGTGGATTCTGTCCACAAAAAGACTTCTTGAGCCTATACTGCAAGATCCAAATACTGGTTTGTCACAGAAATAGGGTGGCCAAGTAACAGTTTGCGGTGTCTTTGTCCCAAAAATGATGGAGGGTACTGTATCAGATGTAGCTAAAAGATGATGCTCATTATGTGAAAGATATGCAAATCTTTACAGCTCCAGTTTTAGTGTACAACCTTACCTTTTGAAAGGACAAAAATTTCCTTCACAAAATTTGACGGGAAGGCTCCTATTTGGTTATTTTTCTTTCCCATCCACCACCCATCTTCAATCTGCCAGACAAAACAGATTAATTTGTATTAAAAAAAAGAAACATGACATATTTTCAAATATAAAAATGTTTGGAAGCATAAACAGTTTAACCATTATATATATACAGACATTAAAAAAAATTGTACTAACCCCAAACATTTTAACAGTAATGTAATTTCAACTGAAGTCAATATTTTATTGATTTCACATATATTTACTTGTCTGTTAAGTAGTTGTGTAAAAAGCGAAATGATGTATTGTAAGACATCCATTTTCAAAAAAAAATAAACACTTTCAGGATGATACAATATTTTTTTATGTAGGTGCTCTGATCACATTGACTGTGTTTACCTACAAATCAATGAGGTAACATTTCATTTATGTCCTTTCATATATGTCATGCCATTGAGATGACTTGGAAAAAGTGTTCAAATTAACCTGAATTCTCCCTATATATATGGATAGGAGCAGTGTGAACATTCTACCTCAAGAAAAATAATACACATTTGAAAAGACTTGAGGGTGAGTAAATTGTTTATTATTTTGGTGAAATATTCCTTTAACATTCACAAAGATGATGAGACTACCACTTCAGCAAGTGTGTAGGTAAACGTACTATACGAAACCCTCCACGTAAAATCAATTTAACATCATTAAAGTTTTGCTTTTATAGAAATGTGGGGTTTATACCTCTCTGACAATCTCGATGGTCTCCCCGACGACCAGCTCCAGCTCGTCCTCATGCAGGGCAATGTAGGGAAAAGTCACCTCGCATTTCCTCGTCTGTACCTTTGGTTTCTTCGCTGGAGCATTGAAGTAAGTGGAAAACATATGGAACATGTCAACACGTTCAGATGTGAGAACAAACTGAACTGAACTAGACTGCAAAAAGCACTTCTAGCTTTCACTTTTATGACAAGCACTGTTTTAAGGAGGATATAGGGCAGTCCTAGCCTATGGATTTTGGTGGGTATAATTTGAGACCGGATGTGGAGGCACAAACCTTTCATTAGCCTACTTATTTTAGTCTGCCATGTTGAAATGCTTTGGACAACTTCAGACACGCTTGTGGAACTAGATTCGGATATAAAAGTTTTTAAATCTGCCACTGAAAAACTCGTTTATCATTCATCTATTACAGTTCTGGATATTTTGAGGAAACATCTATATTCCTGTTGGGGACTTTGATTTATCCAAGTTGAAGTTCATAAAAAAGATTCGTTCAGATTCTCCCACCTTCTAAAGGTTACTCCAGACCGATCGGCGTATGACATCAAAGTACCGCGAGAGCGACTGGACAGCATAGGACTCCTTTTGAATCTCTCTCGCGGTACTTTGATGTCTGCGCAGCGCCGATGCACCGCGAGAAATTAAGGCGGATATCGCGGGATTCATGCTCTGTGTTGCTAATAAACTGGAAGTAATTTAAGTTCTTGATCATATGAAAATAAACTTGATGAACAAGACACCCAAAGTATTTGTTATTTATTTAATTCCATCCAAAAGATGTGTTTTCCCTCAATTTTGACAACAATCACATATCCCATAGAGCAGGAGTCTCCAAACTCGGTCCTGCGGAGGTTAGCTCCAACCCCAATTATATACACCCGAACCAGCTAATCAAGGTATAATTACTAGAAACTTCCAGGCAGGTGTTTTGAGGCAAGTTGGAGCTAAACTCTGCAGGACACTGGCCCTCCAGGACCGAGTTTGGAGACCCCTACCATGGAGAGATGACACTGTATGGGAGTTTGGGAATAACATGATTTAAAACATGATTTCACAGCTTCAAAATCAAAGATTTTAAAAGAGAACAGTAGGCCTACAGTTTAAACCAATAAGCATTAAGCTGTGTCGTTTCCCATCGTGCTTTTGATCAGCAGCAGGCTCGAGATGAGCAGATAGGCTTGTTCGAGATACATCGGCGCTGCGCAGACCTATCGGCGTATGACATCAAAGTACCGCGAGAGCGATTGGAGAGCATAGGACTCCCTATGCTTTTGAATCACTCTCGCGGTACTTTGATGTCATACGGCAATCGGTCTGCGCAGCGCCGATGTATCTCGAACAAGCCTAAGCCTAAAATCTGCGCGGAACCGATCACCGGTGATCACTGCGAAATGCATGCCGGCTAGAAATAAGGTATTACGACATGCCGTGAACACAGCAAAAGTCACACGCTTCAAATGGGACTTGCAAATGATTGATTCGTTCACTTTTTAAACATTTAATTCATAAAGTTAATCCATAAATACCACCATGGTATGTTTTTATGTTTATCTTATTTGGTATGTTTTATAATGGAGACTTACATTTCCTCATGCTTCTTGGCTCTCTGTTGCTGTCCCCTATTAAGTAAACAGGCACTTCCTGTGGGTAGAGAAGAGCCATTTAGAAAATGACCAGTATAGGAACTAGGGGAGCCATGTCAAGACGTAAACATGGCAACTGAAAGAGTGCTCTAACAGATCCAGACCTTGACAAAGTTGCCAGGGAACATGCCTCTCTCTCCTCTCAGATCTCCCTCCAGCCATCCTTCTTCTTTGGCCTTTGAGACGTTCTTTACCAGATCTCCTACACACACCGTTAACTCGTCTGGCATCGTCGCCTCAAAGTCTAGAAGCACAAGCACCTCTAAAATGGACAAAAGAATGGTAAACCCATTAGGGGTTAGTAAATTGGAGTGTTTTATTAAATATTTCAGCTTCCCCTTAAGTAGCCTATCTAAAACACGTTTTAACATTTTTATCCATTCCACAGATTTTCCCTTGAAATCAATGCAGATTTCATCAGGGCCAGATAAGATGTTACTCAGTTGCACTTTGTGAATCACCAGTAAGCCTTATTTTTTTATGAAATACTTACCCTACAGATAAATGTGTCTAATTATGTGAAAGGCATGAAAAAACATAGAGAAAGAGATAGAAGTGGTGAGATTTATGTGCCTCTCAAGACAGCCACGAACAATGTGTTTCAACAGGCCTACAGGTATGTGACTTGAACCTAAGTAACTTGAACTCAAGAATGCATATCAGTACAAAGAGCACTGCGCATGATTCACAGTGGAATTCCATACATTTGATTTCCAGTAAGAAACCCTTTGATTGTATGATTCACACTTTTATTGAATGATCTAAATGTCAAGTCTCAATGACAGGTAGTTTATGGAAACTCATAAAACAGTGTTAAAATGAGATTAGTGTCTGCGCATTTGATGACATAAACTGCCAAATATGGAGGGTCAATAAAGACTTAATGTCTGAAATATATATTTTTTTCTTCTTATATTACAGGGTAACATTTTCACTTATTTTGTACATACATCCATACATAAATGTTAGTAATAATATTAAAATATTAAATATATACTAAGAAAAGCAGCTCATTCTAAATCATCTGTCACTTATTTATAACTTACTGCAAACGTATCAAAATTATATTACACTTATTATATTACATTCCCCATGAATGTAGGCTACCGTAAACATAACCCAAATATCACAAATACTACAACTTGCCAAATCATAACAAGACATTTTTTTGAATCAAGGCTTAAAAACTCACCCATGGCTCCTTTAAAGCTTTGCTCAGAGCACCAAATCAGACAATGTAGATTCTGTTCGGTTCTCAAAGTGTCATGGAATCCCTGTGAATTACTCAGTCCAAAGACAGCAAAGGCTTTCTCGGACCTCCTCCTTCCTAGTCAAACATTAGCATTGTTGAAAAGAAAAAAAATTCCCACCTAGTCAAGACACGTTGTACCCTGAGAGAGAGAGAGAGTGTGTGTAACAGGTGAGACAGGTTTGTGTTGGTATGAGCCTCCTGGTGTCATGTGTCACAGCAAAAATTACAGTAGGTGTTCTCACTTGGAAGGAATTCAAGGAAAATCCTGATGTTTAAATATAACTGATTTTATATGAGTGTAATCTTTGTAATAAGTGTGTTGACATTTTTTTTATTGCACTTTTATTGAATAGATAGCAGATATATGATTGTAGCAAACTGTAGTGCTTTTATTTAGAGCCTGTCAGGCCAGTTTACTCATAATACAGCATTTTTTAAGAGACCAGGTGTAGTTCAGGTGTAATTTTAACAATTAATAGAATTATGATTTCCTTGGTCTGAAAAAAATAAAATAAATACTTACACAAAAAACACTCAATGCAAAATTGTTGATTTTTTTTTTATTCTTTCTGATTGAGAGTATATAAATGCAAGTCAAATGTATATATCAGACACAGTGCAAATCAGAACCCAGACAACTAAAATCTAATGTTGAATATGAATGTAAATTATTCACGTCGCCCTCATAATATTTTTTACTTTAACTCTTCAAAAACAAATTCCCCAAAACATAAACCTTTTTATTAAAATATCTAAGTTCCAAATTGATTACTCCATCTAAAGAAGGTGCTTAGCCAATAGAAAAAAAGGCATATAATTTGAAGACACGACACATTAGAAAACCCATAATAAAATATGCACAAATATTGTCAAAACCTTGCACCTGATAAATCAAAAATTTGCTAACAGTCTTCAAAATATTTGTAAGTACAAGTATTTTTAACTTTTTTTGTATGGTGTTTGTCCAGTTTTAAAGTTGACAACTTTGACTAGCAGTTGGATGAATGTAAATCTTTTTTGTGTAAATCTGAAATCTTTTTTTCCCCACATGTCATTCACTGGGACATGTTTACCTGCTGTAGTTTGGTCCCATAGAGAGACTGGGTCATTCATATAAGTCATTAAATTATGATCTTTTTTTCAATAGGCAGACACACAAGGGTCTCACAAAGAGTTTCATTTAAGCCCACAAAATGTCAATATGTACATCTATATATTTTTTTAACAGCAACAATGTCCTTTCTTAAGGCAAAAACAGAGAACATAACCAGCTATAGTTCTATACTGGCATTCTACACTTTAGGCACTATAGCACATCTTAAGTCGGGTTCACACTGTGCGATTTTGGCCGTGATTTGGCAGTCTGAGACCAATTTTGTGAATTCTAAACAATTCTTCAGATCCTAGGTCAAAATCTGAAGTCTTTAATTGTTATTTCGACATGTTCACCAACAAATTTGACCTTAGATGAAATTCTGGCAGTGTCAAAAGTTTTGAAGCACAGTCATGTAGTCTGACTTCTCCTCCGACAACCATCAAATCAAAAACCAATAGGAGCACCAAACCTGATGAGGCAATTAATGAGACAAAAACCACCACGAACCACCACTTGCTCCACACACATCGTCTTCGTTTTTTCCCAGTTTTCTTTTCAAAAGAAGCCATGAGCAAAATTAACGCTAGAAATAGTTTTTGTTTGTTAGCTCCCCATTTCTATCCCGCATGTAAATGTAGCTCACGTCACTGAACGTGTCACGGATTGATGAGGTAAAACTCCGGATGAGTCTTCTTGTGTGCGTCCATTTTTAACGCATCTTGACTGCCGTACAGTCTGACATTTATGACAACTGAAATCCCACAGTTTGACATGGCTTACAGCAAGGAACATATTCAAACAGTCTGACAAGCAACAGTCATAAATTACTATTATAAATCTTACAGTGTGCACCCGGCTTTAGGCACATACCGAACTAGTGGTCGACAAAAACAGTTTTTTTTTGATTGCCGATATCAACATCTAGAAAGTAGTGTCTGATGACTGATATATATGGTCATCAGACGATATAATGAATTGTACTGTATTTGTAACATTAAATCACAATTCACACACACACAAAAAATGAAATTTCTTACTGTCCATAGACAAAGCTGTCAGTAGAATTTTGAAAAACTTCCATTAATTAAGTTCATATGGTTATAATAGCCTCAAAATACCAAGTATCTAGCCTATATATTGGTCTATCACTACTTCAAAACTTGTGCAATAAAAGAGAGGATTCGCAATAAAAGAGAGGATTTGCAGTAGAGTAAATCTCTGATTCTTCCAGAGATTTAGGGATAGAAAATAAATGTGAAGTTGGAGCAGGTGCTTTTAACAGTGTCTGTCATGATTAGATCAACATGCTGCTATAAAAATTTCATTTAAACTCCATAATATGTGTTTTTCTATGAAGGTGTGCTAATTTGCATGTACAAAAAAACAACAGAATCACCACCAAGTTGACACAACCATCAAGAAAATAGGAAATAAAAAAGCAATAAAATAAAAAAGCCTCTTTCCTTTCAAAAAGATTTGGATGCATAAGGATGCAGATATTATATCCATTCTTGACAGTGTGAAGGTCGGCAAGTCTTATCCCAGGGTTTAAAGCATGATCTCCTTGTTCTGTCAAAGTCTTCACTGCTCCATTCTCACTGGTCCTGTTCTACATCATCTCCTTGCTGTTCGCCCTCATCATCAGTGGCCTGGAATTTATCATGGGCCCATTTAGGGCTCGTATTATTGGTGGTGTTGGTATTTGTGGCCCTTCGGAGGATGAAACGTCCCTTTGTGCGAACAATGTTACCGCGGCCACACCCCCGCGTGTTCATCAGCTTTCTCTCACCTTCACCATCTCTTTCACTGTGCTGCAAAGACAGAGGAAAGGCTTACAAATACAGTATATGGACTTCAATTATATAACATATATAGTGGTATACCTTGTTGGAGACTTAGTATATAATAAACATATATCTAATCTGCCTACAACCTAACTGATTAATATAATTAAAAGGTTTGGAAAGATTCCTCAGTTTAAGCATAATCACCCGTGTTATGTTTGATTGTACATTGTCATAATATGACATGTACAGACTGAATGTATCAGATAGGATGCATGGAGCATAGCCTATGTTTGTTGTTCTTGATTTGCATATTATATTATTCTTTTTTGTGTGTGTAGTTTTTCTTTGGGGGCTGGGGTTGAGAAACTGCAATAGAAAGGTGATGCAGAATGGGTGTTTACAAAGATCACAACATACTAGGAAGTATTTCTTGTTCTTGGGAGTGTATTCTTGATCCCAGTCTTCATTCTTTGCTGACATGTTCATCTGTGAATCACCGTTGCTGTTTCCATGGAATATTCCTCGCTTCCAACTTCTACCACGCATGCTAAGCTGCAAAAAAAATAGCAAATAGTAACCGTAACTATTAAAGCAATAAACAAATATCTTAGTTCTTCAATACCACTCAACTTACAAAGCCTCCTCGTGCCCTTCCTCTCTCCGCAGGCTCACCATACTCTCTAAACCCCATCTGGACTCTGGATAAGCCTTCTGGCTTCATCTCAGCCTCTTCTTCATGGCAAACAGAGGAAGATGAGGATGTTGACTGAGAACGCTCCCGTTTCTTCTTGCTTTTCCTTAGGAATGATAAATCATTTGATTCAGACATTGTTGATCAATGTAAAGAGGTCTCAAAATTCGACTATATATAACTTTTGTTGTCCATCATGTTTTTTGAACATGTTCAACCTGACTTTATCAGGTAATTTGCTTGTCCACTAACCAAAAATTCATCTTTACTTGTACCTGAAGTCAAAGGAAATCAGGACAATTTAAAGCTCTTGACAGCATTTATTCAGCATATTCATAACATCTAACTGACCAGAAAGACATAAAGGTGCGTTCACACTGACAGTGAAGATGTAATAGCTGAAGGGTGACCAAGTTGCTGTTCTATTGGGTACAAGCAGGCATTCCTACTTGAATACAGTACACAACTGTATCAGGGGGTCAATCATTTGAGCTCTGCTCTTATTGGTAGTTGCAATTTATTGCATCTCATGAGCCTGCTGCTCAGTTGCTCTACATTCACTCCACCCAATGCTTTCTGTCACTCATGTCACCTCACATCACCAACTCTCATTGAAAATGATTGACTTCTTGTTGCTGCAGACTGCTAACAGTGTGAACACATCTTCAGGCCTTTTTAAAAAATGATTTTGAAGGCCTACTAAGAGGCTCAAGATTTTGGACCTCTTGGTGGATTCATTTTGTTTAATCTTTAAATGACTCAACCAGATTCTTTGAATGCTAAAGCAAGTCAATTTGATCTGATTTTGCAAATTGTTAAATGGTTGACAAAACTAAAAAGTTATCACCAAGGCCATTTTTCACTTGAGGGGTTACAACAAGCCCATACAAAAATATAATTGTTAGCTTATTAGTTATGTAAAATCATAACTGAACCTCTCTATTCGTGATCACTCTGACATGTCTATGGAGCATCTTTTCCCATGCAGCTTACTTCGTTTTTTTGTGGTTCTTTGAGGTTTTCTCTGTGGATGTTTCCTTTCTTGATTCGGGAGGTTCCCCCGATACTCTTCCTCCGTACTCTTCTTCTCTGTGCTCCCTCTCTCCACTCGAGTATTTCTTTCTGCGCTCAATATCCAGTCGAAGGTCCATTGAATCACCTTTAGATTTTTTACCATCGACCTGCCGTGAGGAGAAAGAGAGATGTTGTGGCCAGATGAGGGTTAGCGGCGTGATCTATTAGCTTCATGCAGCATTGTATGGGGCGGGACCAAAACGAAAAACACGGCAACAGCTGACTTGAAACAATCATGCAAATGGATGAGAGGAAGAGGCCTTCTCTAATATCATTTTATGTAGCATTTTGGCTTCTTACACTCTTTCAACAGGCTTATTAAGCAGTATTTCTCAGAAATGGCAACAGGCTGCATAATAACGTTTTGATTTCCTCTCACTTGCTCAAAAAAGTACAACAAAATAGTATAAAAGGCAACATTATAGGACCACAGCAGAAATACTTTCATTGGTGCTCATGAAAGTATGTTGTTTTTACTTGGCCTAAACACCTCACTTGTTCTTTGCAGGCTTTGAAGAGAAATACTTACTATGACTTTTGTTTAGAGTCCTTTGAATGGATTTGACATGGGAACAACTGGTCACTTCCATTTCTGACCTCAGATTTCTTGCCTCAACTGCCTTAGGAAGGCTTGTAAAAGGTTACCATCAAACGTTGAGGGGGCATTTACAACACAACAACCTGAATGCACCTCTTTTTGCATCTCACTTTTTGGACTTTATGCCTCTCTCATCAGAAACAAGAGTTTAGGGAGAGAAGGAAGCCTAAGAATGCTCTGGCCGCATCACTCGCGCAGCATTCTTTTCCAAAACACGTCATATTTCAAAATTTTTGGTCACCTTGAAGCTGTTTTCCATGGTGCTTTTCATCTCATCAAACAGAAGAGAGTGCCTCTTAAAAGCACTGGGAGAAACATCAATTCTCCTGTGAAAAAAAAAGAGGTAAAGAGAGGAAGATTTTAATATATGTTAATCCTTCTTAGAGTCTTAGAAATTGCCAAAACAAATAAATTGCTCATACGTGCACGAGAAACCAGCGTGGGAAGTTGTCCCTAAATTTTTATACCTGTGTATCTCTGGACTCTTTCTCTGCTTAATGAACTCTTTCTCAGCAGCTCTTCTCTGGTACATGGCAAAGCGGTCATTTAGGGTCAATCCAGAAGAAGGAAAATATTGAGCTGTGGGCAGAAATTTTTTTTTTTATTAAAAAATTAAATAATTAAACATTTAAGCAAGTGAAATAAGTAATAAAATCTTGATAATATACAACACAAATACAAAAAAAAAAAAAAAGATTTAAGGGAGTGTTTACACAACACTGTTTTAAACTAAAAACGTTTCAAATGGCCTTTTGGCCATTCATTTACACGACAATGCAGTTTTGGGGCACGGGTTGAAAATGGGTTTTAATGTGCAAGTTTTTGAAAATGATACTGTTATCATCTTCGTGTAAACTACAAAAATGTGAATTTGTAAAATAGTGGCGTCACGCGCATTCGCGTTCAGTCTATAGGGATGCGCGATTACTTGACAACTATAACAACAATGGCGGACAACAGGACTGTTTTTGTGCTGCTCAAGATACTGAGTTTATTAATGTTTCTCCAGCAAAGTGTAGATTTAGTGTTTTTTTTACAAAGTGACATCGCCAGCTACTGTCCTGGCAGCAGAATACAGCGTTTTTAGTTGTTTTTGCGGATCCGTGTGAAAGGGGGTTCTTTTGACAACGCTGTTGTCTGTGCGCAAAACTTTTCAACACAAAGTAAAAACATTTCTGTTTTTAGCACATCATTGTCATGTAAACGTACACTAAGATATAAATTATTTTAACACATTTGTCCCCTTATGAATTGCTAGATTAAATAAATATTAACGAATAAAATTCAAAGTTATCATTTTTAGACAAAATAAAATAAGTCTGCAGAAATTAAATTATGGTCCTATCATTTTTGTAATTTTACAGAGGGGTGATGGAACAATACAAATATTAAGGCCAGTGTAACGACCCTCTCACAACATTAGCTGTACAAGACAGAGAGCTTTCAGTCACCTTTAATGTGATGGACAATTGAAACTATGTGCTGGGCAAACAGCTCAGATGGGCTTCTGGGTGACTGCTGAGCCTGAAGATGCTGAAGGACAGATTGAAACTCCCAATCCTTTTTATCAAGATGCACAAAATCCAGAAGATTCCTTCTTTCATTGGTCAAAACAGATGTTCTGTCAAATAATGACAAAAGACAAAATGAAATATATATTTAATATGTGATAGCCAGAAACAGTCATATGCACAACAATGCAATGTTTTTTGAAGATGCAAGTTCATGAAAATCATTTACCTTGCGAGGTCATCACTGAGAGAATCCATCCTTACACCGAATTCACTTCCTCTTTTCATGGAAGCTCTTGGTGGGGATTCCTCGTTCATAACCACAAACATCTCTTGCTCACGGCTTTCAGAACTTCTCCTGGGCAGCAGTGTGGGTTTAGATAAGGAACTTAGTGTGGTTTTTTCCTTTCGTTTCACATTTGAGAGCTTTTCATGGGAGGGATCCTTAAGCATGCCACTCAGCTGATCTCTCTTAGAGAGAGCAGCTAGGATATTCGCTGCTCTTTCCTGTTTATGACAGAGCAGGAGAGCTTCCAGCTCATCATCCCATGCCATGTCCTGCATCCTCCTGATTCGCTTCTCGAACATTTCTTGAGCGGACAGCGTGACTTTGCTTTTGTTTTTGGAGGGATTGTTTTCCATATCCCTCACCCTATCAGAGATCTCCCTTTCTTCATCATCGTCCTCACCATCCTCGCTCAGAAATGTTGGGCCGTTTCGTGGACCCATTTTAGGGGTGCTTATGGATAACTTGTTACCATCACCACTCTTTGCAGATTTGCATTTCTCCTTCTCTCCTGTGTTGTCATGATCTACAGTGTGAGACAACTCAATGCCCTTTTCAATGGCTCCTCCATTTTCTTTATTACATACTAATTCTCCATTACTTTTCCTTTTGTGTGTGTTGTTCTCCAATGCAGAGGCCTGTTTTTTAACGTTTTGCTCCTCCAGGAATCTGATCAATGAGAGAAAGAGATTTGCAGTTCATTATTATTTACAATAATTGGCTTAGATGCATCTGTTGTCATTTTGACATGACCAAGGACAGCTGCTTCATGTCAAATTGACAGAGCTATGCATAAACTGTAATGAATTTGGTTCATTTTACCGTGCACAAATGAATGGCTTCCTCTCTGAAACAGGTAAACAAGTGTGTGTGCAGCTGGGAATATTTCACTTCTTCCATTTGCAAAGTGCAAATATAAACCTTTTAGACCTTTTTAGCACATCTAAATTACAGACTGTGAGCTGACAATTGTAAACAAGGCATATCTAGCTCTTCATGTGTTGGCTCTTTCTTCCAACAGCTCTTTTGAGGCATTTGAAGGGCAGACTGCAAACCAAATGTGCAATCTTACTTTTTGTCTGGCACGCACACAGGAGTTATTGTGTTACTTCCACTCTTATACTGACTAAAATAAAGGTAAAAAAAGAAAGCAATATTCAAATGCATATAGTCCATTAAAATTATAAACATCTGTCATCAATATAGCTTGAAAGGCTTGGGAACAATACCCAGCCCTATAGGACAAACAAGTGAAATAATATACACTACTGGTCAAAGGTTTGGAATAATTAAGAATTATTAATGTTTTTGAAAGAAGGCTGCATTTATTTTATCAAAAATTCAATAAAAAAGTAATATTGTGAAATATAAGAAGAATTTAAAATAACTTTTTTCTTATTATATATATTAAAATGTAATTTATTCCTGTGATGGCAAAGCTTAATTATCAGCAGCCATTATTTCAAATCATTTTTATATGCTGATTTGTTGCTCAATTTAATCAATTATTAATAATGTTTCTCATTATTATCAATATTAAAAACTGCTTTTGCTACTTAATATTTTTGTGGAAACTGTGATACATTTTTTCTTTGATGAATAAAAATTTCAAAGGAACAGCATTTATTCGAAATATAAATCTTTCATAATAAGACATTATGAATGTATTTACTGTCAATTTTGCTGAATAAAAGTATTAATTTCTTTTTTCTTTTTTAATCTTTCTTACACAAAACGTTTGAATGGTAGTGTATCACAGTTTCCACAAAGCAACAATGTTTTCAACATTGATAATTAAATAAATATTATTGAGCACAAAATCAGCGTATTATTATGATTTTGATGTGACACTGAAGACTTCAACTTTGCCATAACAAGAATAAATTACATTTTAAAGTATATTCAAATAGAAAACATTTAAATTGTAATATTTCACAATATTACTGTTTTACTGTATTTTTGATTTTTTTTTTAAATTAAGCCTTGGTGACCATAAGAGACTCCTTTCAAAAACACTGTAGTGCTGTTAAATCAATTAATTTATAAAGGTTTGTGTTTACATAATATGTGTATATATATTATATTTATATATATATTTTATATATGTCTGTGTACATATTATGTAAACAAACTTTTATGTTAGATACGATTCATTGATTTGACAGCACTTTTGACTAGTAGTGTAAAAATGGATAAATGAACAATACAATTCTTTTTCATTAAAAGACTTACTTCAAAAATGCAGTGGAGATAGAAATTGTATCCTCTGTTTGTTGGTCAATATTTGTAAAGAGCCCAAAACCATTAAAAACTGGGCTAAGGCCTTTCTTTATGGGGCTGTTGTTTGAAGGTGCAGTTGTAACATTCTGCCAGGTGGTGGCACCTTTATTCAGAGCATTTGAACTCTTATGAGCAGGACTTGTCTCGTTGGTTGCAGAGTCAATCGGTTCATCATTAGTGACAGAGGAGCAAACCTTCGGACTTGTCCTTTTAGGACTAGTGTCATGGTTCGTCAAAACCTGAGAGTTCTCCAAAGTCCTGTCTCCATCAGCATTCCCATCGGCCAAAGAAGAACCTCCCACCTGCTCTGCCAGAGCCCCATCTCCCCCTCCTCGAGTTTCTTCGGGCACTAAGACGTCCTCTCTTACATCTTTGCAACTGCGTTTGGCAGACCCAGAGGTGGAGGAGGAAGAATGGTGCGACTGTGGCGATCTCCCTGAGGATGACCTGTCAGAGCGGCGGGAATGGCTGCGGGACTGCGGGCTGCTCAACTGCTTTTTGGGAGAGCGTGAACGGCCCCTCTTGGGGCTGTTGGAGTGGTACTGCTTCTGTTGCTGCTGAGGGTACTGCCGAAAATTTTGCCAGTTTTTGTGACGGTAGTTATTATTATATCCACCCCTTCCACCACGCTGAAAGCGTCCACGGAAAAAGCCCTGACCTCTGCCCCGGAAGTAATATGGCCTCCGGAAACCTCTGTGGTTGCCTCGAAACTCCCGTTGGTTCTGGTACTCCCGTGTGTGGTTCCGTTCACGGTTGTGGGGCGGGGAATGGGATCTTGACCGAGAGCGAGACCTAGAGCTTGAAGACAACAAGGGGAAGGATTGAGCCAACAAAACTCCTTGGGATATAGAAAATGACACAGAGACATCACATTTGCAATTATTAGCCCTGAATTTAGTGATTCAGGTAGTCAGGCATGATTTCTTTATTTCTTATGCATATGTTGTGATTATTTTATGATTATTTTAAATCCTTTTCTATGTAAAGCACTTTGAATTACCATTGTGTCTGAAATGTGCTATATAATAAACTTGCCTTGGCTAGCCTATTATCCAAGGAACAATGATCTGCAATCATTTTAATGGCTGGTCTAAAGTCCCATAAAATCAAGATTATTATTAATATTATTGTTAGTATTACTGTTGTTGTTGTTGTTATTATTATTATTACTACTACAACTGCTGCTGCTTCTACTGCCACTATTATTATTACTATTATTATTACAACTATTATTACTAGGATTGTTTCAAATTGTCTCTAACTATTTATCACTCAGTGAGTTTATATCTATATCCTTTTTTTCTCTCTCTCAACACCTTTACCAGTAATATGTAATCAGTAATAATGTTCACTATTATATCACACTGGAATAACCTGTTTAAAATTGTTTAAACTTATTACCGTACCTGTACACGTTGCTATATCTATACATCTATATGTTTTGCTGGTTTTTCCCCTGTTTTTCTTTATGTATTTTTGTGTATATGTATGTCAGTGGTCA